>CM031875.1:5267133-5295507 GCA_018697195.1 Certhia americana
GCAGGCCAGACCTTTCCCTGCGTTCCCAAGTCCTGTGGCTCCAGGTGGGTTCGGTTCAAACTTGCTCCAGATGAACCAACTACTTTGGTGGATTTTTAAGTGGTTTTTATTGCCAGGCTAGATCCTGATGATAAAAAATGTCCTTGGTGTTGAAATGCATAAGAGGCACAGATACCACTATTGGACGGGGGAAATGTTTGAAAAGAGGAAAGATCTTAAATTAGAACTTAGGGTAAGGTGTGAAGAGGGCACCGTGGGCGATTGATGTAGAAGACCCGGTAAAGGTACAGATCATTAAAGATATTAGTAATAATTATCAAGATAATTTATATTAGTAATAATTATTAGAGAATAAAGAGATCAACAGTGGTATCATTTCACAGCCGTTAAGAGGCAGAGCATATGCATTCTCTGGGGTTGAAAAGCAGAAAAGGAGGATTTTTGCAAAGATTAAAGAGCTACAGGGATGACGTAAACGCGCTGAAAAGAAAAGTAAAGGTAATGAAGACAGTTGTGTTGTTCTGGTTGATCATTAGAATGTCTTTGGTAAGTGAAATCGCGGTAATAAGTAGAAAAAATTGGAGTTACATGGACTAGATCCCCTATTTCACAGACAAACAAGTGGGACAAATCCCTTAAAATAACGCGAAGTAAGAATTAAAAAAGCAGCTCAGCATCAAGACCCTGAGAATTATTGTGTTTCTGCGGAAGGCAGCACCACCACTTTAACACTCCCTTTAGTGCTTTGTTTTGCTGTGAGAGAATCTCAGAAGGATGCAAAAAGGACTCCAATTCCCTGGCCGGTGGACTGCAGTCAGAAGGGGTAAAGGCTCCTATATAAATAGACAAGCTGAGGTGAAAGCGGAACCGAGAAAATTGACAGAAAACGGTATGACAACCAAAGGCAAGGCCTGCATATGTTCATGCAGCTGTAATTTGGAGCTGCAGGTCAATGTTGAAACGCGCGTTTTGCAACAGATGACACAGCTGATTGGAGAATGTAGGCAAAGATGCTTCAGCAGGTGCATCGGTCTGACCGAGGCCGTAAAATTAATAATCCTGTTGCAGGTGGATGTTAAACTTCCAGAAAGAGTGCTTATTAAATTCAAAAGTGTTCACTTTAAATAAAAATGTGAGCAGCAGGCAGTATCTAAGTTGTGTATGGTAAGAACGTCAATAAAATTCAACATCCAGAATGGCGGTTTCATGGCAGATTTAAAACATAATTCATAGACCGTCATCTAGAACCAGAAAACACAACAGTTTATGGTTGTCTCGAGAAGAACACTCTGTGCATTGCTCTTGACACTGGATGAACAGGATCTAAACCCTTAAACCCAGCAAGTTTTACGCAGCTCCTCCTTGGGAACAAAGACGGGTCTGGATGGTCTCCAGGCAGCCGCACCAGCCCAAAACTGTGGGCGGCTCAGGAACCCCTAGGGACAGCAGGGTAGAATCAAATGAAGCAGTTTTCATGGGAAAAAATTGGACAAAATTGGATTCAGTTGTATTCTTCTAGTCCTGGCGAACTGTAGTCAGAACGTTATTGAAGGCTTAGTACTTTTAACATTTGATTAGTGATTACTGAAAGTGTTTAATACTATTAAAGGAATTTCTGTTGATGATATGCTTGACACCATCCAGATAACGCTCAGTCTGACTCCCTGGCCATGGATTTCCCTGTTTTCCTTCCTTCTTGCTGCTCTCTCTCAGCTTCCTACAGCTTCATTCCTTTGGGGAACAGGAGAGGGACACAATGACACCCTGCCACAAAGAGTGGAACAGAGCGTGGTGTTGTGATCCTGCCAGTAAGGTATGTGAAGGGTCTCTTCCTGGGCAGCATGGAAGTGGTTTGATGTACAAACAAGAGGGACACAGCTGTTCTCTCCCCCACTTGTGCTCTGGCTCACCGCCACACACACTGCTTGGGCACATCCTTGTAGTGGCACCTATGGGAGAGCTGTTGGTTTGATTTCATCTTCCTTCTTGTGTCTTAAACAACCACCATAAAGGAGCACATTCCCTCTTTTTCCCCTCTGCTCTATCTCCTTCCCCTCCTGCCAGATAGGCACACCAGGGGGGAAAAAGCAAAGACACTTTTTCGCAGTTGCACCAGGGCTTGTTTCACACTCACAGCAAGACAGTCCTGGGGAATGTTCAGGAATTGGAGCCTCTGTCCGGACTACACTTCCAGACTGTCAGCGCAATCACAGGATCGTCTGAGTGAAGAGACGAAGAGGGGCCAGGTTTTGCGCAACGGGGCTTTAGAAGGTGACGATTCTCAGGTGTAGTAAACTCAGATTAGTCACCTAATGGGGAAGGCTGGGAAAAGCTTGTCCCAGAAACCTGCATCACTGAAGAACTAAGACACGTCGCAGCAATTTGATGTAATGCTCTAATGTGCTCACAAGGTGGTTTCCCATCACGGCAGGGAGAAATGCCCAAATAAATGGTAGTGCCCATAGGTCTTTTCAAATTGTAAAACACAATGGGAGAGAGGTTCTCTAGGAGATGGAAACAAACTGAGAAAGGTGCCGGATGAGAGACAGGCATATAATTGCTATGGTGTGTTAGGGTCCCATCCCTGGGCTGGTCAAAATTGGAGTGGCACGTGAGAACAGTTTAGTGGTGCCTTGGCAGTGCTCGGGAAAGTCTAGACTCACTGAATCTTAATGTTTTTTTTTCCATTTGTTAATGATCGGTGATCTATTCATGCTTATGGCAGAAAATAATAGGAGCGTAAGTTTAAATCACCTTCAACCTCAAGGCTAGGTAAATTAGAGAGGGGTTTTGCTAGAAAGGGGGGAAAAACCCATCCACGAGCTGCTAATAACAGTAAACTTGTAGCAAACGCGTAGAAAGAGGTACCCACGAAATCTTCTGTTTTACCTCTCCCGGTGGTCAGCCCTGTCAGGATATGTGACAGTGGATACAAAGCGGTGTTTGGGTCCCACCTCAGCTCTTGCCTTGCCACGATATCCCAACTGAGCATCAAAGGCACCAGTAAAACTGCCTGAAACCGGAGAAAAGCATCTCATGTAAGGGATCCTATCCACATGTTAGAACTTGTTAGGCGTGTTGGGTGAGCAGAAAAGTCCCACTTGCAGCCAACCTCAGCACTAGGACTGGGTAATTGGGAGAGGTCACTAATTACATCTACTGAGGATGGGGGTGAATAGGCTGAGGCACGGGGGGGGGGATACCGCAGAGATTGAGAAACCAGCAAGATTCTGTAGGTGAGATGCGCTGGAGTGCTCCGGAGCGGCAATATCACGGTACACCCAGAACCGCACACTAGCTGGTTGGAAGGGAACCTCTGGAAGATCCAGTTCAACCCTTGTTGGCGGCCGGTTCACCTCTGCGGTGTTTCCCCTGAGCAGTTATGCACCCGGAACACGTCCACCCGGGTCTGCAGGGCTGAGGAAGTCGCGCGTGGTGCAGCCTGCGGGCTGAGGTGAAGGTGAGGCTGGACTGAGCGGCAGCCCGGCGGTGCTGAGCGAGGTGGGCTGGACGAGCTGGCAGCCCTCGGTGCTGAGGTGAGGGTAGGCTGAGGACTGTAGTCTGGCACAAGCCCTGGTGGCTGAAGTGAGGGTCAGTCTGCACTGAGCCATGGCCGCCCGGCGTGGCTGAGGCGAGGATCACAGTTGCTCCGCTGAGGGGCGTTCCCGGCGCGCCGCGTCTCCCCTCAGCGCAGCAGTTGTGCGAAGCGCGCGTGCCGCCCCGCCCCGCCCCGCGCACATGCGCGCGCATCCCGCGCGCGACGTTGGAGCGCGGTTAGGCGGGGGGGTGAAGGTAGGGGAAGGGCGTCATTCGAAAAAGCCGTGGCCTCTCTACCATTGGCCCCGGCGGCGCCACCGTACCCCCCCCCCCGCCGCGCGCCACGGCCCGCCTCCCCCGCGCGCGCCCCGGCCCTCACCCCCCCCCCGCGGTCCCGCGGCCGCCGCCGCCATTGGGGCGCCGCCGCTTTGGTGTCCGCCAAAGGGCCGCGGTGATCCCGGCCCCGCCCGCCCACCGACGCCGCGTCGGGCGGGACTCGGGGCCGCGCCCGAGAGGCCGCGGGTGCTGCGCGTGAGGCGCGGGGGCGGCCCGGCGGCGCCGCCGGAGGGGCCCCGGAACTGCCCTCAGCGCGTCCCCCCCCGTCCCCGCTCTCCCTGCCCTGACAGGCCTGGGGGAGCGGGAGTGTCGTGACGGGGAGTCGCGACACGCTGCGCGGGCACGGCGTGATGTCGCGGTGGGCTCGGCCCGGCACAGGCCCGAGGAGGCGGCCGCGGGTGTCGCCGGGCCCGGTGGGGCCTGGCGGGGCGCGGACCCTCACAAAGGCGCTGCGGGGCTCACACACGCCTCAAACACGCCGCTCCCGTCCCGCCGACACGGGGCGAGCTGCGGGGAAGGTCAGCGGCGGAAGGGGCTGACGGGGCCGCGACACAATGAATAATCGCTATTTATAAACTTAGGGAGCGCCTTTGCTCCCGCCGCGGCCTTGCCGCCTTTCGCTGCCTGCCTGTGTGCTTGTTTGGGTTTTTGCCTGTACTAACTCACTTCCTCAACGCCCGAGGAGTGCCGACAGGCGAGGGGAACCTCAATCTGGCTCCGGGGTGGCTCTGCTTCCTAACAGTGGTCTCTAATGCCCGTGGGCGCTGACAGCAATGGATACAGACCTGCGGGGCTCCCGGGCGCTCCCGAGTGCCTGGCTGCGCCCAGGTGCTCACAGCCAGCTCAAGGAATGTTAATCACCCTCCTCCCCGTAGTTCACTCTGGAGAAAGAGGTTAAATTCCACTCTGGAGGCTGTTCCAGGCAGGCTTCCGTTCCTGTATCGTTATCCTTTTCGCCGCTCTAGGCTGTGGGATGTTTTTTGGGTAAAACATGGCAAGGGTTTGAGAAGGAGCAGCTTCTGGGGTGGCTCTTGCCAGGCCAGGGGGCCCCACCACCCTACCTGCTCCATCTGAGGACAGCCCCAGACCGGGAACACTGTTCAGAACAAATCTTTCCCGCGTGTAATTTAACTGTTTTCCCACTAACCAGTGTCTGCAATCACTGTGGAACTGCCCAGCCTGTGCTGCGGAAGAAAAGTTGGACTGTGTGGGATTGTGGGTGTGTTCGCTTCTTTATACAGTGTAGCAGAGACTGATAGTTTGGATAGTTTGTTTATAGCTGTGGTATTTCTCAGATACTCGGGTGTTTCTCACTTCTTAGGAGCCCTACTGAATTATTTCTGGGTTAGCAAGTGTGTTACTTCCCAGTTCTTATCTAACTATTGAGTAAGTGTTGCACTCTGATATCCCAACACATGACTTCTGTTTGCTTTGACCATAAATAGTATTTTTAGCATCTTCAAGAAAGAGTTGGCCAGCAGTCTTTGGCAAGCAGCTCCCATTGAGGCGGGAAAGGTTTGGAAGTGCTTGTGTTTGTAAACAGTGTCCCTTCTCCACGAGAGCAGGGAGAGGAGAGGGAGGTCAGTTCACTTCAGGAGTGGAGATGTTTGATGGACTGGGCAGGAGGGCACAGACCTTCCTCAGGTGAGACTTCAAAAAGTCGTTGGATAGAGTGGGAGATCCTTGGAAATTCAGGAATGAGTAGGAAAAAAAAAAAAAAAAACACCTAAAGAACCCCAAATGCATAATTCCTGTAGGGGGAAGAATCTGGTATAAATACCTAGGAAAAAAGTGGCTTTTGGAGCTTCCTCTCTTTATGTGTGCGAGCTTGCTAATTAATTATATTCTCAATTCATCATGCACATTTGTCAGGCAGAAACTCCTTGAATTGTTTTTGTCTTCAAGATATCTTTTCCTGTGTTTTTTTCCCTTTCAGCAGAAAGTGACATGTAAATCTTCTGGCAGCATTTTGTTACAGGTGACCTGGGGTCCTCTGAGGATTTCATCTTCTGTGAGAGGGAATAAAAGTGTTACATTGATGGACTATAATGGGAGGTGTGGGTAGATTTCTTACAAACTGCAATGAGATAATGGCTTTTATCATGTATAGTTTTGTCTGTAGAATAATAAATGATAGCTGCATAAGTAGTAGTTGGGAGGAGGGGTTATACAATGGTTTTGAATTTAATCTATCTAGGCAAGGAGGAGATGGCCTATAAAGGGTTCAAACCCTGGTATGTAACACTTGCAGCCTAAATTTTCATTCAGGTGTCAGCAGTTTGTCAAAATTCATGAAGTTGGATCCTGAATTAAGATACTTTATCCAAGGCTATGAGAACTTTCGGCAGGGGATTTTCATGTAGGAGTTGTTTTAACTTTGTGACCTGACCTTGTTTTAAAGCTGAGCTCTGTGCACTCTAATGGGGGTGATTTCATCCCTCAGTGGCTGTGTGGTATAGACAGAGTATGGAGAATTTGGATCAAGGGTCATTCGAGCCAAAAATTGTTCAAAACTGTTGTTCCTCAGAGCTTGTCACCATCATGCTCCTGAGCATCAGCGTGGAGATGGATTATTTTGAAACTGCCATGCAAGCAGAAATTCTGCTTCATATTAATCCCTTGGCAGAAGTTTCTGTGAGGTTTAGGTGTGATGGTGGTGTAATTTAAGTTGCTCGCTGACCGTGGCTGTTTGGGGACATGAGGAAAAACTCTTTGGTGTAAGAATGGAAAATAATCCAGGCACCAGAAATGCCTTCTGTGCAGGTCAGAGATTGATGGAGAGAGAATCAGAAACCTGTAGTGGTTTTCTGTTGAGCTGGTGTTCTTTGTGTAGGGAACAGTGGAGGTGAGGCATGGGTGGTTACTTCTGTTTTAATAAGCAAGTGTGGGGATTGAGCTGGCTTGGGGCTGCTGCTCTTGGGCCCTAACAGAGACAAGTGTTGAGAGTGTTGAGTCTGCCCTGGTCTTGCTCTAGTAACATGCCTCTCTTTTTCCTTTCTTTTCTTTTTTTTTTTTCAGTGAAAGCAGCATCTGTGTGCGCAGAAAGGCAGGGTTTAATTTTGGCTGTGCTCTGTAAAATTCAGGACAGGCAAGGTGTAAGTTGGGTTACATTCGTGGCATTTGGAGTCAGAGGCTCAAAATGAATGCTGAATGGAAGGGTTTTCAAATGAAAATAGATCATTAGCCTTAAAGCCCCCTCCTTCAGGTCTCTGAGTGTAGGAATTCCTGCGGTTGGATGCTGGAAGTGTGAAGGATCTGTGCTGTGCTGCCTCGAATGCTGAAGTAGGTGGGGTTTGCTGTTCTTCCCATAAGCAGGGAAGGGTGTGTGGAAGTGGACACTGGCACAGCCAGGCTGGGGAATGTGCTGCCTGGCCAGTGTGGAGCTCTGGGAGCGTGTGCTGGAGCACTGTGCCCGGTTAATTGGAACAAGCTGCTCCAGGCAGTGCAGGTAGCCTGCAACCCAGCCCTGGGACAGCTGCAAATGCAAGCCTTGCAGCTGGATCAGGGGGAAATTCCAGAGAGCTGTGGCTCCTCCTGGGAAATGGTGGCCCTGATGACCAGTACAAAACCTGTTGGATGCAGCAGGAGGATAGGAATGCCAGCTGTGCTCAGCCACACACGAGGGAGTTTCCAAGTGGGCTGAAAAATAAGGATCAGAAGTTGGAACTGACTTTGTATTCTTTATTCAATAGCATATTTTAATAATCTGCAGGACTTTAGGCTGGTTTAAATGACTACCCCTGGGCTGACTTAACGAAGACCTCAGGCAGCTCCATGAGCTGGAAAAGCCAAAGGCAGAGCACTGGAGCCCCTCTGTGTGCCGGGGGTGGCAGCACCAGCTGAGAACTCCTGACAGACACCTTTGTATCCGAGATGTTGCTGAATGGTATCCTGTGACCCTGTAGATACTTAGAGCTTGACAAAGTATCTGCTACCTGGGCTGGGTTTTTAGGGAATAGCTTTGAGGATTTCAGGGGGACAGAGCCTTGAAAGGGTTATGCAGCTTGCAATTTAGAAGGTGAGTTTTTTAGATGAGTTTCGGCATGTTTGATTTGGATTTGCAGAAGTATTAACATTTCCTGTGCTTTTTTCGGCAGTTTCCAAGTCGTTTAAATACTCTTGTGCATCACAGAGTAGTAAATAATTGTCAGTCATCAATAGCCTGGTTTTTAAACCCATTTTTGCTTTGCTTTTTAAGGCTTTCTGATAACAAACAGATGTTCTTGTGTGCATCACTTGTCAGGTTGTCAGATTTGTTCCCCTTGATGCCCTGCCTTCTAACCTGCAAGTGCATCAAACCTTTTTTTAGCCCTTTTTGACCTCATTTCCTGGCCGGTGTCATGTACTTTGCACCCAGTCACATTTAAGTACATCAATCACCCATAGGTGTCGTGTGACAGTAAGGGGACACCTCACTGGCCCAGGATTGGATACACTTCCTCATTTTTCCATTGCATATTTTTTTTTCAGCCTGCTCACCCTACCCTTAGTCCCTGTGAGCTGGAGTTTCTGCCAGCCTGTCACTTGGATTGCCACATTCAAAACCTAATTTATCCTGAAGCATTTTCTCTCAGTTGAGATTGAAGGCTGAGATAAGTTGACAAATCTTACAGCCAGTAGAAATTCAAGAACTCAGCCAATACCTTTTTTTTTTTTTTTCTAAACATTCTTGTATCTCTTACATTAGTAGAGGGACTCCACAATTTGGAAATATTTCCAAATATGTGTCTCGCCTGAAGCCTCCCTTTATTTATCTCTAATGATGTGATAGTTCAGGAGGAAATTGCTATAGGTAGTTCAAAATAGTTCCTGAAAAACTCTGTACCTTTGGATCTTGCATTAGCAGGAACTCCCTGAGCTGGGAGAGTGGACACATTACTGTTCATCTGGAAATCCAGGAGTTTGAGGGAGTTTACCAGCTCCTTGCTGGATTTCCTGCTTTGGAATAACTAGTTCCTGATAGTCTGGGAGCCTGTGAAACTGCAGTTTTTCCTGTAGACAAAGGGGTGTAACTCTGTGAGGAGTGACTTTCTGTACTTTGGTGAAGGTTAGTATCCTGGTGATGTTTTCACTGCTGAGGGGATTATATTTTTCTGACAGTTGATCAGGTTTAGATGTTCATTAAAATCACCCAGCAACCACCTTGAAAACTCAACTTGAATCCTCAGCTGGTGGCCTCTACCCCCTTTCAAGTTTGATGTTTGTGTAAATGCAAAGCATAGATGTTACTTTCATTTTTTTTATTGAGTGATGGTTGTGATTGCAGCTGTGGTTCCCGTTGAAAGCTGTCTTTTGAAATGGAGTGTCCAGGTGACAGTGGGTTTGGGTGACTTGATTTCTCCTTTACCCGGATCTCTTTCATTTGGGGAGGGGAACGAGGTTTTCTGCGTTGTCGTTGCAAATCTTTCTCTTTGAGAAACAGAATTTGGGCCAGTTTGTGCTTGATATTTCACACTCAGTGCAGAAAACCACTTGTGGTGCCCCCGTGGAAAGAAATGGGCTGAGCAGGCATGATCCATGTGAGGATGCTCTCACGAGTTGGGGCTTCTGGCCTTCCCCTGGAGAGCAGTGCTTTGCAGTCAGAGGGGATATTGTCCTCCTGGCCCTTTGATTCCCTTGAGCAGGAGATGATCCGTGCCTGGGAATGTGGAGGGAACCAACAAGCCTGAATTTCTGCTGGATACTGGCTTGTTTGCATGTGCTGTGGGCACAGAGGCAAGGAATTGTGCTGTCTTAAGTTGTACTCTTGAGAGCAAAAATGCTCCAGTGCCTTATACCCTGATCTAAACAAAGGGGGGGTTCAGAACTTGGGTAATTTTAAGTTAAAGTTGGGAGTACTGTTTTCGTGCATGTGTCACGCAGGTCACACAGTTTAAAAATAATTAAACCCCAGGACCGTGTCAGCCACAGTGTGGTTTGTGTGTGTGTGTTTAATCCCAGGGAATGCATCTTTTGTAACCCCCAACTGATTTCCCTGACAGGGAATCTGTAGTTGGTTATTTTAGGACTCACTTCAAAATTCTGGCATTTTCTTAAAGGACTTTAGACTCTGCTTGCTAAAAAAAACACTGAATATTGAGCTGAAGCCTGGTAAAACTTTTCATTTTTTTTCCTTTCATTTTCCACATTTGAGGAAGGAAGGTCCCTTAAAGCAGGCCAAATTTTTTTTTTTTAAGTGCTTTGCTATATTCTGTATATTCCAGTTGGCAATTACTATATTTTCACATCCTGACATTTCACAAGAAAGTTTCATTCGTCTCATTTTTTTGTTTTGTTTTGGCATGTGGCGTGTTTTGATCTTTCTGTTTTGCCTCAGAAGAAAACATCCAGTGCCCTTGGGCTTTGCTTTCCCTGGTGCTGAGGCAGGAGCAGTTCCCTGTGGGTTTTCAGAGTGGCTGCTCAGTTCCTGTCACAAGTGCCTCTGACTGCTTAGGGATCCCCACTGCTGAGGAAGGGCAGGGCTGTATTTCTGGGCACGAAGTGTTGTTGGTGTGGTACAGAACATCCACCTGTGCAGTGGGGAGAGCAGTGCTGAAACTGTGGTGAAAGTCAGCTGGAAAACAGGGCTGGGACTGGCGCTGGGTCTGGTCAAGAGGAAAACAGCCAGGCTGGAGAAATTCCTATTGCAAGAGAAAGTTTATGGTAAGTGCCTGTCTTCTGAGCAAAAGGAGACAGCCAGAGTAGGTGGAAAGGGAGCATTTGGCTGTTTCTGTCAGGAAGGGAGGAGGCCAGGCTGGAACTTGGTCTTTGGATGCAATTGGGACAGCTCCAGCCATGGCTGGCTGCAGGTGAGGCTTTGCTCATGAGGTTTTAAAGGGGATGCTGAGAGGAAGTGAATGAGCCAAGGAATCCTGGTTTTATGATGGAATTAGTAGAGCCCCTCTCCTTAGGAGAGGCCAGAGCCCCTCTCCTTAGGAGCTGCCAGATGGGCAGCAGGTAAGAAAGGCTGTAAAAGCACAATAGTACTAGGGGGTGAGACTTGATGAGGGTTAAACTAAGCTTAACCCATTTGTTGTCCATGACAGTGCATGTGTTTGGAGCAGAGCTTTGGCAAGCTTATGTTTTCTGGTAGAAGGCATGGAGGCTGCTCTTCTGATTGTCGTTTTTTTGTCAAAAGATTCCTTCATTTCCATAAATTGCATGGGGTTTAGTTTGGGGGGACATGGCTTGGGTTCCCAATGCTTGTATCTTCTGCCTGACAGGTGTAATGGTGTCATTCCTCAGCTGCATGTGCGAGCTCCTGCTTTTACCAGAGCCACTGAGTGACTGACCAGTTCCCTCCCTCAGGGCACAGTGCAATGGCTGCTTCTCAGCAATGCTTGCCCGGAACTTAAAGAGCATTTTTGTCTTTCAGCCATCTTCTAATGGAGCAGGTCTGGCTTGCACCTTTCCCATTTCTTCTCCACCCATAGCTCTCCAGCTCGCATGCATGTTTTAGCATCTTTGTTGAATGCAAGTGTTGCTTGTCAGTTATGTTAGTCACAAGCTGTAAGTCATTTAATCTTTTCTTTTTAATCTTTAATTTGATAGAAACATGGACATAGATGTTTTTTGTTTTGTTAATTTTCACACCACATCTTTTCTGTACTTTAGGTTGACTCCTCACTGCACTGTGAAAACCATTAGGAAAAAGTCCTTGGGGTTAAAACCTGGGGCTCCACAGTTACCTGCACTTGGGGCTAGAAATTATTTTAAATGTCGACTGATCTGTCTGAAGCTGAACCCGTGCATCATAAGGCGCTTCCACTCTTAACGGGAGCTCAGCTGATCCACACGGACAAGTTGAGTGAGGTAGGGGCTGGCCCTTTCTCCAAGCTTGCCCTTGGATCAGTCCTTGACTTCCAGTCCTGCTCAAGGTTACTCGGTACTCTTTCTCCCCTGCTTCTAGGAAACTTGACTGGCAGTCTAACAAGCTCTGCTTCCCCTTCCCTGCTTTCCCTGAGATGACATGTCTGTCAGAATCCTCAAATGCTCATCTCATTTAATTTGGAATTGAAATTATTTCTTTTATAACCGTAAAATGTGGAACTATCCTGTCCTAGTATGCTTTGAAGAAGCTGGTTTGAGGGCTACAGTCTTTTAACATCCTAAAAAATCCAAACCAGAATATTTCTCCCTGTGCTGCTTTGATTTACTTTAATCCCATTTCAAAACTTTCCGAATCTTTCCCGCCTCTCTGCTGATTTTCACGTGCTTTTTGTAGAAAGTGGAAGACGACACGATGCCAATCCGTCGCTCGGTGAATGCTTCCTCCCGGGAAACTCCTCCCAAAAGCAAACCTGCCGAGGGGGAAGAGGTCAAAGCAGGTACAGTCGTTGTCCTAGAGGGCATTAATGTGTGTCCAAACACAGGCTGGCTCTGAAACCCCTGGAAACTACAGCCAGCATGAAAATATTATTAATGTTTGACTCCCTGTCACGGGCTTTTCCAGAATTTGTGTTTTGCAGACACTGTTTTCTGTCTGAACCCACTTGTTTTTTCTTTTATACCCTCTGTCACTCAAGACATGAAAATATGGCTAAATATGGTCCCTTTTAAGTTAGCACATCCTTCAGGGTAAAGAAATTATGAAGTTTCAGTAGTGTCAGAAAGATGAGATGAGGTTTGAGATCAAAAGGTGGAGTTAATGAATGGAAAAACAGAGTATTCAATTTTTTTTTTCCCAAATTTTCTCAGAAAAAATGTTTTACCACAACTTGTCATGCAATCTAGCCTGATATTAACATGGCTGGTCTTAGCAGCTTGGCCTCAGTGTCCCAGAATGTGTCATTTCACTACTACAGTCAGTTGGTTTCACTGACTTTGTCCTCTTTGGTGTCACAAATAAAAAAACTGCCTACAAAACTGACTTTTAGTTCACTGTGTATTTTAAATACCTCCATGGGAAAACAGCACAGGAATGTATCAGGAATGCTTAAGCTGCACAGAGCAGTGTTAGTGGGCAGTTCTTTATCCAAGGAGTGTGAATTTTAGTTTATATGCATTTTATCTGGTAGGCAGCCCAGTCTCTAAGGCCTGTTCTCAGCTAAATATACTTTTATGTATTTTTTATTTCCTTGGCAAGTTGATTTCTGACTGGATTTGGTCCTTTTGATATACAACTGCTCTTGCCAATGCACGTGCCACCTAAAGCTTTTTCAAGTCTGGGAAAATGGGACAGAATTGTTGAATTATCCTTCAGGTGCTTTTGTGTTTGAAAACAACTGGGTCATAAGCAAAGCTGCTTCTTAGAATCCCAGGCCTGTCTGCAACAGCAGCTTGTGGAGTTAAGAGGAGAACACTGTTGGAACTGGTTAATTGTGAAAATGTTGCATGATGTTGTTTGCTGTTATTCTGGCATTTGAGAGCTGATTTGCACTGTTATTGAAACTCTTTTCAGTACTTTTCTTCACTTTTTAAATTGCTTTTAAATAACACATGTAAGTTAGTGAATATAAATTCATGGGAAATTATTAGTGGAGTGTGTTCTTAAGTTTGGCTTTTTCCCCCTCTACCTTCCTAAAGAACAAAAGCTGGGTTTGGACAGTAACTTGATGCTTTTTCACATTTTCTAGATGCAGAAGTCACCTCTGAGGAATCTGCTTCTCTTGGAGAGGAGCAAGAGACCGAAGCCCTGCCTGCTGCATCCAGTGAAGCAGAACAGCCAAAGGAACCTGAGAATGAAGGGAAGGAGGAAACAAAGTCCTCAGAAGAAACCAAAAAGGAGTAAGGCTCATTTGGGATTTGGGTAGGATTCTGAAGGAAGTCAAGCTCTACAGAGAGAAAAGATAGTGGGAGAAAAAAGGAAAACAAGTGTCTTAAGGTGCCTCTCCTTAAGATACATCTAAGGAAGAAGCTACTGATCATGTGGAGCTGCTGTTCTCAAATGTGTGAGGCTGAATAGCTGTACAAGGTCTCTTTTTTACTAACAGAAACATCAAAATAGTCCTTAAGTTACATTAATTGAAATAATGTCAGTGAAATAATGTTCTGGGCTTTTTTTGGTTTTTCTTGTCCAGCTGCTTGTTGGTTTTAGTGCCTCTTGTCTTACTATTGCTGTGTGTTTTCCCTAAGCGAGAAGGATCAATCTAAGGAGAAGGAGAAGAAGGTGAAGAAGACCATCCCTGCATGGGCCACGCTCTCTGCCAGCCAGCTGGCCCGGGCACAGAAGCAGACTCAGATGGCAGCCACCTCCCGGCCCAAAATGGATGCGATTTTAACCGAGGCCATCAAGGTAAGCAGGACCCCAATGTGGGTTTCATTCAGTTTATGTCCTAAACCACACAGCTGCAGCTGGCTGGGGTGCAGGTGACAGTGCTGTGTGTGTAAGATGGCTGTGCTTGTGCCTGGGAGCTCATGGAGCTGACACGTGAGTCCATGAGGATGGTGAGGGGCCCTGTAGCTGATTTCTTTGTTTAGAATTTGTTTTCCCCCTTAATTACATTATGAGGAACAGCTAGGATGGCATAACCCGGTTGATTGCCGTCATAATTTTGTTTGCTGTGCCTCCTAGCCACATTTAACTTCATTTACCTGGATTCATCCATCTATTTGATACATGAGCTTTCTTTTAGCATTAACTTACTCTAACTCAGGACAGATGGAGCTACTGTAAACCTGCATTCCAAAGTGGTCTTGGTTTACTTTATCCCTCCTGATTGCTAGAGGAGATCTCTGCTGTTGTAGCTCTGCTGCTGCTCTCCCCTCAAGGCTTGGTTACTTCTTTCAGAGGAGGCCTGGACTCCACCAGCCTTAATTGCAAGATGGCCTTTCCATCTATCTTCAAAAGATGAACCTCACCTTAGGTTTTTGCTAGTGTACTGATGTCAGCCCCCCATCTTCTTAAAAAAAAATTGGCAGGTTTTTCTGACTTAATGATTGCTCGGTCTGGAATTAGTAAAACGTTAGTAAATCAGTTGTGCAGCGCTGCCGAAAGGTGACTGTTTTGTATTTTAAGCCATTCTGTGTGAGTGCTTCAGAGCAGGGGAGTAGATATGTGCTTGTTGTACTGCTTTTGTATTTTGTATTGCTCTTCAGCTACTCAGAGGGGGAAAGTTAAGTATATTGTTAGCTGTATGTTATACGTGATTCACAGGGGGGAAAGGCCAGCCCTGACATCCTGTGGTGGCCTGTGTGCATCAGCCCAGTCTCTGTTCTTCCACCCCACACAGGACAGTTCCAATGTTGGTGGTTTCCAATGTTCTGTTTCTGTTTCAGGCCTGCTTTCAGAAGAGTGGTGCCTCGGTGGTTGCGATACGGAAATACATCATCCACAAATACCCCTCCCTGGAGCTGGAGAGGAGGGGATACCTCCTGAAGCAAGCACTGAAAAGGGAGCTGGAGAGAGGCATCATTAGGCAGGTAAGAGATGGCATTGCTGAAGAGGGACTATTTCCAGGGGCCTGGAGTGCCAGGACAAGGGGGAATGGCTTTGGAGTGCCACAGAACATGGTTGGATGGGATATTGGGAAGGAATCCTCCTCTGGGAGGGTGGGCAGGCCCTAGCACAGGCTGCCCAGAGCAGCTGTGGCTGCCCCTGGATCCCTGGCAGTGCCCAAGGCCAGGCTGGATGGGACTTGGAGCAGTCTGGGGCAGTGGAAGGTGTCCTGGCCCATGGCAGGGGTAGAACTGGGTGATCTTTAAGATCCATTCCAGCCAAAACCATTCCATAATTCTGGGAACTGCATAGGAATTTCTTAACTCCATTAGAAGGTCTGTGGAATGAGTATGCCCCAATGTCAGGCTGCCATTTCTGATCTTACTGAAGTTTCAGTGGGTTCAGATCAGACCTCTGCCATAAAAACCCACTGCAGGGTGACATTGCATTCAAAATCTGCCTCATGATGTCAGTGAGTCCCTCTCAGGTTGTTAATATTCTGAGCTACTCTGTTAAGGACTGAAATGGACTTTCTCTTAAACCAGGTGAAAGGAAAGGGAGCTTCTGGGAGCTTTGTAGTGGTGTCTAATGCAGGAAAAGCTGTTCCAAAAGCCAGAGACAGAAAGGTAAGATGGATCATTTAAACAGCACTCTGAAATGTATTGCACTGAAGCACATGTACCTTACTCAGTGTTCTCCTCTTGCTCTGCCTTTTCTCGCCAAGTACACCAATTAAAACACCCATCACACTGGTATCAGAATCAGAAACCTACTATGAGGAATTAAACCCAATTCCAGTGATCAAAATCTCAGTTTTAAAATGTTTACATTAACCCCCTAGGCTTTGGTTCAGAGGCAGAAAACTAACCATGAAACTCTTCCTCTGTCGTTACTGGGCAGAGAGGCTTTTCTCAGGAATTGGAAGAGAATTTTGTGCTACTGCTGCATGTGTTTTATCTGCATGTGGATAGAGGGAAGACTCCAGGCTTTAGGACTGAGGGGAATGTTTTCCCATCAGATTTGAGGACAGAGGGAGGAAGAAGAAAATATCCTCAGGCTTCTGGAAGAAAGCTGCTGGTGCTGGGTGTTGTGGGGGACTAATGTGAGGGGGATGGGTTTTTGAGCTTCACAGTTAGTTGTGGTTCCAGCACTGCTGATCTCCACTCCATGCTGTGCTGAGTGTGGGAAACACATTCCTATTGCTGCAGTTACAAAACGTTTAGCTGGAATTGCCAATCCCTTGGGATTAGACAGGTGAAGTTAGACAGGAAACACCTTGGTGCTCATCTCTTGCCTCCTGGGGAGAACAAAAGTCCTAAAACTGAAGGAAATGTTCACACATTTGGTGTAGGGCCCTGGAGGAAACTAATTACAGTGGAACTTTTTAAACAGAGCTCACTGGCTCCACGAGAAGTGAGCTGATACCTGCTGACACATCACCTCTGTCTGTAGCATATGGGTGTCTTTGTTCCCAGTTACTTTCTCTGTGTTGCAGCAAAGCATGTTTTGGATGAATTCAGCTGGCAGGGGAGCAGCTCCCTCACCCATTGCACTGCTTGCAGAGCTGCTGTTCAGCATCAAATCACTGAACATCAGCACATCTTCTGTATAAAGAACAGACCATTTTTCCCTGATCGTCCCCTCTCATAGTAATCAAAGGGGAGGGTGGGAAAACTCAGAATGGAATATTGGCTTCAATCAAGATTTTATTGTTTTAGTTTAAAAAAAAAAAAAAAAAGGACTCCTGTTTAGCTGTTCATTTTGGGGAAGACTTGATTTGTGTGAACAGGGTCTGCCTTTGAGTTTTAGGTTTCGTGTCAGCATGTATCATCATCTTCACAGAAAGGGTTGTAAAGCATTGTCACAGGGGATACAGGGAGTCACCATCCCTGGAAGTCTTTAAAAAAACTGTAGCTGTGGCACTTGGGGACATGGTCTGGTGGTGAATATGTCAGTGCTGGGTTAATGTTAGCACTTGATGATCCTGGAAGGCTTTTCCAGACTGACTAGTTCTGTGATTCTAGGATTTTTCTCCTGTCTCATTGAAGGGTGCCAGAGGAAAACATCTATAGCAAAAGGAAGGAAATAATAAAAAATACAGATGTTAGATATTCAGCAATTTGTGTTTGTAAAGTTTTCCTAAAACTCCTATGAAAATTCAGCTGGTTTGCTGTATATCTCTTAAGCTGCAAAATGTCTTAAGTTGTTAAAGAGCTGCCTTACAGCACCTGAGTTTCCAGCTCAGCAGCCAGAGTCAGGAGCGCTTATCCCCACATGTGCTTTGCTAGTTCAGAAACTCAGAGTTTTAGGCCCTGCTGATGCCTAAAAGTCAGTGTGTTTCAGAAAAGCACTTCGGCTCCGAGCGCAGAGCAGCAGGTGAAGCTGGAGGATGTCCTGCCCCTGGCCTTCACCCGCCTGTGTGAGCCCAAGGAAGCTTCCTACAGCCTGATCAAGAAATACGTGTCTCAGTATTATCCCAAACTCAAAGTAGATATAAGGTAAGTGCTGGAGTTGCTTTAGCAAGCAGTGGACTGGGGAAACTCAGCCCTGCTCTGGTTCTATCTTACTTCACGGTGATTTAATCTGGTATTTAAGCCAGGTGCTGCTCTGATATGCAGGGCCTGTGGGAAGACTTGAGGTAAAGCTGTGCCTTTTCCCTCCACATCCCATCTTTCTGTCTGACACCACCAACAGCACTGCTCTGCACACCTTGACCAAACCCACATCCTTTCACCCCTGCTCGGGGTTTCATCCCCCTTGGATCTGGATGCTTTAGCCAGCACTCACGTACAGTAATCTTTAAGCTGACCTGTACGGAGCGAGTTAAGGTTTGGGAAGCAAAACTAGGAAAACCCTGCATGTCGCCTCTGCCAGGGTTTTGTCAGCCCCTTGCTTGCCTGTGAGCTCGCTGATTGCCCAGCAGGTCCAAATGTGCTGCTCAGGGTGAGTGGATCCTTGCTGGGACAGCAAGCCCGCGCTGCCGCTCAGCTCCTGGCGTGGTGCCGTGTTCTGCCCAAGCAACATCCCTTGCTGACAGGGCTCCATTTACAGTGTCTGCATGTAGGCAGACACCCTGAGTGCTGCTCTGCTCACAAGCTGCGAAGTGCTGTTTCTCTGTTTGTTTTTAGAGCTGTCAGTGTGTGTCAGTAAAGCTTTCTCCTTTGTTTCAGACCCCAGCTGCTGAAGAACGCCCTGCAGAGAGCTGTAGAGAAGGGCCAGTTAGAGCAGATCACAGGGAAGGGAGCATCTGGGACATTCCAGGTCAGAGACTGGGTTCGTCTTTGTTGACCACAAGCCTTGGATGTCAGTGACTGCGCCCTGTCCCCTGGTTTCACTGGGTAGCCCTTTCTTCAGCAGCCTGGCACGCTCAGCACTTGTCCAGCTATGAAGCAGTAGGACTCTTGTTCTGCTCTTGGTCTCCGTTTCAGGAGCAGACCCCCTGTTGCCTTGCTGAGCGTGCTGCATGCACTGCTCAGCTCTGACTCACCAGCACAGTAGGGAGCTGGTGGGGTAAGCTTTCCTTTCCATCCCTGCCTGGAAGTGCAGCAGGTACCCCAGATGTCTGCGACATCTTTTACTCATGTGTGTGCCACGGAAGTCTCTTGGGTACATGTGGTCCGTGGGATGGAGGGAGATGTAATTTGTTTTGCTTTCTTTCCTCCCCTGAGCAATAGGCCCTTAGACTGCCACATCCTTGCAGTGTATTTGGGGGCTGGGGTGAGGTGTTGCTGGTAAAGCCCCCCAGGCCAGCTGACTGGTGAGGCCTGTCCTCCCACCCACAGCTGGGAGAGCAGCGTTCCCTGTGCAGTGTTTTAATATTAAACGTATCTGTGCTAATGCAGGAGCGCCGACCCACCTGGTGCAGAGGAGCTTGTCCTGACCTGGTTTGGGAGAATTTTGTCTTGATGCTTTTCTCTTCCTCCTTGGAAAATAGCTGAAGAAGTCAGGGGAGAAGCCCCTGCTGGGTGGGACTCTGATGGAAGATGCCATCCTGTCTGCTATTGCGGCCATGAACGAACCGAAGACCTGCTCCACCACAGCGCTGAAGAAGTATATCCTGGAAAATTACCCAGGGACCAACTCCAACTTCCAGGGTAAAGTACTGATCCCTGTGCTGCTTCTATTCTGCATGCTGAGAGAGTCCTGCAGCTGCAAATGTGCCTATGCAGCACCTCTAAACTGCTCTGTTGAGCTTGCAGGGAGCTGCAGCTGCTCAGCTCTTTGTGCTGCAGAGATGCTCTGTGGCTTTCAGTCCCTTTCAAGCCAGACAAAGGCCAGCTCCTGAGACAGAATGCATGATTCTCTTGTCTATAGCCAGGAAGGGGAAATAGTATTTAAGTGCTTTATTGTTCTTAAATCACCAAGTTGATTTCATCTCTCTCTGCTTTGAAAGGGACAACTTGGCATCAATGTAGTTCCTATTGCTTTTTATTTAGAGAAATTGTGTAGTTTAACTTTTTTTTAAAAACTCAGGAGCAGCTCTCTTACTGATTTGTTTGAGGTCCTACTTTGCATCTGATTTTTAAAAGGTCAAGCAAATAAGGAGACAAGCCAATTGTATTTTATTTGGAAGGGAGATTTGGCATGTCTTTGTCCCCAGGAGTGATGCTGATGTCTGGTTTGTCTTTTGCCTGAGCAGATCTTCTGATGGGTTATTTGGGCTGAGCCCCAATGCAGTTGGTTGGTGGTGGAGGTTAGTTGAGACAGGCTGAGCTCACAGTGGTCTCTGCTCCAACCTGAACATAGATCAGTTTGTTCCTGTGGTGTCACTGAGCTGGTGCCATTCCTCAGGAGCAGAGAGAGGAGATTGCTGATCCCACAGTCTTTACCTGGAGCTGGAGCACATCATCAGCACTGCTGTTTGGTGCAGGGTTACTGACACACAGCACAGGTTCCAGGGCTGAAGGAGCTGCCCTGAGGCCATCTGACAGTTAGAAATTGATGTTGAGTGTGACTTCTTAATCCCGGGGCAGGGAAAAGAGCTTGCAGGCTTCCTAAGCCCACACATGGTTTATTTTTATTTTGTGGGACCATTGGAAATGTCCCTGGTCCTTAGGGCCTCTGTTGAGCCAGCCTCCAGTGCTTGTCACTCCTGCAAGGCTGAGAAGGAAATCTCAGCTTGCAATCTGTTGTTTTCTTTCTCCTTCCATTACATGAAAGGAATTTTGATCATCTCTGCTTTGTTCTGAGAGCAAGGAAGATCTGGTGAGGTGTGAGAAGCAGGCGGGTACACACTGCAGAGACAGAGCTCTGCTCTCCTCCCCAGTTTATGCCTCATCTCAGAACTGGACTTGAAACAAATCCTTTACATGCTGTTATTGGCCTTTGACACCCAGAGTAAAGCCAGCCTTGTGGTCATAAAAGCTTTGGAATGTGCTTGAGAGCAAACCTTGTTTTTCCTGGGAGCTCAATATGTAAATGTCCCCTCTGATTCAAGCTGAAAATGGTTCTGAAGTGACTAAACAACCCAAGCCCCTTGCCAGAGACAAAGATGCCCTGTACTTGCACAGTTTGAGTTTCCATTCTTACACAGTACACAATGGAATGGCTGGAAAAAAACTCTGCAATAAAAAGTTCATTTGTTGTATTTCTAGACCAAGTATTTTACCCTTTAAAAAACAAAACAAAAAGCAAACCACAGCATGGGGAAGGACACAGCACATACAACATTTACAACATGAGGAGATCAAAACCAGGGTAAAAGGCTTGTTTTAAGAAACACTTCAAATGACAGTCTGAGACCTGGGTTAAATTTGGACAGAGGTAGTTACATGTGCTGTTGAATGATTTATGAAGGAGCATCCCATGAGTATGACATCAGAAACATGCACTGTTCTCAGCTCCTTCCTTTGGGGACTTTAAAGCCACTCTTGCCAAGTGCTCAGGAACGATGTCTTGTTCAAAAACTGACTGAGAGGATTTCCCATCCTGACTCCAGCTCTGATTTCAGAGGGCATAGCAAAGAACAGTAAGATCAGACAAGAGGATAAAGATAGTAACACAACCTTTCTCTGATTTCTTTTTCACAGTGCATCTACTGAAGAGAACCCTGCAGAAATGTGAGAAGAATGGCTGGATGGAGCAAATTTCTGGGAAGGGCTTCAGTGGAACCTTTCAGCTTTGCTTCCCTTATTATCCCAGGTAAAGAGCTTGCCTGTAAAATGTTGTTCAGGAGTTCTGCACAGCTCAGGTAGCAGAGCTGAAGTTCATGAGCCAACCTCCTATTTACAGGGAGGTTGTTGTAACAGTTTAGTCACTGGTGAACTGTCACATTGCCACCCATGCTCTGGATAATGGCATTACTAGGGTGAACACAAAGCTGACTTCATTAGCAAGGGAAGCTTTTGAGGGTAGTAGAATACTGGGCTCAGCATTCTCAGGTTGTTGTGCTGCTTTTGCTGTAGGCTGGGGCTATTTCAGTGTTCTGTGCTGAAACCAATTCTCCTGAGCAGGGAGTGGGATGGTTTCTCCATGCCAGGATGCTCCTAAGAAGCAGGACCCAGCTGTTCCTTCCTTAAGGAAGGAGAGGTGGGAGGAGGGAGGATGACCTGGATTAGCTACTCTGGGTCTAAAGCAGCCTTTCTCCAGTTGTTAGCTGACATTATGCTGGGCTGTGTGGAGCCCAGGGATGAGGCCTTGGTGTCCCAGGAAGAGCCAAATGGCAGCACAATCACTGAGGTGCCTGCTCCCCAGCTCCCTTTATTGCACACATGAGTCCCCACAGCACCAGACACGCGTAGCTGCTGGAGTCTCAGCCTGCCCCTTTGTTGTTTCTCTCCCTGGGTTTGCAGGGAAGGGGCAGCAAGGGGTAGAAATGGAGAAGGGACAGCTTAGGGCTGGTGCCTTCCCAGGCTGTCATGTTACTGCCATTGCAGAGACTAAATAACCTTGGTTTGGGACAGCAGCAATCACAGAATTCCTGAGGGCACTTCTGAATTAGGCTAGATCTGTAACCTTAGGGGGAAGCTGCAGTGCCAGAGGAGAGCCAGGGTTACCCAGGGCTTGCCTACCCTGGAGTTGTGTCCTTAGAAGCAAATCACACTCTGACTAGACTCCTCTTGTAGCCCAGATGTGCTCTATCCAGAGAAGCAGCAGGAGGAGGATTCTGAGGAATCTGATGAGGAAGAAGAGGAGGAATCTGAGGAGGAAGAAGAATCTGAAGAGGAAGAGTCTGAGGAGGAAGAGCCACCACCAAAGAAGAGGTATGGCAGCAAGAGAGATGAGTGGGCTTCTTTGGATGAAATAAGTGTCTGTCACAGCTGTAGAGTGCTCAGGTGTGTCTCTTGGTGTGGTCACCTGTCCACAGGACTGTTGCTTACAGGTGTTGGCAGAAGTTCCTAATTATTCCTTATTCCCGAGATCCTGACCTCCCCCATTCCATATTTTGAAACTTTCCTCTTCTCCTCCAGATGAGAGCCTGTTCTTTGAGAGCTATTCTTTGTGTTGCCTTTAGTCTCCTGCTTTAGAAAGTGTGATGTTTCACATGGAACTTTTTGTGTTTATTGTTTCCTTAAAGAAATTCTTCCCTACAGTAATTATTTCCAACTCTGTAGCTAGATATGAGACCTGCCTCGCTCAGAATTTGGACTTAACATGAGTGTTGTTTGTTAAGTAATAAAATCCCATTTAGAGAGGAGAGATAGTGCTTAGAGCTCTTAATTGTTCTGACAGCTGACTGATTCACTGCCATTATTTATATGTTTATTTGCCTAACAAAGGGGGGTTGGAAGCCTGGCTTGGCAGTTCTGTGGGTATGGGGAGTGCTCAGTGTAGAGCTACCAGAGGAGCTCTTGCTCTTTGGGGTTTGGCTCATGGAATGTGCTGGCAGAGGACAGGGATGCCAAGATGTGCTTCATAGCAGCTCTGCTCTGGGTACCATTGGTGCCTCCACTGAGCTCCTGTGCTGTCTCTTCCTGACAGGATGCAGAAGAGACCACCCCCCAAGTCCCGGAGCAGAGCCCCTCCGATGAAGCGAAGAGAGTCCAAGCCCAAGCCAAGGAAAACCCCCACCGCCCGCCGGGGCAAAGCAAAGCCCCCTCCCAAGGTCAAAACCCCTGCTAAGAAAGCCAAACCAGCAGCCCCAGCCATCAAGAAAGCCTCTGGTGGCAGCTCTTCCAAGAAACCAGCAGCCAGTGGGAGGAAGGAAGTGAAATCCTCTGCCAAGGGCAAATCCACCATGAGGAAATCTCTCCGGGCAAAAAAGTAAAATGTTTCCAGTGTCAGGGAATCCCATGGTCAAATCCACAATCTTGTTTTATAAGTCAACGTGCATTTGTATTTTAGTTCTGATGCTTAAACACTTCTTTTTCTTTTTTTTTTTTTCTTTTTTTTTTTTTTTCTTGAATGATGGGGAAAAGCTGAAAACTAAATCAAACCAACCCGAGCATTCGTTAGATCTCAATGCTGTGCCTCATGCCTGCCCCTCCCCTGGAACGAGTCATCTTTACTTTCTGCAATAATTTTAGGACTTTTCTAGGACGTCTCTAATCTGTACATTTATGGTGTTCCACGTGGGTTTTGGGGGGGAGGGTTGGCTTTTAAAACAATTCTTCAAAGAAGATCTTTATATCTTTAGACAGCAGGAACAGGATGATCGGGGGAATGTGATTCTTTAACGAGAAGGTGCCGTGGCAGAGGAGTCCTCCCCAGATCCCTGCATGCTGAGTCCCTGGTGCTCCCAGGAGGGAGCTGTGTACATACAGCACTTGCACTGAGCCCCGAGGTGCTGCTTTCCTCAGCCACAGGCCCAGGGCTAGCTGATGAGTCAGATCCTTGGTGTCTCCTGAGGCTCTGGTGCCAGAGAGGCTCCAAAAGGGGCAGCTCTCAGTCAGGCGGGTGATTTGAATTAGTGTTTCCACACCACATCTGTTACCTTAAAACCAAAATCTATCAAAGTCTTCTTGACTCCAACTTTCAAATGTTTTTAAGAGATGAAAAGCCTGAGTTTGTCACCTCTTGTTTACCCTTTTTTAAAGAGAAGTTGGAGAGCTATACAATTGCTAATGTAGAGATGTTGATAAGTGAAGAACGTGCGGTTTGCTAAAATAAAATGAAACTAGATTCCAGGCCTGCCTTCTGTGTCCATTCTCTCCTCGCCCCAGCTTCTCCTCCTGGACAGGCAGAGAGGAGGGAATACAGTCACCACGGATTGCTGCAGAGGCAGATATTTGTTCAAAGCCAGCCACATTCAGAGCCACTGCCAAGCTCTGTAGTTGGACCAGCTCCTGACCTTTTTCTTCCCTGGTTTCTCTGGAGACAAAGGTGAGTGAGGAAAACAAAAGCTCTGTTGGAACCTCTTGCTGGTCCTCTTCTCCTCTCATTCAGTGATCAGTCAGGACAAAAAAAAGCCCAGCTGAAAGCTTCTCCCCCTGCCCTGCTGAGCAGAGCAGCACCTGTCTCCAGAGCAGTGTCACCACGTCCCTGCACTGCCATGCCAATGGCACCTGACAGTCCCCAGCGTGCTGGTGCAAAGAGCTGTGGGGAGGGGAATGACACAGAAAGGGAGAAAACAGCTTCATTGAATTTATTCTTTTCACCTGCTGGTTCAGTGTGCTGCCTCTAACTGGGAGTTTAAAAATTCCTATAGAAATGGCCTAAATTGTTCCCAACCCTATAAGAAGGGTACAAACAGCAGGTTTAAAATCACAGCTGATGGAAAACAGTGAAAGCTCTGATCAAAGAATGATCCACAGGGGTGTAAAGCAATTAGAAACATTAGTTAATGGTTTGTTTCTGGGGCTGCTTGTACCGAAGCCATGTGGGTTGTTGGCATTGTAGTGAGGTGAATCTGAAACTTCGCAGTGCTAGCATATTTATGGGCACAAGGAGTCTTCACCTAGCTGCTGGATATTTTTCAACGTCCCTCTTCCCACTGGCATCCCCACACCAATGATCTCGGGTATTTGTTAAAACATTGCTCTGGATGACAGATTTCTCACATCTGAGATGGAGAATGAAGAGTTGTGCCAAAACCTTGGTCATCACCAGACTCTGGCTGTGGTTTGAATTAAGTGATTCCTGCCCACCGAGCCAAAAAAAGTCACAGAGTTGGGTGTATTTAATCCAGAGGAGCGATCCTTTCTTCCCAGGAGCAGTGGCTGTTATTGAATGGGAAAATCTTCATTGCCAGCAGCAAACGCCTCCTGGGGGGTTTGTGCCGGCTCTGCCGCTCTCCTCCCCAGTCTCCGCTTCCTGGTCAGCCTGAGCTCCGTTCTGTTGTTTCTTCAGCCCCATCTGTCCGATTTTTTTCCTTTTTTTTCCCACAGTTTCTCCACCATCGATGGTGGGGCGGCTCTGCCTTCGCAGCTCGCTGTGTCTCGCTGGTGCTGGCGGTGAGCCAAGGGTTGAACGCTGCCGCTCGGACCCTTTTCCTCCCACCCTCGGGACCGCTGGGGCACAGGACGCGGATTTTTGGATGCAGCGCCGAGGGTTAGACCCCATCTCCTCCCCAGCCGCCGCTTTCCCATTCCAGGAGCCAAGCTCGTCCCTGGGATTGGGGGCAGCTGGCTTCGGCTGGCCCCGAGGGTGTGAGGGAGGCTCTGCGTTGTGTTGTCTCTGCAGTGAGGCCAGAGCCACCCCGATTCATTATTTTTTTCTCAGTAAAAGCAGGCAGCAGTGGACAAAACTCCACGGGGAATGTGGAAATCGCGGTGAAAAGGGGTCTGAGTATCAGAGCAGGGGATGGCGAGCGAGCAACCACGTGTGTACGTGTCAGGGTTAGAAATCGCTGCTCCGCTGGGCACGCCGGAGGAGACGGCAAAAGGCGCAGAGAAAATCAGTTGCCGCCGCGTTTTCCAAAATCCCGAGCAAGCGTTCCTGCTCGCCGCCGCTTCCAAGAAACGGAGAGAACCGAGGAGGAAAATTGCGGTGATTCATCGCGGGCAGATCGGAGGCAGGAAATGGGAGTTTGCTGCCTGCCCCGTGCCCGGCGTGGGCTCCGTGGGCTCGGGCTCGCCGGGGCCTGGCTGACGGCGAGGGCCTGACACCCGCGGGGCGAGCATCCCTGCGCCGCGGCCGGAGCTGCCGCAGGAGCCGCCGGCGAGGGAAAAACAAGCTGCGGAGGCCGAAAGCCGGAGCAGCGGGAATTTTTCACCTGCGTTTCTCCGGAGACATCCAAGCGAGAGCTGCCCGTGAGCCGGGGGGTGGGGGGGTCCAGCGGGCGGGGGGGTCCCAGGGTACGCTTGGTGCCCCGTGTCACACATCACCCACGTTTGGGGGGGGTCAGCATCCCTCCCGTGGGGACCCCCAGGGTGGCCGGTGGTCTGGGGGCTCCATTGCGAAATGAAGCGTGGGAAAAGGGAGGCGGGGCTTGGGGGCTGCCTCTCCTCGGATTGGCTGGGGGAGGGGGGAGACCCCCCAAATTGTGCCGGGAAGGAGGGGGGCCAAGCTGCGCTTGTGACGGGGACACGGCGCCGCAGGGACCTCCCCCACCGTTAGGATGCGCCAGGGGCAGCCGGACCCCACCACCCACCCCCTCCCTTTCACACGTTTGCGCCCCGGCGGCGGCGGCGGGGCCTCCGTGACACTCCGAGACACTCCGGGTCTCAGCCCGGCCCAGGGCTGGGGAGCACCAGCACCCTTTGGGTGGCTAGAGAAGGGCCCGGCTCGCTCCTCCGCGGCTGCTCTGGACCAAAAAGCATCCCCAAATCTGCTGCACTCATCGCTGGTGTTTTGGGATCATCCCTGGAGAGCCCCGGGGGTCTCGGTGCTGCGTGGCCGGCGGGAAGTGGGATGGAGGATGGGAGGGGGAGGATGTAGGGGGACCCCAAAGCCTTGCTGGAGTTCGGGATGTGGGACTGCATGCACCTCACATGGGGTCCAGGGTGTATGCTCGGCATGCAGTGATTGCTTGGGTTTCATTTGGGGATGGAAAATAGGTGCTGCATCCATCACGTTTGGGGTGGGGATTTGGGGACCCCCACATCACCGTCAGGATCAGGACGTGAGGGACTGCCCGCATGCTGCTGGGAGTGGGGACCTGGGACCCTCGGCTGGAGCTCAGGAACAGAAATGGGGACCCTCACATCACCCGTGCGGTCAAGATGCTGAAACCCTTGCGCTGGGGTTGGGACCGTTTTATTGGGACCTGGGGACACCTGCACCGGGACCTGGGGACATATGCACCGGGACTTGGGGACATCTGCATTGGCGTCAAGACTTGGGGAGTTCTGCGCAGGGACCGCAGCAGCTCCCCAGGGCTCAGCGGGCTGGAAACAGGGGACAGTGGGGGCAGGTTGTGTCTGTCCCCTCCCTCCTCGCAGGGACGGTGACCGGGGGCAGGAGCCAGCCTCGCCGTGCTTGCTCCAGCACTACCACCCTGGAGGGTTCCGGATAACTCAGATGTAGCATCGGAGTGGTTTAACCCTATCCTGATCCAGCCTTCACCCCCCCAAACCCCGCTGCCATGAAGAAGAAGCCGGGCAATGGGCGGGGGCCGGACCCTGCGGCCCTCCAGCAGCGAGCCCGATCTGTCACCAAGCCAGCCGAGGTGACTTATCCATGGGGGGGCGAGGGTGACACCCCGAGATGAAATTTGGGCGCTGTGGCACCCTCCTGACTCCCTAAACCATCATCTCGGCGTGGTCCTATTGCCCTGGTGGGCACCGGGGAGCTGCTGCTGACACGGGTGCTGTTTTGCCCCCGCAGTACGTGGGATCCTTCATGGTGGAGGAGCTCGACCTGCAGCAGCGAGCGGGGTGCCTGGAGGAGCAGCTGCGGGCGCTGAAGGTCGGGATCTCACACTGCCCCCCTCACACAGGGGACCCCAAATAATCGGGGCACCCCAGGGGGCACAGCCCAGACCCCCAGTGCCACCTCTCCCCCGGACAGGACTGTCCCAGGAGGAGGTCGGTGGTGCTGAGGTTCAGCTTGCAGGGGCTGAAGGTCTACGGTGCTGATGGGGAGGTAGGGGGCTGGGGAAGGGGTGCTGGAGGTGCTGGAGCTCAGGGGGGCTGACTAGGGGTGTCAGGGGTGTTGCAGGGGTGTAGAGAGGGCCAGGGGTGCTGGGGAGGCAGGTCGGGGTCTCAAAGAGGAGTCAGGGTTGATGGGGCTGACAAGTCACGGGTGCTGGGGAGGGAGGGTCAGGACTGCTTGGAGGAGGGTGCTGAGGGGGTCAGGGATACTGGGGAGGTGTCAGAGGTGCTGAG
>CM031875.1:5297901-5308609 GCA_018697195.1 Certhia americana
CCTGCCCCACTCCCGGCCCCTCCTGCCCTATCCCCGGTCCCTCCTGCCCCACTCCCAGCTCCTGCCCCATCCCCGGGCCCTCCTGTCCCACTCCCAGCCCCTGCCCCACCCCTGTTCCCTGCCCCATCCCCATCCACCCCCGTCCCTGCCCCACGGCCGTCCCGTCCCCAGGGCCGCCGGGGTCTCGCTGCTCCGGCGGGACGCTTCCGGCGCCTTCCTGCTGCGCCCCGAGCCCGGGCTGCCCAAGCGCTGGTGCCTGTGGGTGCGGGCACCCTGTGGAGTCGTGTCCTACGGGCTGCTCCGGACGCAGCAGGGCCGGTTCTGCGTGCAGGTGGGTCCGGGGCTGCGGTTGCGGGGGTGCTCGGTGCATGGGGGCACGGGGGCTGCGGCGGGCTGAGAGCATCGCGTGTGTCCGCCCGTCCCTGAGCCCTGCCTCGCTGCACGGATGCGCTGAGTTAGCGCATGTGGCGCGCCCGTGCATGGATGCACCGGTGTGTGCAGGCCTTTACTTGATACTCTGTGTGTGTTTGCACCACCCATGCATGGGTACACCGGGGCTGTAAGTGCATGTATGCCTTGATGCACCGACGTGTTGGTGCATCAGACAGGGTCGCGGTGCTGCATGCATGCACTTAATGCACCGTGTAAGTTCACTTGGTGTACTCGTGTATATGGCTGCACTGGTGCCTTGGTGCAGGGTGGCATCAAGGTGGGCTCAGGTGCAGGTGTGGGTGCACGCAGGGTGTGGGTGTGTGGGCACATGGACCCATGTGTGCATCTGGGCACCCTGGCCGTGGGTGCACTCAATGTGTAACACACCCGAGTTTTGGGTGCACTGATGCACAGGTCTGTGCTGCACAGGTGCACCGGTATGCATTTGATCCCCCAGCCAGGTCAGGGTGCTTTGATCCGTGGGTGTGTCTGGGTGCATCTGGCACACACAATGCCCCAGGGCCCCACGCAGGTGCAGTGCATGCACAGGTGTGCTGGACTCACCTGTGCATGCACCTGTGCTCCAGGGCCTGGGCTGCAGAGCCCGGGGGTGCAGGAGGTGCGTGGGTGTGCCTGCACATGGGCACGTGGGGCTTTGCTGCACGGGCACACTCGGTGTAGGGGTGCAGGGGTGAAAGGATGCAGGGATGAAGGGCTGCAGGGATGAAGGGCTGCAGGGGTGTGCAGGCACAGCCTGTGTGGGGGTCTCACCTCTCCCTTTCCCCTCTCTCCCGAGGGCAGCACTCCAACGCCGAGTTCGCCAGCGTGTCCGCCCTCCTGGCCCACTACTCCGGGTCACCGGGGGGCTGCTTCTGCCGCCTGGGCCCCGGCCGCCGCAACCCCGGCTACGAGGAGCAGGACGGCGGCGGCGGGGCCCCGGGCCCGGGGGAGGCGGCCCCGAGCGGGGAGCAGCAGGAGCAGGGCTAGGCCGGGCCTCTCCGCGCACGGCCGAGAACCGAGCCCCCCCAGCCTCCCCTCGCTGCCGCTGCCTTCTCCCCCTGCCCGCAATAAAAGCTCTGGCGCATCCACAGCAGGCTCTGCTGGCTGCTCACACCCGTGTGCTCACACGACTGTGCACACGGTCCCTGTCCCAGGCACCCCACGAGCGCACAGCCCCGCACTCCTGCGGGATGTGCAGTGGTGCAGCAATGCAGCCGTGCTCCCACCAGGCTGCACACACACGTAGGTGCTCACTCACCTTCCTTGGCACACACGGGGGTCACAGCCGTGCACGGGCATGGCTGGTACTGGCGCTGTCACACACACAGGTGCCCCCGTGCACACGCACATATCTGTGCCCTTTGTACCCTTCCCCTTGCACACCTGTCCTCATGCACCCTCTCCTTGCACACCTGTCCTTGTGCATGCCCCTCCTTGCACACCTGTCCTCGTGCACCCCTCCCCTTGCACACCTGTCCTCGTGCACCCTCCCCTTGCACACCTGCCCTCTTTCACCCTTTCCCTTGCACACCTGTCCTCGTTCACCCTTTCCCTTGCACACCTGCCCTTGTTCACCCCTCCCCTTGCACACCTGTCCTCGTTCACCCTTTCCATTGCACACCTGTCCTCGTGCACCCTCCCCTTGCACACCTGCCCTCGTTCACCCTTTCCCTTGCACACCTGCCCTCGTTCACCCTCCCCTTGCACACCTGTCCTCGTTCACCCTTTCCCTTGCACACCTGTCCTCGTGCACCCTCCCCTTGCACACCTGTCCTCGTGCACCCTCCCCTTGCACACCTGTCCTCGTGCACCCTTTCCCTTGCACACCTGCCCTCGTGCACCCTCCCCTTGCACACCTGTCATCGTGCACCCTCCCCTTGCACACCTGCCCTTGTTCACCCTTTCCCTTGCACACCTGTCCTCGTGCACTCCCCGTGTTGCCCGCGCTCGCGCTCCCGCGGCAGTCACGTGTCTCGGTGGGCGGGGCCTGTCCCGTGCCGTCACTATCGCATGCGCGGGGCCGCCCTTTCCCCTCCTGCCCGCCGCCCCCTCAGAGCTCCGCTCGCTGCCGGCCGCCGCTCTGCCGGCACCGTGACCGCGGCTGTTGCCTCGCTCAGGCTCTCGGGCGTGTCTCGGCTCACAAAAGTTACCTCCGCGTTTCCTACCCTTGGTTTTACCGCCCTTCGGGTTTCCCGCCCTTCAGCTTCCCCTCAGGATTTCCCTCACAGCCCCCTGTTCGTGTTTCGTCCCCCCTGCCCTGCCCTACTCTAATTCCCCCTCAGACTTGCTGCCAGCGTCCCCCTTTCCCTGCAGCACTCCCCAGCTCTTTTCCTCCACACTTTCCCCTTCTCCCCAGCCTGCCTGGCTCGGGGGTCCCTCCGCTGCGTGCCCCGGTGAGGGGTGAGCGCTTCCCCCCACAAAGGGTGCAGGTCCCGGGGTTAGGCTTGCCCCAGCCCCGGTGCCCCCAGGCCCGCTGAGTGAGCGCTTGTGGGGCTGGTCGGGGTGGGTGCAGTAGCTGTGGGGGGAGGCTGACTCGAGTGTGTGAGGCTGGCTTGAGTGTGTGGGGCTGACTCGAGTGTGTGAGGCTGGCTTGAGTGTGTGGGGCTGACTCGAGTGTGTGAGGCTGGCTTGAGTGTGTGGGGCTGACTCGAGTGTGTGAGGCTGGCTCGAGTGTGTGGGGCTGACTCGAGTGTGTGAGGCTGGCTTGAGTGTGTGAGGCTGGCTCGAGTGTGTGGGGCTGGCTCGAGTGTGTGGGGCTGACCCAGATGCATGGGGTGACCCCTGTGTGTGTGTCCCTGAACCCCGAGTGTGTGACCCTGACCCTGGTATGTGTGTCACTGACCTTGTTATGTGTGTCACTGACTGGTATGTGTCCCTGACGCCCAGAGTGTGTGCTCCTTGATCCTGTGTCCCAGCAAATCTACAACGAGATCCCCTCCCACGCATGGAAGGTCTGTGGCCGAACCCAGGGGAGCACACACACAGCCCGGGCTGGGGGGAGCTCTGCATGGCAACCATACAGGAAAAAGGAGCATCTCCAGCAGCATTTGAGACAATGCCTCTAATGGAACAGGGGTGTGGACATTGTTAGGGGTGCCTGTGTGGGGCCAGGAGTTGGACTCTGATCCTTGTGGGTCCCTTCCAGCTGAGGATGTTCTGTGAGCACATAGCTTGGGAAAGGGGCTGAGGAGTTCCCTCACCCTCAGTGATCCCTGAGTGAGGCAGGATCCACTTGACTATCCCCATACTAGAAGGTGTCCCTGCCCGTGGCAGGGTGGTGGAACAAGATGAACTTTAAGGTCCCTCCCAACCCAAACCATTTGGAATTCTATGACTTATGGGCAGAACCTGTCCACTGCTTCAAGAGGTTTAGTTGCCTGGAGAGCAGACAGTGTCCTGGCAACAGGCTGGGAAATTGGGAAGAAACAAAACTTTGTTAGCAGCCAGCAGGGCACAGAGGAGAGAGTTAACATTTTATTGTTTTAGGAAGGTGTTTATATCATAGAATCCCAGACAGGTTTGTGTGGGAAGGGACCTTAAGACTCATCCCATTCCACCCCCTGCCGTGGGCAGGGATACCTTTCACCATTCCAGGCTGCTCCAAGCCCTGCTCAGCCTGGCCTTGGACACTGCCAGGGACCCAGGGGCAGCCACAGCTGCTCTGCTATCAAACTGATGATTTTAGGGACATTTTTACTGTCAAGTGAGAAACCTTAGAGAAGATGGGGAACCTCAGCCTGGCTTAGACTGGCAAAAGTACAGGGGTCCCTTTGTTTCCTTGTTAACAGATGAGCACAGAAAACAGCTGAGGTGAGAAATGAACCTGTTAAGCAGAAAAAAGACCAACCTCCCCCCTCCCCCAAAGTTTTGTTAGAAGAAGTAACATGGTTTAAATGGCTTGTGATGATTTAAAATGGAAGTTCCTGATCATGAGATCAAGCAGGGCTACAAACAGTAGATATTAGAATAATGGGTTCTTTTTTCTTATTTGAACCTTAAGAAATCCAGTTATTTTTTCTTCCTACCACACTTCTCTGAAATAGGAACAAGTGACAATGAGCAGCTTGCCAAGCAAAAATTACTCAAAGCTAGAGACCATTCCCTTGGCCACTCCACAACCAACTATTGTTCTAGTTGTCTCTGCATCCTGTAAGATATTTGCGCCCCGTGGCAAAAACATTTTGGTTTTCTAAGTGTTGTTGTTGTCAACTGCTTTTCAACACCTGCATTGCTTCAAGATTCCCTGTTTTGAGAGAAAAACATTGATTTATATGCTAATTTTGTAATTGCTGTACTGCGATGTCGTGTGAAGATTAAGCAGCCATATGATGTTTACTTCTTCCTTTAAAATACCTTTTAGGTATTTTTTATATATTTTATAAAAATACCTTTTAGGGGGTGGGAATGAACCTGGACAGTGCATTTCCAATTAGACAAAGATGAGGGCTACGTGGTTTGGCTTTCCCCCATTTCCAAGGTGTGGAAGGCTACAATGGCACCACCCAGCATTGTAGATCCTGGAGATTAATGAGCACATATGAGACCTTCTAGAAGCTGGAGGTGAAGGAAGAGCTCAATGTGTCTTAATTAAGGGCTTTAATTAGCTCAGATGGCTGTTGCCATGACTTACGGAAGTGCAACAGTGTTCTCTGTCAGAAGCTAGAGTGCCAGAATATGAAGTTACATGAGAAATGTGGAAGCAAAGTGGGACTTTGGTGGACATTTAGGAACAGGATGCAGTTGGAGAGATGTCTGGTGTACCCCACGTGATAGTGGTGGTAGCTCAGCAGCAACTCTGAAAATCCTTTACTGGACCTGGATGGAGTAAAGTGCTCATGGGGCAATTTCTTCTTCATCCTCTTCATCTCATGCTTGTCTCTAAAGCAAGAGGATTCTGGGCCTTATAAATGTTTAATCTGATCTAGTGGAGCCATGGATGATCACTTTATCTGCCTAAACCAAAAAGGCTGATCCGTTTTGAGGGCACACAGCAGATATTACTGCCCATGGGAACACATGTAACATTTACAGGACCACGGGAGGGTAAACTCTCCCAAAATCCTAATCGGGGGATGATCTTTATAAAATTTACCTCTTGCTGGCTTTGCAGATCCTTTTGTATGTGTTCCTGGAGGGAGATAGGAATCTCCTGTCCCAACTGACTTCCTTGCAGGACTGCTCTGGAGTATTAAAGCAAGGCAGTAGCACCTTGCAGCGCTCTGGGATGGCAACAGACCCAAACTGCCTGGCAGGGCAGGTATTTCTCACAGGTTTCTGGCTGTAAGGCAGGCAAACCCCTCTGTACCCCGTGTTCCAAGCGTGCCTTGCCTGCAGAGGGGGAGAAGCGGACTTCTTGCTGCAGTTTCCCGTCCTTTGTTCCACAGCGGCGGTGACACGGGTTTCCATGGCGACGTGGGTGGCACAGGGAGGGCAGAGCCGGGCACAGCAGTTTCCAGGGTAACTGCCGCGCTGCCTGTTGCTGCCTCCACTGAGTACTTGAGGGAGTCTGTCCTGCCAGAATGAATCCCAGGCTGCCCCACTGCGCTCCTCTTAGTCCCCCAGTTCCTCTCAGAATCCCAATTTTGTTCATTCCTTTGCCTTTCTTCTCAGTGACTACAGCTGTGTCCTTGGTCAGGTGCTCCTCAGGGTCTCTGCAGCACCCCCGGATGGAGCCAGGCCAGACCTGGGGCTATCAGCAGCACAGACCAGGCACAGTATGTGACCGCGGGCTGTGCCTGCACCTGCCTTCATCCCGGCCATCCTGGCTTTGGAACCAGAATAAATCCCACACCGTTGAGTTTTCAGCCTCTTTTGCTCTGTTCTATGGGATTTTTTTTTAACAGCAAACACTATTTTACATCATTTCTTCATCACTGACTCTTTGGAAGTCACTGTGCCAAATGTTGTCTCTGTTGCTCCATCGTGACAACCATGTCCCAATATCCCAGCTGACATGATAAAGATAGTTTTGGTGATGAACTTAGCAGATGTGGGGTGTAACAGAGCTGTGGAAAATTAACTCAGCTCATTTAAAATTCCTAGTGTGGAGGGGGCTGGTGTAGGAGTGCAGGGATCTCTGGATTATTTTGTATTTTTTATGTAGGTTTGATGGGTAACTCAAGATTTTGGATATTTCCATTGCTTCTTATAATTCTTTATGAAACTTTTCATCTGTGTGGTTGATAATTACGGACAAGATACTATTGAGCATTTAATGCTCTGTCTCAAGCCAGGGTCCGGAATAGGATTTTTGCTCATATAAAAATTAATTAATCTGGAGAAAAATGGTGACAGTTCACCTGTGTATGACAGGTGGTACTTTGGGAATGCTGTCAGTGAGCTCAAACCACCCACTCAGAGCAGAGAGTTCAGCAAAGCACCGGGAACAATCTGGGAATATTGTATCTGTGCTTTGGTATTTAAAAAAGCTTCCTATGACTGAGGGTTTCATAGACCCTTTGCCATAATAGGTGAGATGTATTTTGAGTCTTGTTTAAAATATGCAGCTTAATAACAGAGAAGGTGGAGCGTGGATAGAAGCCGGGTTCCTCATGGCCTGGGGGATGTCTGACTCAATCAGCACCTTTTAACTGGAATTCTTTGAGCTGTGAAGGTGGTTCCCTCTTTCGCTGTGGTTTTATTCCTCCTTCAGAAGATAGGCTTTCTGGTGGCAGTCAGATGTGTTTTTCTCATACTGAAGCTGAATTTCACATAGCCCTCAAGCTTTTGGGCCATTCCTGGTGTGATTTCCAGGGTTTCAGTGCCTCTTATGAGCACCTGGAGCAGGAGGTGTTTGTGAGGGGCTGTCCCTGCACAGTGTGAGCAGCTGAGGGACACAGGCTGCAGCAGCAGAGCAGTGGCCTTCTCCCTCAGGGATGGGGGCTCCTCCTGCTCCATCTTTGCTATCAGCATGGAAATCTGCCATAGCTTCTCTGGGCCAGGGCCTCCCCACCCTCACAGGGAAGAATTTCTATATATCTCAGCTAAATTTCCCCTCACAAAACAAACTGATGAGGAAAAATGTTGCATAAACTCATGATCTGATCATGTTACCTGTAGAGGACTTTGGCTGAAACTGTAAATACTTGTGTGTGTGTGTGTGTGTGTGTGTGTGTGTGTGTGTGTGTGCGCGCGCACTGGGAGAGCAAGAACAGACATGAATTTTTACTGTGAATCCTGTTGAGGAAAGCACTAAAATGTGCAGTTAAGATTAAGTAGATATTTATTTACTTCAGGAGGTCAGGGCCCAAAGCAGACAAAGAACAGGGCTGGAACAGGATGTGTTGCTGAGAGAGTCCAGGCTCTTGACTGTTGAGATGCTTCCTTCTGAGAGCTGGCTGGGAATTGTTTCCCAGGATCACCTCAGGACTGCCAAACCCCACTTGGTGGATCTGGCAGGAAGTGAGAGACAGTCAAGCACTGGTGCCACAGGGGAGCAGCTCAGAGAGGCCACCAAGATCAACCTTCCCCTGTGCCCTGGGCAACATCATCACAGCCGTAGGGGATGGCAGCTGCAGACCCATTCCCTACTGAGGCTCCAGGCTGCTCCAGGGCTCCCTGAGGGGGACACCGGGACCCTGATGGTGGCCTGTGTGTCTCCAGCTGCTGGCAGCTGTGAGGAAAGCCTCAGCACCTGGTGCTAAATCAGCCAGGAGCTTCAGGAACAAACCCTGCATCAATGAGGACCCCGAGGATGCCCTGTTGAGGTAGAACCAGGAGGAGATTAAGAAGCTGAAGGCCATTCTGGCTGAACAGATGGGCATGAGTGGCTTGTCAGGTAGGAGAACCTTTACTGGTAAAAAAAAAAAAAAAAAAAAAACAAAAAAAGCAGTTCGAAAAGATGTCAAAAAAGGGGATTTTGCATATAAAATGTAAATTTTACCTCAACCTTTCCCTTACCTATTGGAGGAAGAGTTCTCCATTCTGGTTACGTACTTTTCCTTCACTGCTGCCAAATTGACCTTATTCCACTGGCAAAGATCATCTCAATAATCCAGTGTTTTCAACAGTGACAAATTCTGTTAGAAAAGGCTGGCATGATTCAAATCCTTGGTTTGTTTGGGTTTTTTTTGTGATTGTGGCTAAAATTTGGTCCGTTGCAGAAGAGACGTTTCAGCTGGAAGAGCAAAAATGAGCTGCAAAAGAAATTATAATATAAAATTCTTTATTAAATATATATATGTATGTAGGTATGTATGTACGTTTTGAAGTAAGGATTCAGCCCCTATTCTCCTACAATGTGAATTTTTGACACTACACGAGAAGTTTTGCCCTCCTTATGGCGGTGCTTGAGGACTCAGCCCAGCTTCAGCACACTTGCTCTGTCCTCTGGAGCAGGAATAGGAACTGTAGGAGCAAATGGGGAAGAGCAGTCTTTAAGGAGCTGATCACCTTTGCAGAATTAGCCCCTAAAAAAGGGCAGCTTTAAGCAGGGGAATCAGGCTGTAGGACAAATTTTCCCCTCTTTCTGCCTCCTTTCGGAAAGAGCTGTGAACAAAGAAGGTAATTTCCTTGCACTTTTCATCCTCCCAGTGTCTTTTATCTCCCCAGTCTGTAGCATAGCCCTGGAAACAAGTCTCCTGTTTTACTTTGGAAGAGATACCTGTATTTATGAATACACTAATATCATGTAATATCATTACAGTCATTTCCATGTTTGCCCTGAGGCTGGACTCCCTCCCTCTCTGCCCACCTAGGGAGCTCCGGGCTGGCAGTACTTCGGCAACGAGCGTGGTTTGAAGGAGCACAGGGGTTGCTGTGTTCCTTCCTGGCACCCAGCCTCTTTGTTCTCTTTCCATGAATTCTGCAGACCTCCCCACCCAGTGACTGTGGGTGATTTTTATTTCTGCTTTGCTTTGTAGGGCTTCTACCTGTTGAGGCTGCTCACCTGGGAGCAAATCCAGCTCCCTACCTCAAAGCCCAGGTGGATCTGGAAGCTGAGAAGCAGCTGATCAGAGAAGTGAGTTGGGAAGGGATTATCCCAGAGTGGCTTTGACTAAAACTTTTTTCATAGTTATCATTGCAAATATGGTTAGCTTTTCCAGAAGACTTCTCTTTTCCTATTTCCTTCTCTATTTTGTAATCCTTGAACTTCTCCTATGAACAGACCATGTGTTATGGAGGCCATGTGCCTTATTATAACCCACCTCTTGTTCTCACCTCTCTGGGGATGGATTGAAATGGACTCCCAGGAAGAGTTTTTGTAGGAACTACATGTGAAATTGCCAGAAAAAGGAGGAATAGAGTCGAGGAATGCAGTAGTCAAAGGTTAGGAAAAGTACAGAGATGAGGAAAAAGACAAATACAGAGCCAGGAAGAAGAATGAGGAGCCAGAGGGAAGCAAAACTCTCTCCTTGCTCTTTAGAAAGTTCATTCCAGGGCACCACAACCACCCAAGGCAACTGTTTTCAGGGCTGAACAATCAGTTTCCTCAACAGCAATCACTACTGTGTCAACTTAAGTCACAGGAAAAGTCAGTGAATACTGGTGGTGGAGTTGTATTGGGATGGGCATAAGGTGTGACCTGGCATGGAGCTGAGGTGACTTCAGGAGCAGTCACAGGACTGTTGCTGTGCCTTGGAAGAGTACCAGGAGAGGCTGGCCCAGCTCCAGGCCAGCCACCAAGCAGAGCCTGGAGAAGGACATCAGCAGCCTGAGGGTTGACTTTGATCTCCAGATGTCTGTTCTCCAGGATCTCCTCAGGAAGGATTCAGGTGTGGAGGCTGTGCAGCCAAGCCCAGGTTCCCTAAGGAGCAGGGACTGTTTTTGCACTCAGATCTGTGGAAGCCACTGCAGTCTGAAAGGCAGCAAGTGCTGCCACTGCAGCAAGTGCTGCCTGGCAGCAGCATTCCTGCTCTCAACCTACCCTTATCCACAGCAGGAGCAGGGACTCTACCTCATCTGGACCAGATTTAGGACTATGTCCCAGCTTTGTCCTCCTTCCCTATTTCCCTGACTTCTTTCCCCGTCGAGACCAGCCTAAGCCTGACCCAACCCTGTAAGCCTTGAGGCAACAAAAAGCCTCATTTTTCAATTAAACACCTGCTTTTTACCCACGTAGCAGAGTTCCCCTGACTGAGGGTGGTGTGTCTCTGGAGCAGAGGTCACTGCTCCGTCCCCATCCCACTGGACTCTCATTCCCGAGACCGGGGTGGCTGCCGCAGTCTCTTCCTCTGTATGCAAATGTGCTGCAGCACTTGCTCTCCCAGCGGATTATCCACACCATCAATTGCCTCTCCCTCTCCCTCTCCCTCTCCCTCTCCCTCTCCCTCTCCCT
>CM031875.1:5308619-5348155 GCA_018697195.1 Certhia americana
TGGTCGTACAGCACTTACCACCCACTAGTAATTCTTGAGCCTGTATTCTTCATATTTGGTGCCATCACTTTCTGAGCAGAAGGTTGAGAGGTTCTTTATTTCTTCCCCCTATGATTGCAAATGTGCACCCCCAGCCTCTGAAATGGATTATTTTTGGAGCCAGGCTCTCCCAGCCCTGTACAATCTGCATTCCTTACCTGGTACACCCTCTCAGTCTTTCATGGTTTTTACTGACCAGCAGTAGGTGAATGACAGCCCTTTTCCTTTCAGACACATCATTCCTAGCTTTGGGAGATGTTTTTTGATGTATGTCTACTTTTACACAGCTCATTACCAGCATTGTGGGGATTTCCTCTTTTCTGACACTCAGACTAGAAGCACTCCTGAGCACACACCTTCCTGTGAAGGTGCTGTTGCTGCAGCACGTGAAGAGCCAGCATCAGCCCGGGTACCCTCCACGCTCCTCCTCCCCTCAGAATGAATAAACCTAAGTGGGTAACGTTGTGCTTCATCTCCCCCAGGACTCTCACTGCCTTTCCAGAGCTACAGCCTGTTTTCCTTTTGTCCCCAGGGCCCAGCAGCACCAGGGATGGTCACAGACATCAGTGGGCTGAGCAGGGGAAGTGCTGGAGCTGTCACTGCCCTAGGGATTTCCCTGCCTGCAGACCAGCAGCTGCTGCTTGCCAGGTCAGTGACACCCCTGCTTGTGCCAGCTGTCCCCTGGGCAGCACCCACAGGCAGCAGCAGGTGCCTTGTGCCACGACACCAAGGCTGCTGAGCTCCAGCTGTGAGTGCAGCCCAAAACCAGGCACACGGGAGTTAAAACGATGGACTGGTTTGGGTGGGAGGAACCTTAAAGCCCATCCCATTCCATCCCCTGCCACTGTCCCAGGGTGCTCTCAGCCCCGTCCAGTTGGGTTTGGACACTGCCAGGGATCCAGGGGCAGCCACAGCTTCTCTGGGCAGCCTGTGCCAGGGCCTGCCCACCCTCACAGGGAAGGATTTATCCCAATATCCCTCCTGCCCCTGCCCTCTGGCAGTGGGAAGCCATTCCCCCTTGGCCTGGCACTCCAGCCTCTTGTCCAAAGTCTCTCTCCAGCCTTCATGGAGCCCCTTTAGGCACTGGGAGAGGCTCTAAGGTCTGCCTGGAGCCTTCTCTCCTCCAAGCTGTTTTTACCCCCAAATTAACTTTGCCCTGCTTGGGTGGATGAAAAGTTGCTCCCTGCGGTGCTCAGTGGGGCCAAGCACCAGAATTATGAGAGAAAAATGGAGATGGTCAAGTCAGCAAATGTGGATGCCAGAAAGTGTGTGTTCGTGGTAACAAATCCTGCCTGGAGCTGCAGGCAGGGGAGTCTTCAGTGCCCACACAGGTTATGGAGATGCCTCCTTTTCCTCTTGAAAGAAGTCCTTGAAGGGCACTTGGAGCCCTCTCATGTCCCTACAGGTAAGGCAACATCTGTCCTGTGGTTCATGCATGGACTCTTCCCATCACCAAGGCCACTTCTGCCTCCAGCTCATGTATCTCACAGTATTTGCAGCACATCATCCAGAATTAACAGCAAAATTTCCCAATAATCCTATTTCAGGGTACTGTCAGGGCCTGGAGGACAGGGCTGGGATATGAGGGATGCAGACTCATCCCAGACTCAGCCCGTCTCAAAATCAACCTGGCTCAAGGTTTTCTCTGTGTGAGAACTGTCCTGAGAGAATTCCCTCAGCCAGAGTACTCCACCACATACTGAAGCAGCTTGGGGGCTTGGGCTGCTCCAGAATTACACAATTGAAGCAAATTCTGCTGATTTTTTACTTACTCCATTGTGTGGAACAATATTACAATTAGAAAAGCTCAACCTGATATACGCTGTGACAGAGACTGATTCTGAACAGTTCTGTGGGTTTTAACCAGTCCTGCTGTGGGTTTTAACCAGTCTTTCAGCTTTCCTGTGGCATGTGCTCGCTCTGTTGGGTCCTTCCTGGCTCAAAAAGGAGCTGCTCTGAAATGCAAAAGAGCAGTGTCTGTAATTTGTGGGCAACTCTGGTAACGGAGAGATCTCCAAAGAAACCCTTCATTTGCATTTGATATCAAATGTTACTGGGCCTATTGCAGGGTTAGTCCTATTGCAAGAATGAATCCTACTCCTTTTGTGGCAAATAAGGGAAAATGCCCTTTTAATCACATTGTTGAATCCAGGTTCTGTGCAGATTGGGCAGGAGGGTTTGATTCCACAGGTGTGGGGATTTCAAAGCCACCTGCTCAAGCTTTACACATCAGGGCAGCTGAGCAGAGCAAGGACTGAATCCTCAGATTCAATGGTGTATTAAGCAAAGGAAAGGGAAGGTTGCCTGGCAGGAGCAGTGCAGCAGAACAGCAGGTCAGTTCTGGGGGAGAATGAGCCATTTCAGAGGTTTGGAGGTAATTAAGAGGCTGTTATCAGTAAAGGGGTTATCAGCCAATTTGAGCCAGTGCTGGCCAACCTGAGCTATCTGCTCTGCTCCAGATCCTGTGCAGACAAAAGAATGGCTCTGGAGCATGGCTTTATTTCCATGTCAGAGCATGATTTCAGACACAGGCTCATGCCAGTGCTCCACTAACAACGCTGAGGTCACACAAATCATCAACTCTGGCTGACACTGCCCCAAAATGGAAGACATGCTGTGGCTTTCAGCTCTAACACTCCCACATCCACCATCTAAAATAATTGTCAGTGTAATTTCGGCACCTTTTGTGCATCTTTGAAAAAAAACCCCAAAACCAAAACATATTCAATGTTTATTTAAATATAAATTACACAAAACAAGGGGTTTAAAGAGAATTCTGTGAGCATAGATTGGATTTCTGGACATCCTTGTTGACTGAGGTGCTTGGAGTAACATGCTCTGCCTTTGTGGAGTATTCTGCCCAGAGAAGCTGTGGCTGCCCCTGGATCCCTGGAAGTGTCCAGGGCCAGGTTGGAGCAACCTGGGAGAGTGGAAAGTGTCCCTGCCCACAGCAGGGGATGGGATGAGATGGCCTTTAAGGTCATCCCCAACCCAAACCATTCTGGGATTCTTTTTATGACAGACATGGTTAATAATAGTAGAATCTGCCATGATTACTCAGGGCTGAAAATCTTATCATAATTCCCGATTTTCTGTGTCTTCCCAAATATCACCCGTGGAAGGACGTGCGTCCTCCACGCTTGTGAAGTGGTTCTTGGCACCCCTGAGCTCAGGGCTGCCCTTCTCCAGGTTGCAGGTGCTGCAGCAGCAGTTGCTTCGGGGGCGGGAGCAGGCTCAGAACAAGGATCTGAAGGGAAAGCACAAGAGCCAGGAGAAATACACAGAGGCTGCAGCTGGTGGCTGCACTGCAGAAACCCAGTGAGGACAGCAGCGAGCAGGCTCTCCTCAGTGTCTAGACTCCATCCAGGAGGAGGTTTGAGCCAAGAGCCAGATGCTGGAGAAGGTGCAGGAAAAGGTGGGGGAGCAGCTCCTTCCTCCCCCACATCCCCATTTTTTACGTTGCAGGGTTTAGGGCTGTAGGTTTAGAGAACGACTCTGGCTGTGTCAGTATTTCACGCACCACACTGTGTGAGCTTCTGCGAAATTCCAGATGCAACAGCCCTCGGGTGGGGAATTAAGCTTTTGAAGCCCAAACCCCACCAATTTTAAAGGCTCGGGGTGTGACACTGGGTGGGAGGAGGATGTGTTGGGATGGGAGGGGATGTGACTCCCTCTGCTGACCTACAGATCTGCTGCAGCTCCTGCTGGTTCTAAGCACACTCTCTGGGGCAAGAAATAAAACATAAAAGTAATGCTCTTAAATTCGACATTTAAAATCTTCATTTTCAAAACACTCAAAAATCAGTTTTGCTTTGATATTTTGTGGCAGAGTCAAGAGGGTCTGCAAAAAAATTGACATTTGTGTGCACAGTCCTAGACCAGCACACAAACGGCATGAAGGCCTTGCTTTATTTGGGTATTTAGATTATCAAAGTAATTTTGCACCTTTTTAACCAAAGTTAGGAACTTCCAAGAGTTCCAAGACCACACCGGTAAGATTAGCTCCAGGTTCATTCAAAAATCATCCCTATTGAGAAAATTTCCTTTAAAACAAACATGGAATAATCTCTCCACAACAATTTCATCCTAATTTGTACCTAAATTAGAAATCTTTTCAAATGTTGTCGCTTTCCTGAGTGTCTTTCCCTGCCTTGCAAATTCCTGTACTCATAGTACCCATTGGTCTCTCTGCCTTATAATGCTGATGTTTTGTGTCCAGCTCTGGGCTGCCGAGACCGAGCACAAAGACCTGCAGCCGGGGTTTGGGCTGGAAAAGACGGATTACCTGAACACCATCGGGCGAGACCTGATGCTCTGCCAGCAGCTGCTGCATCAGGTGCAGCGCCTCGTCCTGCGCGACTGCAACTCCAGCAGCCTGGAGAGGATCCGTGCCGGCAAATTCCAGAGGCTGTCATTCAGAAATCCCACCTGCCCGCAGGTAAGGGGACAGCGCCTGGGGAGACCAGCGTGCTTCGGGGACAGGAGGGCGATGCGGGCACGCAGCTCTGCCGCTTTGGGCTTGTAACATCTTCCCCGTAAGGTCTGGCTGGCAAGTTTGAGTAACAAAGGAGGCAGGAGGTGCGGATCCCTGGGAGTCCCTGAGCAGTGTCGGGGTCAGGGAGTGCAGCCAGCAGAGCGATCATTGCTCTGCACACAAGGACACTCAAACGCCATCCCTTCCTTGGGGCGGTTCAGCCCCGCCACAGCCCCAGCCTGGCCGGACAAACCCCTCCAATGAGAGCGGGGAGCCAGCGGCGTGGTCCACTCTTCCAATTCTGTCCCATTTTATCGATTTTGCCTGACTGCTGGCGCTGCTGACAGCGCTGCCCACCCGCAGCTCGGGGATAACCACGGCAGGCTGGTGCTGCACAGGAGCCGCAGCGAGGCCGCCGCCAGCAGCTGCTTCCCATCGCGGCGAGCCAGCCAGATCCTTCACCGTGACCGAGGCCCAGATACCGCCGGCACTCTTCACTTTCCTCCTTTTCCGTGACAAATCAAATGGCGACCCACCCAGCACCAATGCTGCCTCAAGCCCTTGATGTCTCAGGAGTCTCTCGCAGGACTCAGCCGCATTTCGGGGTCCTGCACTCACCCACCACCACCTCCCGCACCAGGCCCGGCCCTTCCACCCGCAGTCCCTGCCCTTTGTTCCCAGCACCGACGGCGATCCCGGTCCCGGTCCCCGCCGCTCCGCGGGGCCCGCCCCTGTGCGCGGCGGCGGCGGCGCTGTGCCGTGAGAGCGCTACCGCGACGGCACTTGCGCACCGTCCCGGCGCCGTGCAGCTGTCTGTCGCTGATTGGCTGGCGGCTGCTCGGCGCTGGCGCTGATTGGCTGGAGGCTGCTCGGCGCTGGCGCTGATTGGCTGGCGGCTGCCCGCCTCCGAGGTAGTTCGGCGGCCGCGAGCAAGATGGCGGCGGGCGCGGTGGTTGTGTGGGGGCTCCTGGCGGCGCTGGCGGCGGGCGCTGAGGGGGGACCCCGCACGCTGGTGCTTCTGGAGAACGGGAACCTGCGCGACACGCACTCAATGTTCTTCCGCAGCCTCGCGGGTACAGGCCGGGCCGCGCCGGGATCCCGGGAGGGCTTGGATGGGGCGGGGAGAACCAGGGTCAGGATGGGCGAGGAGGTTGGGGTTGCCTGAGGGAAAAGGGGATGTTTGGGGTCTTCGGGTCAGGCCGAGGGAGGAGATTGGAGTCCCCTGGCTGGGCTGAAGGCGGAGCCGGGGTCCCTTGCTGGAAGGGGGTGAGTTTGGACTCCTCTCGTCGGGATGGGGGAGAGATGAGGGTCCCTAGGGGAGAGGGGCGTGTTTGGGTCTCCCTGTTCAGGATGAGGGAGGAGATTTGGGATCCTGCACCGGCAAAGGGGGGAAATTGGCATTTCCAGGAGGAGAAGGGGGGCGTTTGGGGTTCCCGTGTCGGAGTGGAGGAGGAGATTGGGGTCCCCTGTCAGGCTGAGGGAGCAGATCGGGGTCCTCTGAGGGAGAATGGGGGATTTGAGGTCTCGTGGTCAGTCTGTGGGAGGCGATGGGAAATCTGTGTCTGGATGAGGGAGGAGATTGCATTTGCCATGTCAGAATGTCAGACCCCAGGTCGGGGTCCCCTGGTCAGGCAGTAAAGGAGATTGGTGTTGTTGGGGACAGGGATTGTTTGGGTTCCCCTGGTCAGAATGAAGGAGAATTGGGTGTCTGTGTCAGGCTAAAGGAGGAGATAGCGGGCAGGGAGGGGTGTGGTTGGAGTTCCCTGGTCAGGCTGAGTGGAAAAAAAGGAGACCCCAAGCCAAGGGAGAAGATTGAAGTTCCCTGGTATAGGGGGAGGATTTGGGAGTGCCCTGGCCAAGCAGAGGGGGAAGACTGGGAATCCTGTGCCAGTCTGAGGGAGGAGATAGGGGTTTCCTGGAGGGCTGTTTGGGATCTTCTGGTCAGAGTGAGGCAGAAGGGAATTGTTTTCCCAGCTGTGCCTGTGTTTAGTTCCCTGCAGCATCAGTCCCTGTTTGATGGGTGATGGCTTCCTTTGACACCAGGGCTCTTCACAGGATCCACCCCTTGGGTTTCTGTGGGAACTCTCAGGTGTTCAGTTCAGGTGAACTCTCCCCTAAGCCAGTTTTTCCAAAATGTCTCGCCACTGGGGAAATAAACTTCTGGATCCTGCTGCTGTTTTGCTGCTCCATGTGTGGTTTCATGGCATGCTGGAGTTGTCACTTTTGTCTCCTGGCTGCAGACAGGGGCTTTGACCTCACCTTCCGGACAGCAGATGACGCTGGCCTGTCCCTGATAAAATATGGGGAATTCCTGTATGACAACCTCATCATCTTCTCTCCATCCATAGAAGGTAAGAGAGGGGGGAAACTCTGGAGCTTGATGGCATTTTTGGAAGGGGATTTCCAGTTGTTTTGTGAACTTTAGTTAAATTTAGTTACTTTGAATGTACTCACTAGCAAACTGCATCTCAGTCCCGGCCTTTATTGGTGGTTCTCCCATTGACTTGGTGATCTGCTGTGGTTTAATTCTGCCAGGGCGTTATTTCTGAGCTGTAGCCATGAATTCTTGCCGTTTGCTTTCAGACTTTGGTGGGAACATCAATGTGGAGACCATCACTGCCTTCATCGATGGTGGTGGCAGTGTCCTCGTCGCTGCCAGCTCAGACATCGGTGAGTGCAGCTGTTCCTCCAGAGAATGAATTCACTGCAGCAAAACCAGCTGTTCCTTGTGCCCCTCAGGGCTTGCCCTGGGAGGAAATGGGTGATTCTTGCCTTTAGTAATGTGTTCAGTGAGAATTTAGCTGTGGAGGTCATGGTGCTCCCTGGGGTTTGGCTCATAGAGCGTGGAGCACACAACTCGCAGCTGAATTTATTTTGAGTTTCTGTGTCTTGTGACAGAATCCACTGTGTCCCTGCAGGTGACCCTCTGCGAGAGCTGGGCAGTGAGTGTGGCATTGAGTTTGATGAGGAGAGGACAGCAGTCATCGACCACCACAACTACGACATCTCCGACCCCGGCCAGGTAACGGCTTTGCCTGCTCCTTGTGGCTGTTCCAACGAGCTCTTGGGTGCAAAGCTTAGGGATCAATCCTCTGGCCTCCCGTTTTTCCTCTAACCCTTCTCTCCCACCCTCCTCCCAGGAAAGTGGGAAATAATCCACGTTGCAACATTCAGTTCTGCTGCTGTCAGGATCCCTCAGGCTCTGGTTTCAGATGGTCACTGTGTGCAGGCAGTGGGTCTGTGATTAATGCTGGTTCTGCATCCCTCTGATGCTTGGGGGGGAATTTCAGCTGAGGGTGAAGCGTGTCAGACACCCAGTGCAATGCTTCAGGTGTGGCAAGGGAGATTTGCAGTCCCAGATTTTCAGATCAGTATAGAAACACACAAACCTTCCTACAATTTCACCTGCCTTGTGTAATCCAGCACTTTAAAACTAAAATATATATTAAGGTCTGAGCTAAGTATACTCTGGTAATTTTTGTTTAAGGTAAACTGTTGAAGCAGTGCATATGTACATGTTGTCCTGTTTGAGGATGAAGGTTGCTTAATACAGGGAAATAAAACACTGTGGGTGTTGCTGTCTTTATCAAGTTTCTTTGAGGATCAGTATTAACCTAATAGGATCATAAACACGAAAATGCTGTTTTGCTTTTTAATTGAACTACAAGGTTCAACCCAACAGTTGCAATTGTCTATAAAAATAAACTTTTACCTGAGAAGCTGTTGTTTGTCATTAGGCCCCGACTCCCCTCACAGGGATCTCTCTTGTTTCCACAGCACACTCTCATCGTGGCTGACACTGAGAACCTGCTGAAGGCCCCCACCATTGTGGGGAAAGCAGCATTGAACCCCATCCTGTTCCGAGGAGTTGGGTGAGCAGCAGGGGCTGAGGTGGGGGAACAACAATTGAACCCATGGTGTTACTGTGAGGTGAGCGTGGGGTCAGCCCCTGGGGCTCTTAACAAAAGCTTAACAAAAATCTCTTGTCTTCAAACAAAAATAGAAGGAAATCATCCAAAGTGATGTAGTTGACTTAGGAATGGTTCCTAATAAAAAGAGTGGAGGAAATATTTAGTTTCTCAGCAGGTAGAAGGGTGAGAAGGTCCATGGGGTTGAGCAGGTGGCCACACGTTGCTCTAGGTGTGGGGACCCTGGGGGTGTTCGTGCTGCTCACTGTGCCTTTCCCTGCAAGGATGGTGGCTGATCCCGACAACCCACTGGTGCTGGATATCCTGACTGGCTCTTCCACTTCCTACTCCTTCTTCCCAGATAAGCCCATCACTCAGGTATGCTCCCTTCTTTTCTCTCCTCTTTGGAGCTGTGCTCCTGCAATTTAGTCCCTTTAACTTCAGCTGCTTGGGAAAATACTGGAATGTTTGATCTCCTGATTGATTTTGGAAGGGTGGGGGCTGTTGGCTGCATCCCGATGTTGCCTTCCTCTCTACATTATGCTGGTGAGGAGGTGTTCAGTGTGAGTGACACCTGCCCTCCATGCCCTGGAGGAGAGGCCAGCCTATATCAAAGCATCTCTCCTATTCCATCTCAGCTGGAGTAATATCACAATCCTATTCTGTAAAATCCCCTGTCTCCTCCACCCCCCCACAAACTGCTAGCTCAGATGTAGGGGGATTTTGAGAGAGGGGAATCTTCAGGATAGGGTGAAGAGTTACAAAAGAGGCCCCTTACCTTAAGATGTAATCCAAAGCTTTATTCCATGAAGGGAATCCAGAGGCAAGAAGGGTGGATCACATGGGGGGAGAGGGGTTTTTATCACCTTTGGGGTCGGGTCAAGTTACCTGGCTGAAAGCCATAGGTCAGGAGACAAGGGGGCAGGTAACTCAGGCCAGGTTACAGTTTCTGGGGGAGGGGTTTTGAAGGGAAAACATTCCCAAAAGGGATACAACACTATTCCTGCTTTTTCTGAGCTATGTGGTTACTCCTTAACTGCAGCCTGTGCTACTGTAGCCAGGCTGCCCCACCCTGCAGCCAACTCCCCTCTGTGCTGAGCCTGTCCCTGGTTGCTCCGCAGTACCCCCACGCGGTGGGCAGGAACACGCTGCTGATCGCGGGGCTGCAGGCGCGCAACAACGCCCGCGTTGTCTTCAGCGGCTCCCTCGACTTCTTCAGCGACGCCTTCTTCAACTCCGCTGTGCAGAAAGCCACTCCTGGCTCCAAGAGGTGCGTTGGCTTCCCGGGCTGAGGAATGTCTGCAAGCGCTTTGAGGACAGAAGTCCTGGGAAATAGGCAGCAAATGTTTATGTTTTGGGGAAGAGCAGGAAGCCTGAATTGAATTGGGGTGACACGTCCTCCACCGCTGCAGAACAAAGCGCTTTGGAAAGCAGCTCCTTCCTTTAACCTCAGCTCAGTTTGCGTTGCTTTCCCATCTGTTTGGTTTGGCTTTGGGCCGTCTCAGCCTCTGTTGCTCCCCAGGTACTCCCAGACAGGTAACTACGAGCTGGCCGTGGCCCTGTCCCGCTGGGTGTTCAAGGAGGAGGGGGTTCTGCGCGTGGGCACCGTGTCGCACCACCGCGTCGGGGAGCTGGCACCGCCCAACGCCTACACTGTCACCGACCTCGTGGTGAGGCTGTGGGCCTGGCGGGGCACGTGGGAGCCACTTGGGGATGGGCCTGGGGAATGCTGCAGCTGGAGTGGGCTGAGGCTCATGTTCAGGCTTGGCTGGTTGATTTTTCCCAGGAGTACAGCATTGTGATCGAGAAGCTGGCTGACGGCAAGTGGGTGCCCTTCGATGGGGATGACATCCAGCTGGAGTTCGTGCGCATCGACCCCTTTGTGCGCACCTTCCTCAAGAGGAATGGTGGGTCCCTGTCAGAAGGAGCCAGAGGTTCCCCTCAGGAGGAACAGGGAGTTTTCACCTTCCACAGCTTCCCATGTCATCTCAGTGTCACCCCTGTCTCTCCCTCAGGTGGCAAATACAACGTACAGTTCAAGCTGCCGGACGTCTACGGGGTGTTCCAGTTCAAAGTGGATTACAACCGGCTGGGATACACCCACCTCTACTCCTCCACACAGGTAAGCGTGGGGGAGTGAATCCCAGCCTGTCCTGGGAGGAAAGGCTGCCCCAGACTGCAAAGGCTGCTCTGTCCCCTGCCAGGTGTCTGTGCGTCCCCTCCAGCACACGCAGTATGAGCGGTTCATCCCCTCGGCATATCCCTACTACGCCGGCGCCTTCTCCATGATGGTTGGCCTCTTCATGTTCAGCATTGTCTTCCTGCACATGAAGGAGAAGGAGAAATCTGACTGAGCTCCCTGTGGGAGCCTTTTCCTGCCGCCAGGAGGGCCAGGCACTGCTCGGAGCTTCCCGTGGGTCTGTGTGAGGACTGGTGGGTGCCAGATGTGCTGTGAGGCTGCATTTGGTCTTTTTTATTTTTACACCTGGGGGTTACTGAGAATGAAAATTAAATTTGGAGGAGAATCTCTTTGCAGAAGTGTCTGCAATCCCAGGACCAGGATGCTTCTGGTGTTTACTGAAGAGTTGTGATGTTTCCTTCACTCCGCTGCTGGAATGATTAGAGTTGGGTCAGAATGATTTGGGTTGGAGTTGAGTTTGAATGATTCAGGTTGCAGAATAACTCCCAGTTCAAAATAAAGTCTCGTTCCTCTGACGCTGGATGGCAGAGAGGTGAATTTGTGGCCTGGGGCATTTGGATGCACTCTGGGAGCTGAGGGCTGTGTCCTCGCCTGCTCCAGGCATTCCCCAGGGTGGGCTGGGAGGAAACAGTCAGTGCTGAGGCTGGGGAGAGCTGAAGGGCAAAAGGGGGAGTCTGGGGCACACAGGGGGACTTGGGACACACCAAAAAGCACAACAGAGGGTCTGGGGTGTCACCAAAGGCAACAGAGGCCGAAAGGGCATGTCAGAAACCCCCCCTGTGCCCTATAATGCAAACAGGTGAGTTGAAGGACACACCAAAGACTCAGCAAGGGCTGGAGATCATCCCCCAATGCACACTGAGGGGTCGAGGGGGGAAAAAAACAGCTGGAAGATGTGATCCCAAGAAAACCGGAGTGAGAGAGGGGGGAAGAGCTGTGAGAGGGAGTGAGTGGCTTTTGGGGTGCACCCAGGCTTTTTTGGGATGAAAGGTGGAGAAATGACTGTGAGTGATGGAGTCAGAGATGTCAGTGAATGAAAGGATGCAGGTGATGGGGCCTTGGGGGGAAGCAGGTGGGGCGCAGGGACTCACAGGGATACTTGGGACACAGGGACACCCAGGGTGGGGCACAGGACCCCTGGGGGACACTCAGGGACACAACAGAGGGACCCCCGGGGCAAACTGAGGGGACAGGAACCCCTGAGGGCACAGGGGCCCTGGCACAGAGGGACCCCGTGGAACCACATTGACACCGGGATCCCTGCGGACAGAGCAACCGCGGGGACAGCGGGATCCCCGGGGCGACAGGAACGGCCAGAGGCCATCTCGGGGCAGGAGGCGCGGCGGTGCCCGGTCCCGCCCATGGGCACAGGGATCCCGTGGCGGAACACGGACCCGCGGGATCCCCGGCGCCACCGCCGGCCCCGCCCACGGGCCGCACCGGGAGGGGCGGGGCCTCCCGCCCGCCGCGCTCTGATTGGCCGGACCGTCCCGATTGACGTGGGCGCCTGACCGGCGGGGCGGGCGCTTTGCGACGGCGGTGCTTGACGGCGGTGGCGGCGGCGGGTGCGGGTCCGGGCGGGGGCGGCCATGCTGCTCACCGTGTTCTGCCTGCGCCGCGACCGCTCCGAGATCACCTTCAACCTGCAGGTGGACGCCGACTTCGAGCTGCAGAATTTTCGCGCCCTTTGCGAGCTGGAGTCCGGCATCCCCGCGGCCGAGAGCCAGGTCAGGGCCTGCCCCCGCCCCGAGCGCCCGGGAGGGCTCGGCCGGTGCCCCCGGTCTGGGAGCGGCCGTGCCCCCTTCTCCCGCAGGGCCGGGAGCGGCCGTGCCCCCCACGCCCCGCGGGGTCGGGTCCGGCCAGCCGGAGTTTGCGGTGGGTCACTCCCGGTCCCTCCCCTGGCAAACCTTTCGGGTTTGGGGAGAAACGCCTGGCTTTTCCCTCAAAACCCACTCAGGAGGGGGCTCCGAGTCCCCGGTGACTTGCGGTCCCTTCGGGAAAGGCTCGGTCCGCGCCCGCCGCGCGGCTGAAAGGGAGAAAATAATGTGGGTTTATTTGGGTTTGTTTGGTTTTGAGGTTTCGGAGGAATTTGATGCTTAAACGGGGCAGGAATTGGAGCGAGGGGAGCAGGAGTCGGAGTGCGGGGAAGGTGACGGCCCGTGGGCTCCTCAGAGCCCAGGAGACGGGGCTGAAATGTTCGGGAAAGGCTTTATTTATCCATCAATCCCCTGCCCGCTCTGGGGCGGAAAGGGAACATTGAGCCTTTTCCTCCCTTTTTTCCACAAAGGTGTGGGGACCGAACGGGCACATCCGTGTGGTTTTCCCAGCAAATATCCCCCTGCAGCCCGGATTCGGGGCTTACTCGTGCGCCAAACCATGGGGGAGGCTGCGTGTGGGGGCGGCTCTGGCCAATCTGTCTGGGCTTTGCTCATGTTTTGGGTTCAGTCCCACGGTTTTGGCCGTTCTCCCCGGTTTGTCCCGGCCAGGGCGGTGTCGACTCCTTTCCTCGGCGCCGGCCGTGTCTGGTGGAGTTTATGGAGTTTAACGGTGGTGGCTTTTGCTTCCCGAGCCTTTTCCCAGTGTAAATTATCACGGTGTTTTTCCAGCCAAGACAAGGTTAGTCAGCGCTGGCAGAGCTGCTGCAGGGGCAGCCCTGGAGCTGTGGTGTCCCTCACCCAGCAGGTTCCCGACGTTTGGCTTTCCATCTGCCTTGGGAGAGCTTTGTTTTTTGGAATGGGAGGTTGGTGATGAGAGAGAAACAGTCTCAGAGCAGGGGTAGGAAATCCAGGTAGGGTGGATTCTCTTTTAGGAAAAAAACCTCTTGATTTTGGGAAGTGGAAAGGGAGAACCCACCTCACACAAAGGTTCTGTGCTCCAAGAACCCTCCCCGTGGCTGTCACAGTGAACTCCCAGATCTGGGGAGTCCCCCTGTGTGGGAGACTCTGTGGTGGCTTTGACATCTCCAGGCATGAACTGGAGCATAAACTCCTCACTGTCACCTTTGTCCCTTGTGTCATGGTGACCTGCAGCTCATGGTCTGGTTTAGGATAACAAGGGGTCACCTCTCTGCATGTTTTTTTGTCAGGAGTTCCCTTGTTTGAGCTTTTCCAGCACAGCTGACCTGTGTGGGGTTTGGGTGGTGCCAGCCCCAGGCGAGGGGAGCAGCGTTGCGCTTTTGTAGCCACCTCTGCCTTCCTTCTGCTCATCCATCTGCCACTCGTGCATCATCCTGTGCCGATCGTGCCGTGTTTTCCAGGCAGTTATTTACTGCTCCTCTCTTTTCTCTTTCTGCCCACTGTTTGTGAGGTGTTTTGAGGACCTTCAGTGGGGAGAACAGGTTGGGCATCAGGAGGAATTTCTTCATGGAAAAAAGGTGGTCAGGCCTTGGCAGGGGCTGCCCAGGGAGGTTTGGAGGTGTCCAAGGAAGGCCTGGATGTGGCACTCTGGGCTGGGGATGGTGGGGATTGCACCTGATGATCTTGGAGGGCTTTTCCAGCCTCAGTGATTCTGTGAGAAAGTTATAAAGATACAAGTTACCAGTGAAGCAGCTCCTTGTGTGGAAGGATTTTGCATTGTTAAACCACAAATAGGCAGTTTTACATTTACCAAATTTGGCTGTTTTCTACCGTTTTTCCTCAGCCAAGGTGAATGTTGCATTGAAGGTGCTGTGTTGGCACTAGAGAGGATGAATTTCATCGTAAGGGTGATGCAGGGTGGAGTAAAGCACTCAGTATATGGAGGAGGGTTAATACCAGCCTTGTTCTGTGCTGGTGTGGGCAGTGAATTCCGGGTGCTGCAGTTTGGGGTGGGGCAGGGAGCCGTGAGGTGTCTGAGGAGCTGTGGGCACAGGTCGGTGAGATAACAGAGGCAGCTGCTGGTGGTTGTGGTGATAAGCGGAGCTGGGTGAGGTGTGGGGATAAATAATCTGACTTTCCAGTCTCCTCCACGCACCAAAGCCGTGGTTTTCCAGGAGAGGCCCTCAGCAGAGCCACATTCTTCATTCCTTCCCTTCATTTATTTTTTCTCCGTGCCCTCCATCTGTGCCATGCCCAGGAGTATTTGATGGGCCCAGGTTTTGGCTTGATTGATGGCTGCAGGTGGTATCCAACACTCCTGGCTGGGGTTCCCTGCTCCACGGGAAGGTTCTACCCTCAGGCGTTGTGCACAGTGAATCCATCAGTGCCTGTATCCCTGTCTGAGTCACCTCCAGAAGAACCCATGTCTGGTGCCAGCCAGTCGGCAGAACTGCCACGGACCAGACAATCAAAAGGCAGCAAAATCCAATCAGTTTGTTTTAAGAGTGGAGCAGAATGGGTCAGGAGTGGATTAATCTGTGCTGCTAATGGACGTGGCGTGAGTGCCAGGCGCTTAATTCATTGTCTGGGATGTAAGGCCAAATGCTCATAAATCCAATCCCAGCAAGATGACAGAGGTAAAGCCTCACTTAAACTGATTAACTTGTCTTTTCTAGGGTGTCTGTGCAGGGAATCTGCCATTTCATGTTTGGGTGTGCAGCTGGGATTTATGACACGCTGGCTGTCGCTGTGGTGGCTCAGGCCTGTAATGTGAGAGGCTGTGCTGGGGCTCTGCCAGCACCAGCTGACCTTGGTGGTGTCGTGTGGGGTAGAGGCCACTCACGTTCCAACCTGCACGTGGGCCCTGGGAGGGACCTGGTGTGCGAAGCAGAGCTGAGGCTGCACACTGTGGTGGTGGGGAGGAGGCAGGAAGCTCCTGCCTGGTCCCAGTGTGCTTCCCTGATTCTCTGATTGCTGCCCTACGAGCTCCTGGTCATTTGTGTTCCTCCTGCCTTGTCTTGCCTTGGCACTGCTGCTGACCGTGGGTCTCCACTGCCACAGGGAAAGTCTGTCAGGTGCTGGGGTTGCTGGAGTGAAGCAATGAAAGTCTGTAGTGTCAGCCAGACCTTAAGACAGGTAGTGATTGGTTTTTTGGGATCTTGTTGGATCTGCTCCCTGTGATAGCATCAAGCAGAGCCAAAGCCCATCCACGTCAGGACTGCGAGAGCTTCTCCCACGTGGCTCAGCCAGTCCCGACCTGTGGCAAACGTGTTGTTGCTGAACTGGCCTTTTCCAGCCCAAAGAGACTCGGTTTGGCTGAACAAGGTGGTGTTTGTGAAATTTGATCGTGTGCCTGAGGGGTTCAGGCCAAGTTCTCCATCTTCTGAGCTTCTGCCAGGGCAGGAGGCAGCTGGGCTGATCTGCCTGGTCTCGCTATGATCCAGTGATGGCACAAAAACCTTCCTGTTGCCAAATACCATTTCTGGGAACTTCTGTTCCAGCTTTATGTTACATTTTGGGCTTTCCCACAACTTAGGGCCTCTAGGTATTACAGGTCTGATGTTTGTTTAAATGTACTATGTGGATTGTTCACCTTTATCTCAGTGTTTTTATGTTTAGTCTGTGGACCCCTTGTTAAACCAGGTTATCAAAGTAGAAATGGATGTGACTTTGTGTTTTGTAGTCACAGGAAGTTAATTCCCTGCATGGACTGATGGCAGTCTCGGGAGCAGAGCTTTGGGTGCTCTGAGTCTGGAGAGTTGCATCACTGGAGTGAACTGGAAAGCGCTGAGCTAATTAATGATTGAGGTCCCTGTAAAACTGGTTATTCTGGGGAGCTGTGTTGTGGGAAGAGGTGGAATGATGGATGTTGGGCTGGATCATCCCTGGATCTACCTGTTTTGGCGCTGCTGGCATGTCTGCAGTTGGTCCAGGGTCAGTGGGAGCTGACTTGGGGCAGGGAATGCTGCAGAAAACCTCTGTGGCTTGTGTAATCCTGGAGTTTGGAGTTTGGCAATGTGGACAGACAGTCTGAGTCAAGACTGGCTTCCCTCTAATGGCCTCTGATCAGGGGTGCCAGCTGTCAAACCACAGCTGCATTTCAGCAAGACCAGCTCGTGCTGTCCAACCAGGAAGGTGTGGAGGCCCTGCTGGCCTGGACATCACACCTTCCCTTCTGAAGCTTGAGATGGAGCCAGAGGATTTACTGGAACTTTTTTTTTTTTTTTCTGCTATAACAAAATAACCTCTTGCTTTTCTTTTTAACTGTTTCTCTGCTTGGTGGTTCTGGTGGCTCTCCTTGCACAGATTGTTTATGCCGAGCGGCCGCTGACCGACAACAACAGGTCCCTGGCCTCCTATGGCTTGAAGGATGGGGATGTGGTGATCCTGCGCCAGAAGGAGACCGTGGAGCCACGGCCTTCCATGCGCTTCCCAGGTGAGAAAGGCTCCGTGCCAGCATTGCCTGAGCCTGCAGGGATTCATCAACACTCACCCAGCACTGGCTCCTGTCAGTGTCCTTTAGCACCTTCTGTGCAAAGTGCTGACGGAGGGAGGGTGGCTGGGGTGAGTCACAGGGGGCTTGTAAATGACCCAGAGGGCTTCTGATTCAGTGTTTTATTCTGAGGAAGCCGATACCGTTTTACTGTTCCTTTGGGGAAGTATGGAGGCAATGAGGAGGTGACTGGTTCAGAACAGGCCTGGTAAAAGGTGGGTGAGTTCTCTTACAGCCATCAGTTTCCTTCCCGCTGGATGTGATGGCGCAGGTGTGAGTGGCTCAGAGCCAGGAACAGCCTCTGTGGACGTGTGTCCTGAACCTGTCCTGGGACAGATTCCCAGAGAAGCCAAACCCAAAGGCTTAATCCTGTGTGCGTGCCAAAGGATCTTCTGGGAAGCCCCGCGCCTCTGTCCTGCCTTCCACGGCCACTCCTAACAAACCCCTGTGAAAAAATATCCCTAGAAAAGGTGCCACAGGCTGAGAAGGGCATGGGAGCGTTGCTGAGGTCCTCGTCCTGCCTCTGCTGGAGGATGGGTACCTGCAATGCAGGTCTGCAGAAATGTTACTACTTTTTTTTCCCCCTGCTTTTTATTAACCCGAGAGACTCCGAAGTGCCTCAGAGCCATTTGGTTTAGCCCTGCAGTCCCTTCATGAGGGATTCACATTTGTGAAGCTGGGAATAACTAGTCAGCAAGTGCATTTCAGGGGATTAAAAATGGGGCAGGCAGACGAGACCAGTTACATAAATGTGCCAGCGTTGCTAACCCAGTAACCCGGGGACGCGGCTGCGCTTCCTTCCCCGATGTCCCGGGAGCTGCTGCTCTCGGGCTCTGCTCTCCTGCAGCCCTGAGGGCAGCTCATCCCTCCTGTGCTTTTAGGCACCGACACCTCTGCTCTTCCTTCCAGGTCTGCCCAGGATAGATTTCAGCAGCATCGCCGTTCCCGGGACATCCACGCAGCAGCACCAGCCCCCGGCGGCGCCGCGCCCGCGCCCATCACCTCCGGACGCGCCCTCGTTCCCTCAGGGCCTCGACAACCCTGCGCTGCTGCGGGAGATGCTGTTGGCCAACCCCCACGAGCTGTCCCTGCTGAAGGAGCGCAACCCGCCCCTGGCCGAGGCCTTGCTGAGCGGGGACCTCGGTGAGCTGGGCTTGGAGCTGGGTGGGGTCAGCCCCTCCCATCAGAGGGTGTTTAGGGAGCCGGGATGTGCTGCAGGTTCCTTGATGGTGCAGAGAGAAGGTGTCAGCTGGGAGCACTCAAGGCAGAGTTCCTCCATTTCTGGGTGTATTTCTTCTGCTTGGTACATTTAATATCCTCTTTAATATCTCCTACTCAGAAATATCGGATGCACAGATAATTTGGATGTCTGTGAACACAAGTGACTCAGCTCCTGATTTTTACACTAAGGCGTTCCTTACTGCACGTTTTCCAATAAAGGTGGTGTGTTTGCTGCATCCCAGATCCTGCTGGGACTCAGCAGAGAGTAGCACGCTCCAAATCCAGCTCTGTCCAAAGTGATCACGTGCTGTGGAAATGGGCTGCAGAAAGGGAGAGGGAAAGGAACACGGAAATGGTGTCTTTTAGGAAGTTTCTCAATAGAAATAATCATAACTGTGTAAGTTTCTGTTAATCTTGGAGGTATCTGCGTGTTTTGGATGCAGTTGAAACCTTGTCCTTCACTTCCTCTGCAGCTGATGTTGGTCCCTTTTTCTTCCTGTGGTGAAAGATTTGAACTCTGGTGTCCTTTAGGTGTGAAAAGGGAGGAGTTTTAGGTAGCAGCAGATGAGCACCTGAACCTCTGCAGGATGTTTAGTTGGGAAATAAATTCTGTTGAGTCTGGAGAAATAAATGAAGAGAAGGAGCTTCTAGCAAGTGATTTTATCCACTCTTAGGATTACATCAGAGTGATTTCTCTCTGTTAGAGGAAACCAGAGAGGAACTTCCATGGATATTGTCAGCTTGTTTTGTTTTTAACTGCCTGTAGTTCATGTCCAGAGCTGAAGCTGCATTCTTTGCACTCTCAGGCTTTTTCACGCATCTTGCTGGGAGTTTTTCCCATCACCTTAAGCTGGGGTGCTGCTCTTGGCACAGGAAACCAGAGGTTAAGCCCAAGACAGTCAGAACGGGCACCTCTGCTGCTTTGCCTGGTCTGTGCACATCAAAATTTGACCCAGATGTGCATTTTCAGTCCCAAATTGTCTCATTGGGCTGTTAGGGGGAAATGTTTTGGGCTGGTTTTGCCCTTGTCGTGATGCATTGCTGCTACTGGCAGTGTTTGGGCACAGGTCCAGCTCAGCTCCAGCTTGGATTCCCAAATATCTGCATAGATCTGTGCCCTGTGGTTGTGCTGGATGCAGGTGCCTGCTGTACAGATGCCTGATTTCAAAAATCCAACAGTCAAATATACCCAACGCCTCCCTGAGCACATAACAGACTTGGAGCCTGAGCTGCTTCCTGGGAACGGCATCTCTGGGAGTGAACCCAAACCTTCCCTGTGTGCAGACCTGCACAGACTGCCAAGTCCTTTTGGGGACATACGTGATCCCATTCAAACAGTAAAAAATGGTCAGAGGCCATCCGGGAAGTGGGAGTCTAATAACTGTGTTCTTAAATGTGCATTTAGACCTGGCTAACACCTCCTGCTTCCAGTGGTAGGCATTCTTCTTAAGGGATTGTAACCTCTGGTTTTGCCATGTTCCTTGGGTTTGAAAGAGGTTTTGTCGTTAGCCTTTGTGTGTGGTTTTTTAAAATTTTTTTCTTATAAAAATGTATTTGCCAGGAAATTGAGTTTGATTGTGCAGTGTTTGGGTGGGGATGTGAGGAGAGCAAGCTCTGTCCAGTTGCTTTTCATCTCGGCAGGTTCCCAAGGTTGCCCCTGGTCCTCTGAGGTCCATCCACACTGCCCTCAGAGGAAGCTTTTTTCAGTGTGCTGCTGAGTCTGTTCCTCAGCCAGCATCAAAGGAAGCATTTGCTGTGCCAGAATTTGATTTGCAAGAGTAATTTCCAGTAAAAAGCATTTCTTTATCTTCTTGTTCCCGCAGAGAAATTCACCAGGGTGTTGCTGGAGCAACAGCAGGACCGGGCCCGGCGCGAGCAGGAGAGGATCCGGCTCTACTCTGCTGACCCCTTTGATCTCGAGGCACAGGCCAAGATAGAAGAAGACATAAGGTAACAAACCAGAGTGGCTTGTAGGCTTTGGGGTCCTCTCTGGGGAGAAAAAGCTGCCGTGTTCTTCCATCCATGGTGTTTTTCTCCTCAGAGAAGGCAGAATCTAAACACATTCCGTGTATCAAGGAGTTTGTTTGCAGGGCGATGCTCTGGGCCGCCCTTGCACTTGGGAAGTTTTGGATTCAGGAACAGGGAGGTGTACCCCGTCCTTGAGACGTGTCCAGCTGAGGTCACAGAGTGTTGTTCCCTGTGAGGGTGGGGAGGCCCTGGCACAGGCTGCCCAGAGTAGTTGTGGCTGCCCCATCCCTGGAAGTGTGTTCAGAGTTGGACAGGGCTTGGAGCACCAAGAGACATTGGAAGGTGTCCCTGCCCATGGCAGGGGGTGGCACTAGGTGGGCTTTAAAGTTTCTCCCAACCCAAACCATCCTGGGATTGTGTGATACGAGGTGACATATAACTGTTGTCTATGCATGTGATGTGTTGGAGCTGCCTGAGCTGATCCACTCTTGAGACTGGAGCACTTGTGGAAAGCACATCTCCTGTGGAGAAGTGTGAGTCTGGGGCTTGTCTTGTACCCAAGAGCAGGGCTGGTGCTGTCTCCCAGCTAAGCTCTGCACAGCAGCACAGCATGGTTTCTCCCAGCTGCCCTCGAGATTTGGTTTTGCATCCTGCTAATTGTTCTGTGTCTGGCTAATTCATTGATGAGAGGTTCTGCAGAAACGTATCCTGCTCATCAACTCTCCCTCTTGCTGCCTTCCAGATGTAATTGTGTTGGGCTGAGGTTTGATTTCTTCAGCTGAGAGGTAAATCCTGGAGTTGGATCATGGCTGGTGGTTCTCCCCGATAACAAAGTGTACAGACCCATTGCTGGTCAGAACCAGAATTCACTGGTGGTAGGAGTGGTCTCACATCACCACTGACAAGGTGTTGGTGCCAGATAAACACTCAGCAATGCAGAAAATAGACCTTTGTAAATAGCAGAATGGTGCTCAGAGGCACAGGAACACTTCCTTCCTTAGATGAGGGACAGGTAAAAGGGATGTGCCCAAGCTTCTGCAGCTGTTTGGGCTGAGCCACCCCCTGATTTCACACCCCACTCAGTGAAAAATGGAATGGCATCAGAATTGAAGCCTTTTTCCCTTTTTTGGGGAGATAAAGCTGTTTTGGATGCAGTCACTATGGATGCCCATCACTTCCAAGATTATCCTGGAGCTAAGGGAATTCTTGAAGAGCATTTTTTCTGTCGGCTTGAATTTGCAGCAAGGGCTTGTGGTGGTGTTCCTTCTGCCGTTTTGCTCACTTCCCTCCTTTCCGATGCCTGGAGAAGAAAAGATACCAGGGAAGGCTGAGGATTTTAATGTTCAGCTGCTGTGTGGGACTCCAGTGATGTAGCTATTGGCAACATCTCCATGTACCCTTGGCATGACTAATGAATCCACAGGTTTTTTTGCTCTGAGTTCTCCAGGTTAACATGCATGGCAGGTTCCTGTTGGCAACACGAGGCTGTCAGCTAAGGTGTGAGTTAGGCAGGGATTGGAAGGGGCAGTGGCTGCTGGGGAGTGAGTCAGTGTCTCTGGACTAAGCTGAGATCAGCTTTCAGGTCTGTATTTCACTAAAGAAGCAGCCTTTGCTGTGGTGTAAATGTGTGTTTGTAAGGTGAGCAGCAGCAGGTGGGGTTTCCAGGTCTGTCTGTGAGTCAGGGGGATGTTACAAGATTTGGTGGACAGAAATTTTGATTTTTCTCTCTCTTCTCCACAAAATTCAGGCAACAAAATATTGAAGAGAACATGACGATAGCAATGGAAGAGGCACCCGAGAGCTTCGGGCAGGTGGTGATGCTCTACATCAACTGCAAAGTCAATGGACACCCCGTGAAGGCCTTTGTGGACTCAGGTGCTTTCTCCACACTTTCCCTCACTGAGGGCAACAGTAAACATTCCAGTAGTTTTCAAAAAAAAATCCTATAATAAAGCACTGCATGACAAGATTTGGGAGCACTTTAGTGAACCCTGAGCACAGCCTGGGCGAGCAGAGCAGATTGTTGGGAGCAGCAGAGTGGGAACACCCTAGATTAGGGCTCCTGGGAGAGTTTCTGGGACTCCCACGCCTGGAAGGTCACTGCCTTGTGCGTGTGTCTTATCTCATTTTGCAGACAGGTGGATTTCACACTCCTTTAATGTGGTGGTTCCCATCCACACCCTGCAAGGGGAAGTTCTTGGGCCTGCTCCGTCCCTACAGTAATGGTCAGTGCTGACCCATGTGTGGGCAGCCAGGTCAGCACAGTGGGATTCACAGGGAGCCTTTATGCCCTGGGCCAGGTGGGTTGGTTTCCCAGCCACTGAGTGCTAGATCCTAAGCTCTTCCAGGAGAAAATATAAGTTTGTGCTGGGCCATCAGGATTTAACACAAGTTCTGTTGCTGGTAGGTGCCCAGATGACCATCATGAGCCAAGCCTGTGCTGAAAGGTGCAACATCATGAGGCTGGTGGATCGGCGGTGGGCTGGCATTGCTAAGGGTGTTGGGACGCAGAAAATCATTGGCAGAGTGCACTTAGGTAAGTACTGGCATTTTTGGGGCAGCTTTAGCAGGGGTTTGACTGCATTTCCCACAATCTTGGCACTGAGGATTGGTGCTGTAATTGTTACAAGCACCTGCAGAGTGAAATCAAAGTGCATCTGCAGTGTGTGTGTTGGTCTTGGGCACAGGACTTTGTTTTGTGTTTCATTTAATGCTGTATTTTAATGGCATTACTGTAACACTTAGAGGTGAGGGAGTCCCAGCTCCTGCACACGTTCCCTGGGGACAAAACCCGAGGTGAACATGAAACACCATTACCTTCCCTGCTGGGCAGGGTAAGCTACTCAGGAAGGGCTCCAGCACAGTGCAGTGTTTGCTGTTCCTTTGGAAAGAGAAAAAAAGCCTCTCTGCTCTTGTGCAGCTTTTCTGGATGGAGGACATTGTCCTTATTACTGAAAAATCAATTTTGTTTGCTGTTGCTGCCGCTTAGACTTGTGCTCTAATAAACTGTGTGCAGCCCCTCAATCTTGGAGGATCAGAGAAGCAGGACTCAAGGTTCTCAGGCACATCAGCTTTTAAAATAATTACCCTGGGAGTAATTATTTACCACAGCAGACCTGGCAGTCCTGGGGCTTGCACAGGGCTGGGCTTTCTGTGACCAGAACAGTGCATCAGAGTGCTGGTTTCAGATTCGCCCAGCCTTTCCCTGGAGGTGGAAGAGCAGAAAGCAGATTTGTTGTGCTGTAGTGGAAATTTCTCTCCCTTGTGTTTCAGCTCAGGTGCAGATCGAGGGGGATTTCCTGGCATGCTCCTTCTCAATCCTTGAAGAGCAGCCCATGGACATGCTCCTAGGACTGGATATGCTTAAGAGGCATCAGGTATCAAAACCTCTTTTGAAACAGTTACCTCGCTCTTGCAGGTTTAGTGAGAAATGCAACATAAATGCCTTACCTGTGAATTCACAGGATGTTCCTGGAGACAGTTGGTGGAGGATTATCTTCCACCCTGGACGCACCTGCACTACATCCATCATGGATAGCTCTTGGCTGCTGCCTGGAGCTTTTTTGCTCTGATCAAAGATGCTCAGAGCTTTCCAGCTGAACGATTTATTAGAAATTGAGTCAGACAGGACCCTTTGGCTAGAGCTAGTACTCCTGGCCCACCCTTACCTGCTGTGGCTGTTCCATTGCAGATGGATTGCCTGACCTCGTGTCTCCCTGACTGACCTCGTGTTTGTCCGGGAGCCGCCTGGCTCTCGGCAGGCCCCTGACATGTCGGTGCCCTTTTGCAGTGCTCCATTGATCTCAAGAAGAACGTGCTGGTGATCGGCACCACGGGCTCTCAGACCTCCTTCCTGCCTGAGGGCGAGCTGCCCGAGTGCGCGCGTTTGGCGTACGGCGCAGGCCGCGATGACGTGCGGCCTGAGGACATCGCTGACCAGGAGCTCGCAGAGGCAATACAGAAATCCGTGGAGGAAGCAGGTACCAGCAGGAGCACAGCTGAAATAGGAGTTTGTGCTTTTTTTTTTTTGTTGTTTTTTCCTGCATGTTAGGATATCTGTGAGCAGTTCCCCTTCCAGCTCCTGGGAGCAGCATCAGCCACTAAAGGGTGGAGAGAAGGGGCTTTATTCTTGCTTGTGGCCTCTGAGTGCACTTCTCTCTTCCTTTCTGGGCTGCAAAACCTGCACGAAGGCACTTGAGGCTGTTTGCTGTTTAGTTTGTGCTCTCCCTGCAGCTTCCCTCCTGCTCTGGTTTCCTGACTTTCAAGGTGTGTAGGTTAATGGTTGTCTGTAGCTGGGATCACGTAGTGCCCAGCAGGGACGTGGCTCAGCTGTAGTCCTGCTGCACCCTCGTGTTAGCACTTCTTTGTGGAGGCTCCCAAAACCCTGCTTTTATTGGCTGCACCACGTAAAAATAGAGCAGCAGCTGTAGGGGTGACAAAAGTTCATGACAATTTTTAGAATTCGCACTATTTCAGCATCTTCCCCTGTAATGGTGCTCGTGCCCTTGGAGGGGGAATTGCCTCCTTGCAATTGCTCTAAGGTTCAAAAGCTGAATTCACGTCCACAGCCTTAAACGTGACCTGCAAAGAGAATTTCCATCCTCCTGCAGTTTTTTTCCCAGTGTCACTGGAATCCAAATGCTGCGCAGATGCGATGGCTACATGGAGTTTTGGTGGCTGAAAAATTTAGTGAAGTGATTTTATTTTTGGCCAAAATAGCTGAAAGCTGAGCTATGAGCCAGAAACTGTCTGAAACTCAGATTTTCTGTTCAACTCCTGCCTTAATTCAGCTTTTAGCTGAAGGGGAAATTCACAGTTTTTTCCCTGCTGTTCCAGAGAAGCTGTGAATACCTCAGGGTGTATTCCTTAAGCCTTTTCCAAAACTTCTAAAGATAACATTTTACATCCAAGAGCTCTCTAGAGATCTTTGAGTTTTACTGCTCATTTTTCCTCTGAAAGAATGCAGTAAATTCTGCATCCTACACACATGTAGAACTCTTTGCTGGGTCAGGTTTAAAGTGATCAAGTTGATTTAATGTTTTTCTTGCTAATTTTTTAGGACTCTAGTGTGCCCATATTTAAAATTGAAATGAGAAAAAAATATGTAACCATATATTTTATATATATATATTAGATACTAAAATTTATATATATTTAACCCTATATATCTATATCTATCTCCATATCTGTATCTATATATATATATCTAGTTGAAATTCACTGAAATTTTTCTTTAACACTTCCCAGTTACTGTTTGACAACCCAAAGAATAAGAAGTTAGTTATAAATAATGACGTTGGGGAGCACAGGACTGCACTTACTGCTCCCTTTGGCCAATTTTCTTCCATCCTAAGAATATAAGTTTTCCACAAACGTAAAAAACATCAGAAGGAGGGTCTGGCTTTAATGAATCAGTAAGAAATAGTTCATTTAAGAATTGTGTGACTTTTCTAGCCAGATTTGAATGTTTATTAACTGAAGTTGCAGCCAGTAGAGAGAAACCCAAACATGGGTTTGACCTTGTGATCAGGTTTTGATGTCACTAAAGGTCAGGCTCAGGAGCTTGGGCTCTTGTCTGTTCCCACAGCCTGGCAGGTGTAAATATTAGTTCTTTTCCTGTTAAAACCTGGAGCCTGTTGGAGCCTGGGTTAGCTTTTGGAATATATTTCCACTTTGGATGAGGCTTTGCCAATATTATAGTTGGTTTGATTTAGTTCTCTGTTGAAAGAGAACTAAATAACAAGCAAACCTCAGTCCAAACTATGAGTCTTTAAATAAAAGCATTTTAGACAAGTTTTATAAACAGAAAAGTGCCTGAAATGGCTAAAATCCAAGCTGCTTATGTACCATATATGTTTCTAAGGACCATGAGGCTTTGTTCAGGCTAGTCAGCACTCAGACACTTTCTGTTGATGCTGAGCCCTAGAGGAATGTAAAAGATTTATGGGAATAGGAAATCCATTTTGTGTTTCGCTTAGTGCTCATAGAACACCGAGGCACAGAACTAAAATGGCTCTTGTTCAGATTGACTGTGACATTCCTGACAGTTCTAGACACACTACCAGCCTCTTGCCCATAGGCTTTTGTTGGCTGTGTCCTAAAATGTCAGCACATTCCCTCTTTCTCTCTTCCAAAACTTGAGTTGCTGCTAGGTGGTACCAAGAAAACCAGGAAAGGGAAAAACAGAAAATGGAAGAAGGACAGAAAGAGAACATGATGAATCTCCAAAGAAGCTCAGCTCCCCACAACACGTGTGTCCTTTTATAACAGCAGGAATTTTTGCTGGCTTCCAGGAGAAGGTACAACACAAATGGCTGCCTGCACCTGGAGCCTATTAAAGTGCTTGTTTTGAATGCACCTGGATTATCCTTGAGCTTTATTTAATCCCCTGAAGCCCACTTTAAGGAGCCTCATGATTTCTGTCAGCTGCCTTGCTGGTGGTTCAGCACCTCTGGGAGGCAGCTGAGGTGGTGGTGGAATCCTGGTAGGGTTCACTAAGATCTGGGACCTCTACATCCTTATGTAACTCTGAGGGCTTGATGCTGTTTTGTGCCAATTTCCCAGTGCTGGGAATTTGGTGATCATGGAGGATTTACAAACCTGGCAACAAAACTGGAGCTGTTTTGCTGAGGAGGAACTGTAGCCAGGCCGTTCATCCCACACACACCATTTCATCCAGGCAGCCTTAGTCCAAGTCACTGTCACCACAAACAACTCAGGCTGTTCCTGATACAGAGAGGAATTTATCCCTGATGTTCCTGGTACAGAGAGGAATTTACCATCCTGATGGTGCACTTTGTGGGGAAGAGTTTGTTCCTGGTTTTAGCTGGATCAATATCCCTGGTGGGGCTGGGACTCATCCATCTCCTGTGGCTACCTAACTTCAAATCCCTGATGTGTCTGATCAGATCCTTATTAACGTTCCAGCAGGTCAAAAGGCAGTTCTGCTTCCTCCCTGAAGGGTTGGTTTGGGAGCAGAGATCATGAATGCAATCATTCTACATAGGATCAGAAAGGATCCCCCTGGTTTTCATCCATAGGCTCTGTCACAAAGCTCTTTGCCACCCTTAGGAAGGATGAGCAGTGGGGTGGTGTCACAACAGGTACTGCACTGGTTTTAGTTAACAGAGAATAAAAGCAACGATGTTGAGGACAGAAAGGCAGATTTCTGTTGTGTTGTGGAATTTAAAGGGAATCGAGGCTGGAGGTGTAGGCATGACAAGCTGTGCCCCAGTACTCCTGTAAAAAGAGACTCCAGTAAAACCAGTAGGGTATGTTTAAGATCACTGAGTTTGGGAAGGGAAAGGGCAGCAAATCACAGAGCCTGGGTGTGCGATCCTGGGCAGACAGGGCTGTGGTGTCAGGACAGGCACTCCTGGAAAGGTCGTGTGAGTGGTTTAACAAGTGCTGATCCATCAGCCAAATCAGACTGTCAGCAAGATAAGGTCACTTAATCTCCCCTGAAAACCACAGACAGTGTTTGGTGCTTCTGATAGAGATCTGCAATTCATCTGCTCTCTGTGAGGACGAGGAAGCAGCAAGCTGAGCTTGACTTCTGGCTGCTTCTCCTTTGCTTTGCTCTTCCCAGCCTTGGGCAGCAGTTCTTTCGGGGGATTTCTTTTCCGCTACAATCTGTACTTCCCTTTGGCAGCCAGCTGGTGTTTGGACACCTTCTCTTGGGTCAGATGGCACCACTGGGAGCACAACCCAAGAACTGTGTTGCCATTTCAATTCCCATATCCCTGAAATGTGTCTCCTGAGTATCTCCAGCCAAGGGGAGAACAGACGAGTATGGCACTAGATGCAAGTGTTATACTGTATGGAGTTTACCAAGTGTCTGGTATCACCCACAGACTGCTCTGTGGCATAGGCAGTACAGAGCAGCCTTTAACTTGTGCTCTGGCAGAGTTATTTTTGCCTTGATGGGCCAGATTTGAAAGGCAGGAGCTCCTGGGATGCAGGAGCTCCTGCAGCCTCTGTGCCGTAGTGCTGGATGGTCAGGAGGCAGCTGTGCAGGTCTGTAACCACGCATGGTGTGTGCTCTGAATGCTAACAAGAGTTTGGTGTGTTTGTTTCCTAACCCAAACAGAACGTCGGAAGCCTTGATGCATGTAGTGTGTGTTTACTGCAGCTGGAGTGGGCCACAGACCAGGTATTTAGAGCCACCCGTTCCAGTTTGTGCTGCCACGGTGCTTCTGCTGTGTGCTCACTGCTTCTTTCCTCCTGTCTTCCATAGAGAATAGTGACAAAGAAACTACCTCACTGGAAATGCCCTCATTACCAGCTTCTGATGGGTTTCAAAATCCAGTCCAGTCTTCAGGACTAAATTACAAGATCTGTAATCCCACAAATCAGTTACTTGATCGTTCTGTCTCTGCCCCTGCTTCAATTTGCTCATCCAAATCCAGCCTTGCAGAGCCCATTGACCCTAAAGCCGTCGAGACTTCTGACTCTTCACCTGAACACCAGATAACCCTAGAAGAAGAACAACCTCTGGCATTACAGCATCATTTCAACAGCTCTTCCTTGGCAACTAATGACCCCTCTCCGAACACTGGAGATGGAACCTGCTCCAATCCAGCTTGCCTTTCACAGAAGACACTCAAAGAAACACTTAGTGCTGACATTTTAAAGGAATGTCATTCTAAAGGACAAGATCATGGTCAGGAGCATCCTCTGGAAGTGACAGAAGTCAATTTGGATGACACTGCTGCCAAGCACAAGCAGGATAAAGATGTCTGCCTGTCTTCAGAGCAGGGGCAAAAACATGAGCTTCCCACAGACCATCAGATGTGCAAAGAGCCAGAAAAGGAACATCTTCAGGAGCAAACTGAGACAACTGACCCAGAACCTCCTTGCTGTGTTGGGGTTGAGAAACCTGCTGTGGCAGAAGCCAAACAGCCAGAAAATCCTCCCGTGGAAATGAGAGATGAACTGGAGAGAGCAGGTCTTTCCTGTGTGAAAGGGAGCATCCAACTGTCAACCTCCTGTAGCCATGTGCACGTGGAAGCCTCCATGGAAGTAGATGCAGTGGAGCAGGCTGCAGCTGAAGCACAGAGCTTAGCAGGGCAGCAGAAGCAGCAGGCTGAGAACAGACAGACATCCAGCCTGAACTCGGAGGCCTTCTCCATGGAGGTGGAGTTGCTGAAGTCTCTGTCCTCCTTGAGTGATCCACTTCCCACCAGTGATGTCCTGCAGTCTAAAAGCACCAGTGAAAGTCCTGCAGAGTATCATGAGTTGACTAATTTGGCAGCAGACAGCTCTTCCCCTTCCAGCACATCGCAGCTGGACACGGATCCAGGAAGACCCTCAGAAGAGCCATGTTTCCCTCTAGCATCAGCCTTGAAAGAGCTTCACAAACTCTTGGTTATCAGTCGGAAAGGGGAATGTAAGATCCTTGCCTCGGAAGAAGTCTCACAGCTGGAAATGGTTCACAGAGAGCCAGCAGTGCAGCAGAAGGGACGTCCTGAAGATGAGCAGGAGGGCTCAGATCCAGCCAGCCAGGGACAGAGCTCTTCCTTTGCTGAGGCCAGGTCTGAAGGTGGAGGAGCAGAGGGGAGCCAGCCTTGTGGTTCTGGCAGAGAGCCCATCAGTCCTGGGCAGCCAGTGCTTGAGGGTGGTGCTTTAGAGAGGCAGAAGGGTTCAGGTAAGAGCAATGTGGTCATGGTGAGTTCTGCAGCCACCCCTGGCCAGCAGCAGAGCCCAGAGCAGAGGGAGTTTTTGACAGGAGGGTCTCAGAGCCCACCTAGTCCAACTTTGGAGCAAAGCACACCTGTTTCCTCCACACCTGCTTCGGATGAAAGAGCACCACAGGATACTCAGAGCCTGTTCACAGGAGCACCTGGGAGAAGTGGCAGTGCTGCTCCTGAATGTCCATGGCCAGTGGGTGGGAGTGAGGAGCCAGTGCTGAGCCCCCCAGCTGCCCACACCAGACTGGCCACAGGGGATTCTCCACCCCCTGCTTTCCCTGTGGCTGATGTCAACCGGATCCTTGGTGCTGGTTTCACCCCACAGGAAGCTCTCCAGGCCTTGGAACAAGCAGGTGGAAATGCAGATCTTGCTCTTCTCATTTTGCTGGCCAAGAGCATCGTTGTTCCCACGTAACTGTGGAAGAGGGAGCTGACTGGGGGAATCTTTTCTTCTACAGGAGTATCTCAATTACACACCACAGTGGATGAGCAGAATGTTGAGCCAGATCGTTTTAATTATTTGCAGCCAAAGTAACCCATCTCTTCTGTTTCACTTGTTAGATTTGAGCTTTGAAAGGAAACATCCTTGCATTATGTGGACAGGATAGCTTTTAATCGTGCATACTGGATTAAAACTACTGGTTTTATTTAAATGTACAATTTTAGAATAACCCTCCAATGCTACAAATAAAAAGCAGCAGCCACTGTGCTCACTGCCCTGCCCGGCACAAAGCAGGTTGTGATGGGAGCTGGCAGCACATGCACAGTAGGGGAGGTGCACACTGAGTCCAGTGTGGACTCTGGATTTGTTGCAGCTCCTTGGGATACAACATCCAGCTGTTGAAATTATTCTGGCAGCTACCTAAGGTGTGCAGATGCTCATGGATGTGTAAGGCTTTGCCAGAGGAGTGAGGGGGTTTTTTAGGAGCGTGGGTTTTCGTGTGTGCACAGGGAAGGCTGATGCTTACTTTTGCCAAATCCTTTTATGCTTTGATTTAGAGTTGGACTCAGTGATTCTTGTGTGTCCCTTCCAACTCAGAATATTCTGTGATGCTATTGGGCCAGTGTGTTCCAGTTTACAACATGGGGATAGAAGAAGGGAAGGGATAGAATCTGGTGCTACCAAAACTTACAAGATATGTTTTAATTTATTTGGAGATGTGCTGGTATTAACTGTAGGGACGGGGAGAGGGAAAAGAAGTATTGACTTTTTCTAGCCTTGCCCACATCATGTTTTATCTCATGCAAAAAGAACAAGCTCAACCAGTTTAAGGCTGAACCTTAATGATGAGTTTGTTTAACAAACCAGCTGTGTCTTACAGCTCTAAATCTCCCTGTACCCAGGGAGAAATGAACTTCATCTCAGTGGCTCTGAGCAGGGCTTTGATTGAAAGGAACAATCTGCTTTGCTCTGGTTTGTCTGGATGTGTGGGGTTGACCTGCCTGTTGGCTGTGCAATGCCATGGCTGGGGGTGCTGATCTTACACCTCCTCAGCAGCAAGGGCTCCCCAGCAGGGTTCACGGAACAGTGGCTTCAGCACTACAACCATCGTGGCCTTCTGGGGTACTCTGGTGAGTCACCTGAGGGGTGAGGCCTCACCCAGGCTGTGCTGTAGGAAGCCCTTTCCAGATGCTTTTTTGAGGGGGAAGAACTCCTTTGTGATGCTCTGCAAAGCCCCAAAACTCTGTCAGGGCCAGGGAAGGGAAAGGAAAGCATGGCTGAAACCAAATTTTAAGTAGGAGTTTTGATTTAGTCCCACTTGCAAACCTCAGAAGTGGCTTTGTGTTAGGTGTTTGTCTTGAATTCGACACGTTGAGCTAAACCTGGAGTGACTGCTCAGCAGCACCACACACCTTTGTGTTCATGGCTTCTATGTGGTGTTGCAGTTGCCTCAGGCCTGTGTCCTGGTGTTTGTGTTCCATGTTGCTTTAGCAGGTCTCCTATATGTGTGCTTTTTTATGCAGGTGGCATTTAAAAACAACACAGATTTGGTTTCATCTGTCACCTAACAGGAGTTTGTGCTGTCATTGAGTGCTGGTGTCAGATTTGCCTCAGACATTTGGGCAGCCAGGAGATGCTTTGGAGTAATAAAGGGCTTTAAGGCATTCCACTGTCAAATGGAGCTCATGAGCTGGGACAGTACCATCCAGACCTGGAGCTCCCAGACAGGTTTGGCTTACATCCCTCTGCTTGTGGTGCCAGCAGCAGGCACTGCTCCATGTGGGAAGCAATGCTTGGTTGTCTGGAGCAGCATCCAGTGATTCACTTGAGGCTCTGCTCAAAATGAGTTACTGAGGCCACACTGCAGCTTTCACATGTTCACCAGGCAGGTGGTAGAGTTACTCCTGCTGAAGGTGTGGTTTAATATTCTCCTTGCAATGAGCACCTCAGATCAGTGGAAGCCCCTCTGTGAAGGGCAATGCTTGAGCTGGTACAGGAGTACAGTATCAGCAGGTCTCTCTAGAAGCCTTAGGAAATAGGATCTATCAGACCCATTCCTGTCTGCATCTAGTTCATTATCAGAAGCAGCAGCAATGAGGCTCCCAGCCCCAGAGCAACTTCAGACAGCTGAATCTGCTTCCAGTTCGCACTGCAGGGCTTGGTGAGGTGGCCTGGGAGCAAAGTAACACAGGAGCCAGGGGCAGGGTGGCTCTCTTGAACCTGGAGAGCTGAACCTGCACCCTTCACCTGCAGGTGGATCTACTGCTAGCTGCTAAGAGCAGCAGATGTTGGCTGCTCAGTGTTGGCCCCTTGTGTCACTCACACTCTGTTCAGAAGGCATTGCTCAGCTGGCCCAAGTGGTGCTGCTCTGCACCAAGCTGGTGACAGGCTCTGCTCTCACAGCTGAGCATACAAAATTTATGCTATAAAAGCTTTAGAGCATCAGCCAATCTGCTTCAATGTTCACTTTATTCCTTGTCAAATATAAGTTTTGAATCCACCCATCTGCCAAAGCTGTATGGAAGCATTTATCCATAGTGCTAGAATTCTGTGGGTAACTCTCTCCAAACTGCTAGAAACAAACCCTGACCCCCAACTGATAAATATTTCTAAAACTCTTTTATCAAGTAGGTCCAAGCCTGGTGATTTAAATCTCTTCATTTCCAAGCCTTGCTTTGAGTGAATGGCTATGTGCTGCTAAATTAGTGAATAATCTTTTTAGGAGCAAGATTTAGTATAAAATTGGGACAGTGGTGAGTATTTAAGGCTAAAATAAAATGTAATAGAATGTGTGTTTAGCAAATGCTGTCTAAAAGCTGTCTTTGTTTCAGTGTGTGTCTCTCTGCTGCATGCACATGCCCATCCTCTGTTCAGCCTCTGGCAGTCCCATTGCTGGTCCCTGTGCTGACCTGACCCACAGACTGGGAGTATTTATAGGAAAGGAGGGATGGCAGAATGCTATGTCTTATTGGCTACAGCAGGGGATAAAGGTATCACCAACAGCTGTTCAGGTTTCCGAGGAGCCACGTATTCCAGCCTAAAATCAGGCACTTTGTTCTTTTCCCCCTCCTCATTAACCATCGCTGCAGTGTACTAATGTTACAATGTCACACCACTCAACAAAGGGATTTCACCGTGGAAGTCCAGCTCTAGAGAGTACAGCAGTGCTCAGAAGCTGCTTTGTAAAGCTGACAGCACCTTGGGGACCCATGTGGGTCTGCAGAGCTTATTTCTGGGTGTGCCGTGGTTTCTGAGATTTACTTTTTTTCCTTAAAATTACTGAAGGAATTCACTTGGCCTCTTGGTGACTGTGTGTTTGTGTACACAAGGCCACAGGTGAACACAAGAAGTGATATTTAGTGGAATCCCAACATCTGGAAGTTTCTGGGGATGAGTAATTCTGACAAGAGGAGGGAATATTCCTGGTGACCGTCCCTGGCATGTTTACCTGCTGCAGGACAGAGCTGAGCAATGCTGTTACTGTGACAATCTCTGCCTCCTCGCTGTGTATGTTTAAGTTTCTATGTAGACATTTGGTCTCCAGGACTGTTAACCTTGTACATCCTCCATGTTCTTCTCTTCCCTCTCTTCCTCCTGCTGTCTCCTCTTCTCAAAAGTAGCAATATTTAAGTGTACTTGCTGAATGCTCAACTTCAGTTTTCTGTAAAACTACGCCATTGACAAACAAAAGGAGGAGCAGGTCCTAGAGGTTTCTTCACCAGACCGTTCCTGCCACACAGCTCCCCAGAACTTTAACAGAAATTCAAAGAGGAGAAATCCAGAGGTATTTTCTGCCTGCCTCTCTCAGAAGTCAGCTTGGGAAACGGGGTCAGTTTCATGTATATCATTCCCCTCTGAAGCGCTCAAGGGATTTCTTCCTGCACTGTGTAGACGAGGCTTAGTCTGTGACCCAAAGCACAGTGGTTTGGGTCACACTTTGACTGATGCTTCAGAGTTTTACAGACTCACTTAGGGAACTTGAGGGAATCAATACTCAGGAATCCTAAAGCTGGTTGCGTTTTGTGTCATTGACTCTTGTGGGCTGAACACACTGAGGCCTCGCAGGCGGCTGAAGAGAGGAGTGGGTGTGTCATCAATGGGATGTGGTTCTGCCCAAAGTAATACACACTTGATTCTTTTTTTGATTTATTTTTTTTTAATATTGGGGGACTGTTTATCAACAAATTATGTGTAAAAAATTTGATATTTAAAAAAAAAAAGAATAAACACTTTATCATAATGTTGCTTGGTTGGTCTGTCTGTATTTCTGAGAATGACAGCTTTGCACTCAAATCCTTCACTGCCTTTTTCCCCAAAGCCAGTGGATTTTCCATAACATAAATGCTGTCTATTTGAACATAATGAGTAGAAATCTGTGGGTAAAATGATTCCAGTTAGGAGGGCCTGAGAACAGACTTGAGAAATTCCTGTATTCCCTTTCTTTGGGGATGGGCTGTTGGGTCCTTCCTGGAGGACTTAGAAAAGCATCAGAGTAAACATAAAGCATAGCACTTTGCCATGGCACTGTCTGCTGGTAGAGTGAATGGGACACTCCTTGTCTCCTTCCTAAATAAATACCTCATTTCCAGCCCAATTAGCAGATGGTTTTATTTTCCTAGATCTGGAAGCTAATTTCTTGGGACATTAAAAAAATTGGCATTTAAAGCCCTGGAAAGCTCATGAGAGTTTTAGTTAGAAATAGCTTTTTTGAAGTCCCATTCTTAGAACAGGTTTTAGAGGGGAGGCATAGAGGATATTCCTCCTCTGAAACTTGGGTCATAGTCACTAACCTAAGGTCCTCTCATGGAGGAGCAGTTCCTTTTTCAGACCTAGAAAAACTTCCATTCTTCCTTGAGACAGCATTGAGGTTTTGGCCATTTTAAATCCTTGCTAACCAGAGCTGTGGGTGCTGGTGCCAGGTGAGAGAACACAAACACAATGGGTATGATTCAGTGACTGTGACAAACTGGGCAGTGGTTTCTTCCTCACATGTTCAGAGCTCTGCATGTGATGCTGGCGTCACTGTTCGAGCTAAGTGAGGTCATTAATTATCATGCAAAACTGCATTTTGAATTCAGCTCTCAGGGTGGGAAAAGGGAAGGTTTGATGTGTGGGCTGCTACAGCCTCATCATACATTGGCTGAAGGGCTGCTTTGATTTCTTCAGCTGGGAGATGGTTTAAGGATTAAACGCTCTGGTTCAAAACTATGTTGAGCAGTTGGGCCTCGTCTGTTCTGCTTGATGGTTTTATTTTGGTAAAAATTATGATTAATGACACAGTTGTGTTCATGCTTGGGAATGTCCCAGTCTGAACTGGCCTGATGTCCTGAAGCTTAACAAGGGTAGGGTGTGGCTGCCCCTGGATCCCTGGAAGTGTCCAAAGCCTGGCTGGATGGGGCTTACAGCACCCTGGGACAGTGGAAGGTGTCCCTGCCCACGGCAGGGGGAATGGGATGAGCTTTAAGGTCTCTCCAACCCAAACCATTCTGGGATTCCATGAACTGGGGCATTGGCACCCTGGAATCTGCAGCCTTTATATAGCCAAGAGGGTCAGGCCCCGTGCAATAAACAAACACTCCAAATTGGTGTTTTCCTTGGTTACCTTTTGCTGGCCTTTAGCAGTAGAGGTCTGGAGTTTAAAAATAACAGCTGAAGACTTTTTGAGCAGTCACATGGATGCAGCGGCTGCATTAAGAGCAAGAGTGGGATGCAGAGAGGTGAGTGTTCCTTCATGCAATTTCCTGCCTCAGAATAGTTCAAGGAATGGTCAGCAGAAGGAACATGACTGAGCCATTGCTCAGGAATTCCGCAGTGCTTCCCATCAGCCCCTGCCCAGCCCCTCTGCTGTCCCATGGCTGAGCATGTGCCTGGTGTGGCTTTGCAAAGGTAACCACTTTTTGGGCAGGTTTGTCACCGGAATGGAATTTGGGAAATCCTGCTGGCCCAGCTGGCTTTTGATTCACTGTGGCCTTAAATTGATTATCTGTTCTGCCTCATTTCCTGGGGGTGCCGGGACCCCTGGAAGTGTAACCACAACACTATGACATCATTACCTCCAGCAACCACACCTGCTAATTACAAGGTGCTGTCCTGCTTGCCAATAAAGCTCTGAGTCAAACAAGGATGTGAGTGGTTGGTGACTGAAATCCCTCCCAACAGCCACTGCCAAAGGACTGTCTGGTTCCCAGTCTCTGTTAACAAATGGAAATGGGAAGGGATTTAAAACCAAACCACTTTTGCCTGTGGAAATGGAAGTGTGCTCACAGGGCTCACTGCTGACTTATCCTTATAACCCAGCAGTTTCTTCCATGGTTTTCCTAATACTAATTTTTTTTTTCCTACTGGAATCCATACTGCAATTCCTGAAGTGTTTCTTGTGCCTATTTAATTTCCTCCCGGATCACTGGCAGCATTACTGAGGTGCCCCATGACTGCTCTGCATGAGGTGTTATTTTGGGAATACTTTGCAGGTAACACACCTTGCTGCAGAAGGTGATTCCCCTTAATGACTCACTCTGTCCTTCCTCACTCTCCATCCATGACAAGCACCTGATGGCTCTTCTCCTTGGGGATTATGTTCTCCATGCCAACTCCATGCTGCAAATATTGAGCAAAGAGTTAAAAATCTCTTGGGAAGAAGGTTGGAAGCAACCCAGCTTGTGGTGGGAGTGGGATGGATCCTCCTAAGCTTTTCTAAGGAGAATGGGAGCTGTCTAAATGCTCTAAATGGGAGCAGGGAATTTTCCATGTAAATCCATAATTGTGTGGTGGGTGCTTTAAGTGATTATAACCAAGTCATTTTACTCAAAGTAAAACAAATACTTGAGGCATTCAAAATATTCAGGAAAGCAGCAGGGCTCCAGGAAGTCTGTTCTACCATAGAATCCCAGAGTGGTCTGGACATTAAAGCTCACCCCAACTCCCATGGGATTATACAGGTGTGAATGCTGCACCTGGTGCAGCAAGGAGGAATGCAAATGGGTGCCTGTACCTGCTGGTGCTGTACTGCTCCTTCGCCTTACATCTTATGCACCAGCAAAGAATAAACTGGTCTGGGATCTGTTGGGCTGCTTTACAAGCAGCTGACTTTACTCTCTCCAGGCTTCCGTGTTTCAGGCTCAGGATTTGCTCCATCCCCTTCAGCAGGAGAGTCACCTCACATGCCAAGACAAGCTCTGATCCTTGGGATCCCCCTTAATGCAATGTTTCTGCTTCTCCAGAGGCTGGTGGGGAGCTGGGAAAAGAGTTTTTTGGTTTGGCTCAGTTCTAACTCAAGCACCCTCCCCTCCCCTCCCCTCCCCTTCCCTCCCCTTCCCTTCCCAAACCTTCCCTTCCCAAGCCTTCCCTTCCCTAACCTTCCTTTCCCTCATGGTTTCCAAACCTGTTAAACTGACTGGGCCATTCCTGCAGGAAAAGAGCAGGCTTGGCCTGGTGTGATTTTTCCATCCAAGCCCTTCCCCAGCCCATTCCTTCCCTGCCAGCAGATTATTTACAGAGGAAGGGGGGAAGAATGGCAGGGAATTCACTCCTGTAAGCTGCTGGCTTTCATGTTTTTTAATTGCTTTTACTTTCAGTTCCATTTTCAGTTACCAGGGTCAGGTAATGTAGGCGCTAGGCCAGCCCCAAGTCACAACCCTTCACCTCAGCCTCAGGTTTTATTTATAATTTATCCTAAGTCTTTTCACCAACTCTTGTCTCTGTCCTGTGATGGCAAATGGAGCTTGTATTTGATGTTTTAGGAACTTTTCTCACCAGTGGAGGCCTGGACTGGAACAACAATGTGGCCCATTTTTGGATCCATGGTGCCACCAGCACAGAGGCCACAGCAAAAAGCTGGATCCCCCATTTCAGGTTGCTGCCACAGAACTGAGGGAAGCACTGCTTAAGCCCGAGGTGGTGGGGTGCCATATGGATCCCCCATTATTCCCTCACCACTGAATATTTCCTTTGAGGTCAGCACCAAAGTGCAGCAAAGCTGCAGGCTGGGCCCTGGCTTGGAGGGCTGCGTGCCAGGTGGGCACCCCATGTCCCCAAACTCCCTGTGTGCCCACTCAGCACTGTCCCCTCCTGTCCCCCTGGGCTGTGAGGGAACCAACACCATCTCCCCTTATCCTACTCACATCCCTCCTTGCTGTGAGATGCCACCTTCCCCTGTCTCCCCTCACTGAGGTCAGGGCCATGACAGACCCAAGGCCACCTCCCCCTATGCCCTTCAGTGTCCCCAGTGCCATGTCTCCCCACATCCCTTCACTAATCCCAGGGCTGTGAGCGAGCCAATGCCACCTCCCTATATCCCCTCATGTCCCCTCACTGAGCCCTGGGCTGTGAGGGACCCAGTGCCACCTTCCCTCACTGTCCGCACTGGCAACTGCCCTCGTGTCCCCTCACTAACCCCTCACATCCCCTCAACTGTCTCCACCGCCATCTCCCCTCACGGTCCCCTCGCAGTCACCGAGGTCACCGCCACCGCCGCGGGCGCCATTTCGTGCGGGCTGGGTTCGGCTCCGCTCGGCTCTGTTCGGTCGCGTTGCCCTCGGCCGGACCGGGTTCGGCTCCGTTCGGCCCGGTTCGGTTCGGTTCGGTTCGGTTCGGTTCGGTTCGGTTCGGTTCGGTTCGGTTCAGCTCGGTTCGGTTCGGTTCAGCTCGGCTCGGCTCGGCCGGTCCCGCATCCCCGTGCGGGGCGGTCCCGTTGCCGGCCCGGGGCGGGCAGCGCCGTTCGCTCCCTCCCTCCGTCCCTCCCTCCTTTCCCGTGACCTCAGTTCCCGGCGGAGCGCGGCCCCAGCGCGGGCTTCTGCCTCCGTGCGCTCCCGCGGGGCCCGTCGCCCCCAACGAGGCCCGGCCATGCGCGCCTGAGCGCCGTGGAGCCGCCAGCCCGGCCGGCCGGGGTGCAGCCGGCGGGACGTAGCCCTAGCTAACCCCTCACATCCCCTCAACTGTCTCCACCGCCATCTCCCCTCACGGTCCCCTCGCAGTCACCGAGGTCACCGCCACCGCCGCGGGCGCCATTTCGTGCGGGCTGTGTTCGGCTCCACACTCAGCTCTGTTCGGTCGCGTTGCCCTCGGCTGGACCGGGTTCGGCTCCGTTCGGCCCGGTTCGGTTCGGTTCGGTTCGGTTCGGTTCGGTTCGGTTCGGTTCAGCTCGGCTCGGCTCGGCCGGTCCCGCATCCCCGTGCGGGGCGGTCCCGTTGCCGGCCCGGGGCGGGCAGCGCCGTTCGCTCCCTCCCTCCGTCCCTCCCTCCTTTCCCGTGACCTCAGTTCCCGGCGGAGCGCGGCCCCAGCGCGGCTCGCCTCCGCTGCGCTCCCGCGG
>CM031875.1:5350231-5382941 GCA_018697195.1 Certhia americana
TCCCAACCGCCACTGCCAAGGACGGTCTGGTTTCCAGTCTCTGTTAACAAATGTAAGGGGGAAGGATTTAAAACCAACCATTGCCTGTGAAATTAAGTGTGCTCCCAGGGCCACTGCTTGACTTGTCCTTATAACGCCAGCGTTCTTCCATGGTTTTCCTAATCTACTAATTTGTTTTCCTCTGGAATCCATACTGCAATTCTGAATTGTTTCTTGTGCCTATTTATTTCCTCACCGATCACTACTGGCGATCATAACTGGGGTTCCCCCATGCTGTCTGCATGATGTTTTATTGGGAATACTTTTGCAGGTAACCACCTTGCTGCCGAAGGTGAATTCCCCTTAAATGACTCACTCTGAGTCCTTCCTCAATCTCCATCCATGACAAGCACCTGATGCTCTCTTCGTCCTTGGGGTTATGTTCTCTTCATGCCACTCCAGCTGCAAATATTGAGGCAATAAGAGTGTCAAATCTCTTTGGCAAAAGTTGGAAGCACCCATCATGTGGTGGGGTGGATGATCCCCTCCACTTTCCTCTATGAGAATGGGAGCGGTCCTAAATGCTCTAAATGGGAGCGGGAATTTTCCATGTAAATCCATAATTGTGTGGTGGGTTCTTTACGTGATTATAACAGTCATGTTGTACTCAATTAAACAATACTTGAGGCATTCAAATATTCAGAAAGGACACAGGCGGCCCACAGGAAAGTCTGTTCTACCATAGAATTCCCAAGTTTTCCTGGACCTTAAAAAAAAGCCACCCCAACGCACCCATGGGATTATCCAGGTGTGAATTCTTACAGCCTGGTGCAAGCAAGAGGATTCAATTGTTGCATGTACCTGCTGGTGCTGTACTGCCTCCTTCGCACTTACATCTTATGCACCGCAGAGATAAAAACTGTCATGGGTCTGTTTTGGGTCTCTTTACAACATCTGACTTTACTCTCTCCAGGCTTCCGTGTTTGTCAGGCTCAGATTTGCTCCCCCCTTCAGCAGGAGAGATTCCCAAATACACATGCCCGACAAGCTCTGATCTCTGTGATCCACCCTTTAGCATGTTTCTTGCTTCTCGCAGAGGCTGGTGGGTAGCTGGAAAGATTTTTGGTTTTGCCTCAGTATCTAACTCCAGCCACCTCCGACTCCCTCCCCTTCCCATCCCCTCCCCTCCCCTCCCCTCCCCTCATCCCCTCCCCTCCCCTCCCCATCCCTTCCCACGACCTTCCCTTCCCAGCCTTCCCTTCCAACCTGTCCTTTCCCCTGGTTTCCAACCTTGGTAAACTGACTTGCCATTACCTGCAGGCAGGCAGGCTTGGCCTGGTGGAATTTTCCATCCAAGCCCTTCCTCACCCATTCCGTCCCGCCACATATTAGTTACGAGGAGCGGGGATGGCAGGAGCTTCATCCTTTGCAGCTGCTGCTTTCAATTTTTGAATTGCTTTACTTGAGTTCCATGGTCAGTGTACCGGTCCAGGTAATGTCAGGTGAGCCATGCCCGCCCCAAGTCACACCCCTTCACCATGCAGCCTCAGGTTTTTATTTATATTTATCCTCAGTCTGGTCACCACTCTTGTCTCTGCAAATGAGCTTGTATTTGATGTTTTAAGAACTTTTCTCACCATGAGGCCTTACTGGACCACGGTGGCCCTTTTTGGAGCCATTGTGGGCCCACCACCCAGAGCACACAGCAAAAAAGCTGATTCCCCCAGTTCAGGTTCTTGCCACCGAACGGATGCAAGCACTGCCTGTAAGCCCGCGTTGGTGTGGTTCCATATTGATCCCCCATTATTCCCTCACCACGTGAATATTTCTTTGAGGTCCCACCAAAGTGCAGCCAAGCTGCAGGCGGGGCACCTGGGCGTGAGGAGGGCATGCCAGGTGGGGGCCCCCATGCCCCAACTCCTGGTGCCCTCCACTGTCCCCGTCTGTCCCCCGGCCTGTGAGGTACCCAACACCCAGCTCACCCTTATCCTACTCACCATCCTCCTTCGTGAGATGCCACTTCCCCTGTCTCCCTACACTGAGGTCCGGCCATGACAGACCCCCCAAGGCCACCTCCCCCTATGCCCTTCATTGTCCCATTGCCATGGCTCCCCCATCCTTCACTACTCCCAGGCTGTGAGCGAGCCAATGCCCTTTTCTCCCTATTCCCCTCTATGTCCCTCACTGAGCCTTGGCTGGTGAGGGACCCAGATGCACCTTCCCTCCTGTCCGCCCTGGCACTGCCCTCGTGTCACCCCTCACTAACCCCCATGTCCACATCCCCTCACTGTCCCTCCACCGCCATCCCCCCCCCAGTTCCCTGAGGGATCACCTGCCATCTCCCCTGCACGTCCCCTCGCAGTCCCACCGAGGTCCGCGCCACCGCCGCCGGGCGCCGATTTCGTGCGGGCCTTGGTTTCGGCCTCCGCGCGGCTCTGTTCGGTGCCTGGGCTCGGCTGTGTTCTGCTCCACCACACTCTGCTCTGTTCTGTCCGCGTTGCCCTCGGCCGGACCTCTGGTTCGGCTCCGTTCGGCCCGGTTCGGTTCGGTTCGGTTCGTTCGGTTCGTTCGGTTCGGGGGTGCGTTCGGGTTCGGTTCGTTCGGCGCGGCTCGGTCTCGGCTCGGCCGTCCCGCAGCCCCGTGCGGGCGTCCCGTTCCGGCACCGGGGCGGGCAGCGCCGTTCGCTCCTCGTCCCTCCGTCCTACCCCCTTTCCCTGACCCTCGCGAGTTCCCGCGGAGCGCGGCCCCAGCGCGGCTCGCCTCCTCTGCGCTCCCGCGGGTCCCCCGCGCGCCCCTACTCCCGCCATGGCCGCGCTGCCGCCGGGTGGAGCCGCCAGCCCGGTGCCGTCCGGCAAGCCGGCGGGACGGAGCCTGCAGCACGGGCGGGCCCGGCGCGGGACGGCGCTCGGCCCTAGCGCCTGGCCGGCCGGCCGGGCGGCGGCGGCGCGGGCTGAGCCCAATGGGCCGGCGGAGGTGAAGGCACCGCATCCTGGAAACCTCTCTGCGTGCTCTCCTTTCTATCTGTAAGGTGGGAGCGGGAGCGCGGCGGGGGCTGCGGACACCGACCCTCGGTGCTGGAAGGACTATGCCTGGGGACAGCCCTGTGCTGGGGCTGCGGGGTTGGGGACAGCCCTGGGATGGCCTGGGCTCCGGGGTAGGCCGGTAGCGGCGGTATGCCGGTGCTGTGCTGTGGTGGCGGTGTTGTGGACGGCGCTGGGGACAGGTGCAGGTGGGGACAGCCGGGAGGACAGTCCCTGTGCCGGGGCTGTGGGTTGGGGGTGGCTTGGGGACGTCCATGGGGGCACCCCTCAGCTGGTGCTGGGGACAGCTCTGGGACCCCTCTCTGTCCTGTGGTTGAGGGCCTGGGGACAGCCCTGGAAGTCCCCTCTGCCCAGGGGTGCCCCTGGGGGCTGTGTCTGCAGGGGTGCAGGGCTGGGGGACACTGCTGGGCCCCCCCAGACACACATCACTGGCATGTAGGGTTGAAGGACAGGTTCCTATGGACCCCCTGCCTGAGGCGTGGGGCTGTGGGACAATCCTACAGACCCCCACACCCAAGAGACATCCATGGGATACTGATGAACTCTGGAACAGGAGTGTGGGGTCAAGGGCACCCAGCATCCCCTTTGCCAGAGGTGGATGCTTTTGGGGGTGTCCTTGGAGACCCCTGTGCTGAGGGTGTGAGGTTGGACACAGCCCTTCTGGTGGTGGGGGTGGCACATCTGGGGTGTGGAGTCACCCTGCCAAAGGGACACTGCCAGGGTCAGCCCCAGGACCCTCTGTGATTGGGATATACTGGGATTCTCCTGCCCAGGGTTCCCCTTTTCCAGAAAAGGATTTGGGGGAACCCTTTTTCCTTGGGGCTCTATTCAGGAGGGATTTGGAGTCCACCCTAAAACCATCTTTTCTAGAGGTTTTCCTTCCAGCCAGGGGGCACGAGAGGGGCCCAACCTGGGACGTTTTCCCCATGGCCACAGGGAATGTGTGGTTCATTCCTGTGCCCTGTTCTCTGCCCTCAACACAGGGCTCTGAACACATGTTCTCTCACCTTCTCCTTGCCCCTTGTTTCTCCTTGGATGGTTCCTTAAACCCATCCTGGTGGTGGAAAATCCGTGAGCCAGCGCAGAGGAGACCGGGACAGGCACAGAGAGGATGCTGGAATCTCTGGGAAGGCTAGAGGAGTCAGTTGTAAGGACATGATGGAAGTTTAGAGTTGGCCCACACGTGAGCTTCACCAACCCTGAAAGAGAACCCCTGTTCCATTTGAGGAGGCAACGGGAGTTTCATTTGTGTTTGTCCCGAATTTTGGGGGAAAGGCTGTCTAGGCTTGCTGTTGTTTCTCCAGTTGTTTGGTTTCCTCTGCCTTAAGGAATAGGAGTTTTCCTGTGCTCTGCAGTGTGTCCTGACACAGATTCATCCATGAAAACTTGTTTTATGAAGACCAGCACAAGAGAATTCCTGGTGCTATTAAGAAAGGGATGGCTGGACGCTGCCTCTGGGGGGTAGGATGGATGTGCAAACCTCTCCCAGCTTTTTTCTTCCATGGATGACCCTGACCTCTGGTCTCTTGCCTTTTTGTCCTCTAAAAATTAAGGATAATCTTATATATATATATGGAAATCAGTGGATGTTCAGCCTGCTCTGAGCTCTGTAACAATGCTCTGCAATGCTCCTGCCTCAGTTTCCCTGTATATATAAGGAATACAACTTCCCACACAGGATTTGTTGGACATAATTCATTTGCATTCAGAAAATTCTTGGAAGATCACATTTGGAAATGCTAAAAAATCATCATGATGTTTGTTTTAATTACTATTGTGATTGAAGAGGACTCTTCAGCTCCAGCTCTGCCAACACACCTTGGCCTGCCTGATTCCTGCCAACTCCTGTCGTGGTCCAGCACTGAAAATTTTGGGATTTTCTAATCCTGCCTCTTCATTCTTGTTCAGGGAAGTGTAGGAGCCTACTTCAGCTGATGGATTAATTTCTACCATCCCAGTGAAACCAAACTCAGGCTATGGTGAAATTCCACCCTGCTGTTTTACCCCCAGGATGCAGTTCTCCTTCCTCAGGGAAATCACTATGGAGCTGCTAATTTTTCCCAGAGTTTACCTCTCCCACTTCAGCCTGAAATCCCTGACCCTCTTTTTCCCTGTGAGTGGCAAAAGGTTAAGGAAGCAAGTGGCTTTGTGCTGTGAAATCCTGCTCTCTGTCATCCTCATCCTGAATAATTCCTTGGCGCTGGGATTATGTCACTGGGCTTGGAGGAGTTTTCCCAGCATCCTGCCTCCGATATCAAAAGCTTCCTCACAGTGTGGGTTGCTCACTCCTAACTTTCACCACTGGTGCAGGTGTGAAATGGAGGATTTGAATGTGTCTGTGGTTTTCTTTTCTCAGCCTCAGGCCCAGAGGGGAAGAAACAGTGCTTTATTTTCATGGAGTTGCCCAGGGAAGAGTACCCTGTGCTCAGCAGCCCCGGATGGGGAAGGAAAAGAGCAGCAGCACAGCCCTGGGAAGGGTTTGACACTGAGGGCTGTGACTGTACCTGGCTATAGTTTCAATTTTTACCAGGTGCTGCTGGATTTTAGGGATGGGGGATCGGAGCACAAGCAGTGGGTGATTTCTGTACAAAAGCAAAAACATGCTTCAATTCCAAGCAAATCCCTCAAACCTCAGTGAACAGGACCTTTTCTCTTATTCTCCTGGAAAGACGTGAGGGATGGAGCACAGATGGAAAAGTGTCAAATGTGCTTGGAGAAGGTAATTCCAGCCTATGGGCTTCTCTGTGTTCCCAGGTACCAGGAGGAGATCGGTGGCAGCTCTGCTGTGGGTTTCAGAGCTGTGAGGTTGGAGGTGTGAAGTCAGGCCTCTGCTGACAAAAGTGAGGCAAAACACCCACACAAAATAGGCTTCTTCAACCAGAGAGATGTCAAGAGGTTTCTTCTCTTGTTGGCTTCAGGAGAGGCCGGGAAAGCTCAGCACTGGGGAGCTGGGTCCCTGCTTCAGCTCCAAGGGAATTGGGAGCATGGTTTTGGTTTCCCATCCACAGCTTGTCCTCTGTGTCCTCCCTGGAAGCTGTAAATTAGTTCACAGGGTGATGCTTTCTGCACACATGGACAGTGTTACTTCTGTCTTGTGTCTGTTTATTTTCCCTTTTGCCCCTCAGTTCCCCTTCTGCTAAGAGAGCTGTGCTCCAGCTCAAATTAGTGCACAAATTGATGCCTAACCCTTGGGTTTTTGTGAAGATTTAGGGCTTTATTGGGGCAGAAGGCTGGGGATGGACATGTTATGGCTCAGTGTGCAGGTTCTTGTTCACTCAAAGTGCTTGTGTCCTTCTAGGAGATGCTGCTGTGCATGGTGGCAGTGGGATGAGAGCAGCTTCCTGGTGCTGCCCAGGTGAACTCTAAATGTACCAGAAATGCCAACAACTTCAAATCCATCCTTGGCCAAGCATCTCCTGGTAGCCAGGAGCTGTCACAGTTTCCCTGCTCCATGAAGCTGATGGTTTGTGTTCCCTGGGGTTTCCCTGAATATTCCCTGGGTTCAGGAGGAGTTTAGTGCTTTCCTGCCTGGGATTAGGTGGTGAAAATGCAAAATCCTTATACAGTGTTATTGTTGACAATTCCAGGAGCTGAGTGGAAAATCAGAAAAGAGGTTAGAATCTCAGATTTTGGGACTCCTCTCTGGTTTCCAGGCCATTCTGCTGGCTTTGAAGGACACACGTTGCCATGAACCCTGGACCAGCTGATCCTTGGTGCATGTCAGTCAGGTGGAGCAGTGGTTTTTGCTGACGTTGCAGGAGTTCTTGCCAAAAGCTCTGGCTCTGCTCCATTTCTGCATGACTTTGGGAAGGTTTCCACTGCCCTCACAGCAAGTTAATGCCGAGCCTTTGCTGCTTGTCTCCAGTTTGGATTTTTAGCTCTGTACCTTTGAAATGCCTTTGCAGTCTCCTGTGCTGCTGAGCTCTGCCTTGTGACACCTCTGTATGGTGAGGGAGAGTGGGTTTGGGCATGGCTTAGTGCCCCTGTGTCCTGGAGAGGAGCAGAGAGTGCTGGAGTGGAGCATCCCTACTCAAATCACATAGGGAGGGAATGTGCCCATCTCTGCCTGGCTGGATTGAGCCTAACTGCTGTGACACGGAGGCAGCAGCTCTGGAGATGTGAAAGCAGCCAAACAGTCTCTTGCCTTCTGCTCCCTTTTGAGAGGTACCTCTCTGGCTCAAAGGCCACAGGGGTTTTATCTCTGCCAGGGCCTTTCCTCTCATTCACTCACATCTCTCCAGGCCACCTCTGTTGCAGCTGCAGGGGCCACATTAAGAGGGGAGCCCTACACGTTCCTTTGCCACGTGTGCCAGGTTTGCCAGCTGCCAAAAGCCAGTGGGTGAAGGTAGCAGCAATCTCGTGGCTCTCCTGGGTTGTCCATGAAAACAGGACACAAGGGTCACTCAGGTGCTTTTAAAAAATCCACAGATGTGTTTTGGTGGGCCACTGAGGGCTTTGTCTCTGTGGTGCTGTAGTTCTGCTCTCGTTGCAGCTGTGTATTGTTTGGGTTGCTTGAGTTATTTCAAGGTTTCTCTCTTTAGAAGCTCCTCTTGTCTCAACCCAGTGATCAGGAAACTTCCCTGCCTGGACATGCAGGAGCCACTCTGGTAGTCACACTCACACCACCCTGGGTCTGGTGATGATCCAGCGTTTGTCATCCACAATTTCAAGGGAATTGGGTTCTACAGGTACCGAAACTGATGTTTGTCCTTCATAGCACCCAAAATCAGCTCCGGAGATGGAGGGTGGACAAGGCTGTTGGTAACATTTTGGGAATTAAAAAAATCCCATTTGTTCTCCTTCCTCTAACACAAAATGTTTTGCAGGGAGAGCAGACAGTTTAGGAGGGTGAATTTGGCCATGGTTTTCCCAGGGAGCTAAAGGAAAGTCTCCAAGCCTCCCTGCCTCTGATTGCACAATTTTGGTGGCTGTTGACTGATTTCAGCTTTCCCCATTTCTGGGGAACTGATCCAAGAGGTGTAACTGGACTAGCCAGTGTGAGGGAGCAGCAGCTCCCTGGGAGAGCAGCACTTTGCTGGCTTCTGGTGTGTTTGCCACTGGACTTACTTTTTTTTCCCCATAAAATCTATTTTTTCTGTTATGCTGAGCATGTGACCTTCCCACCTGCTTTTGGTTAGTTTAGGGACCCTGTTCCATTGCAGCCAGTTGTATGCCCTGCCCCTGCTCTGCTCATTATGACAGAGGAACAGGATGCTCCCTAAAAATGCCCACTAGAAAAAATCCTATCCTTGTCTGAGCCACTCGTGGGTCTAGCCTGCTGCAAGCTTTGCTGCTTAGAAACAGTGAAGGAAAAGCCCCAGAAAAGCCTTGAGGAGTGTGAGCTGAGAAGTGCATGTGTCCCAGGAGGTGACAATCTTGCTGACATTAGATTGGGAATGCTTCAAAGCTCAGTATTTCCAGCAAGGAGAAACTTGGCTGTGGGTTTCAGCTTCACCTGTGTCAGGTTCCTGTCTCTCCACATCTCCAGGCTGCTCCAGTGGCACTCACGGTGCCTTCCAGGTGCTGATGCTCTGAACATGCCTGGTATGGTTTTTTTCTGGAAAAAGCCCCAAGGTTCAGGGGAGGTGCATGAAGTGGGGAGCTGGGTGCTGAGGCTGGTTCATAAGGAGTGTTGAGTCAGATCATGTGTGTGACCTCCAAAATGTCCTGCTGGAGCTGGAGTTTCAGGGCTTTGTGTTGTACAGGTGTACGAGAGAGACCAGCACCCCTGCCATGACATTCAGCCTGCTTTTAGGGGTGGTATGGAGAACTAGGAGTTCTCCAGGCACAGGAGTTCAGCCTCCTCTTTATCCATTTGCATATCTGTACCCTCTGAGCAGGTGTGAAAGTGATAGTTCTGAGGTGTCTGTCCTGGCCTTTCCCTCTGTGCCTTCCCTTGGCAGTGTGCTGTCATCACTTGGGATAAGGTTGGTTGCCCTTTCTTGTGCTCCCTGGAGCTCCAGGATTGCTCCTGAGGGTGCTCAGCTCTTCCAGCTGGGGAAAGCCCCTCATCTCAGTCCATGTGCAGTGGGTGGGAATGAGGGTTTTGAAGCACCTCTCCCATCCCAGTCAAGGAGCTGAGGAATGCAAAGGGTGTTTGTTGTTCTTTTGCCATATTTGTTCTGCCAGGAGAATGCCAAACAGAACAAGTGAAATGGAATTGATGTTGGCAGGCTGCTGGTGAAACATCTGCAGGGCAGATTTACAGAGGGGAGATGTGGACGCCGGTAGGTTGTGGCCAGCCCTGAATAAGTCAGGAGACTATTTCAGTATTCCAGTGAGTTTTTAAAATTACTGAAGGGATTTCAAAGCCATCACAAGAATGATTAGATTTGAGAGTGGGCTTTCCAGAGCACCTCCCTGATTATTTGTTGGCTTCCCTTGCAACACGGGAGCTCTGCAGGTCAGCCTGAAAAGCTTCACACTCATTGAGAACCACTGCAATTAATAGGTTATAAAACTGTGCAAGGAAGAGCCTTTCTCGTGCGTGCCAGCGTGGGGTGGGGTGTGTCACTGCTAGAAAAGTGAACTTGTGATTGATAACCAGCAATTAAATCCTCCTCCTCAGTGGGGACGAGGTGTAAGTGTTTCCCAGTGCCAGCCAAGTCTCTGTTTCCATTGGACAAACACCCTTCTTCTCCAGGCTCTGCCAGGTGTGTTCAGCCTATGATTGGGCTGCTGTGGCCCTGTCCCTGAGCAGTTCTGTCCTGGGTGCTCAGGCCTGCTCGGGGTGCATGGCCAGCCAGGATGCCTTCTGCATGCCAGCAGTGCTTATTTTGGCCACAGGAATGTCTATAAATAGCCCTGGGTCAGGGCTCCAGGCATTGCCGTGCCCCTCCATGAGTCCTCCATCCATCCCAGCCAGCCTTCAGCCCTTCTTTCTGGATTTGGGGGGCAGGGGGGAAGAGCATTTATCCAGAAACCCAGGGATGCTGTTTTTTCACCCAATTATTTGCCTCCTTCCTGATCTCCCTGGCTCCAGGCTGGCTCACTGCCCAGCTGTGTCAGGAAGCTGCTTTGTGGATGCCTCATGAGGTTTGGTCACCATCTCCCAGACAGGTCTGACTGTGGTGGGAGAGGTTGGTTCAATTATCCTTATGTGTTTTATAGCGACTTACAGGAGACTCCATAGAAACACTCCATAAAATGCCATTTTTAGGGCAGTGCCACATCTCTCCTGCCATCACCACACTCAGGAGCAGGTGCTGAGATCATCCCTCGTGATGCTCATGGTTGTAATTCCTACAGATTTTCAGCTAGGCATTGGATCTTTGAAAAATGGTGCAGCTGAACTTTGTTCCCCAATTGGGAAAACTGTTTCTTCCTAACTTCTCTCTATGTGTCTTCACCCTTCTTCCCAAGCCAGAAACACCTCCCCATCAGCTTTTGCAATCTTTCCCCACCCTGGCTGGAGGGATGACTCCACCCAGGAGATCCCGAGGCTTGCTGTGTCTTGTTTCCTCTCTGGACAGGGTAGCTGGGCAGGGATTCACCTGGCTGATCTCTTTTGGGAATTGTGCTCCCGTCAGCCTTGCCTGGGAAGCCTTTGGCCATGTTTATTTTGGAGGGATGCTGGGAATGTCACCATCCCTGGGTGCAGCTGTATGGGGAGGTAGTGGCACATCTCAGTGGGAGTGAGCCCTTGTGGCTTCCCCATGTCCCACAGCCCCTAAAGGGCTGTGCCTCCAAGTGCCAGAATCCCAATCCCAAACTGCTGAGCACATGTCTCCTGCCCACTGGGCTGGCATGACTCTGAGCAAAGCACAGTCACCCCAGCTCATCCTCTGGCCCCTGATGTGCCCCAGGGCTGGGGTTGAGCCCTTTGGGGTGGGTTTGCTCTGGGTATGGCCATGGGGTCAGGTTTTCCAGCAGCCTCCTCAGGAAGGGAGCTGGTTTGGGCAGAGCAGGAGGCTCAGTGCAAGGGACACCAAGCCTTGGTGTAACATAGAACGAGCTCTTCAATACCTAAACCCCTTCCTGGGGGAAGATTGGACTTTTCCAAGGGAGAGAAATCCATTTTTTAGATGGAGACAGCCACCATTTGCTAATAGTTTGCACCCTTGGATGATGGGAGCTGATCAATCCATGGAGAAGGATGAGAGCTGTACACTGACTGCAGGAAGAAGCATGACGAAGTTCTGAGTTATTTTGGGGGAAAGGAGGAAAGAAAAAAGAGGAAACACTTCTATTTCCTCATCTCTTTTGCTGCCCAGAGTGTCTGTCACAAGGAATTCCTCTGGTCAGAGGCACAAACAGGCTCCAAGTTCCCTCCACACTGACCTCCCCAGGCTGTTTCTCCTTTTTTTCAGTGGTGAGCTAATGAAATTCCTGATTTATTCTTGTTCTCCCCAGCTCTCCCACACAGCTGCATTTCCCCAATCCAGCACAGAGACTGCAGAAATACCCAGAACCTCCTCCAAGGGTGCCCCAGCTCCCTACAGGGCCCACAGCCTGGTTGGAAATATCTGCCTTCTAATGCTGGCTCATGTCCTGTGAGATCTTTGCTTCTGCCTCAGTTTTCCCCAAAATGGGATATTTTAGTGAGCTCCAGCCCTTGGAGATCATCCCTGTGACTCCATCTATCCATCATTCGAAATTGGCTCTAAATTATGGGCTTGTTTCTTCCTCTGGTGTCCTTGCTGCAGCTTGAAACACTGGCTGCAAGAACCTCCTGACATTTTTCTTAAACTGTGGGATTTTAGGGTGTTTCCCTCTCTGCTTCAGTCTGGGCTGCTTATGAGTAGTGGGAATCTTCTGGAAAAGCTTCCTCCCAAAAGCAGTTGAGCTGAAATGCTCCAGGTCTCACCTGGGTGTTGTGAAAGGCCCTGTGGATCTCTGGAACACCCCAGGTGCCTCTGCAAACACCACCTTGTTGTGTATCTGCTTCCCCAGGGGATTCACCTGCTGGGACAGGGACAGGTATAGCAGGGCTGTGCCATCAGACAGGGGAGCTCTGGCTGTGATTCTTCAGGCTCAGCAGTTTTTTCTCACGTGAGGGCTGGGAGCAGCTCCATGCAGGAACACGCCTGGCCGTCCCATCTTACCTAAGAGCTCCAGAGGGAATCAAGGTCTTCAGGCCGGGAGGGTGTTGGAGCCTGATGTGGTCATACCCTTGAGAGTGTTGTTGGGATCAGTTCCCAGGGGTCCTGAGGTGTTCTCTGACCCCTGGGTAACTTCACATCAAGACTGGATGATTTTTTCAAAAGGAGCTTCTCTAATAATAATTCTGGAGGAGAAACCTGTTTTGTGGGACAGGTCAGACTTGACAAGCACAATAGCATCAAGTTTTTGGGTTTTCTACATCTGTCATCTACTGAGGTATGGCAAAGACATGTCAGACCACTAAAATAACATAAATATTGTCTCTAATATTGTTGTGGCTCAGCTGAGCTGTTCTTGCTTGTTGCCAGCAAACATCCATGGCCTGTCCAGCTGAGATTACATCCCATGAGAGTAATCTCCCTGACTGGATGCCGAGGATGTGTGAGACAGGACCTAAATAGATCCATAAGCTCTGGGAGCAGGAGGAGGCCTGTGGGTCAGCGGGAAGGGATGTAGGATTTGGGTGCAAGGGGATTTCTAGCAAAACCGAGGAGAGGCCTCACCCGTGTCAGAGCCAGAAACAGAGCAGAGCTGGGGGTTATTTCTACTCTGAACCACTCTGTGGTGGCTGCAGAGGAACCACCAGACCCCGCTGTGGTGTTGGCTGGGAGGGAAGAGGCTGCTCACCATTGGGGAACTTGATTGTGCAGCCACCACTGCACTGCTGGGCACTGGGCAAGGTTCTCCCTGTAGTTACTGCCTTTAGGCTCCTCTCAAAGCCATTGGCTACACCCTGTAAGTAAAACATGCAATGGGGTTTAGCGAGCTGAGAGATCACAAAAAACAGTTTAGTGCTGGGTATGAGTGTTTTGGCACCTCCGCCTGCTCCTCGTGGGCTGGAGAAGGGCATTCCAGCCATCCCATCTCTTTTTGCAGCTTCAGAGCTACTTTGCTGCCTGTGAAGATGAGACACCAGCCATCAGAAACCATGACAAGGTCCTGCAGCGGCTTTGTGAACACCTGGACCATGCTCTGCTCTACGGGTGAGCCTGGAGCCTGTCTCTGGGATGCTGCTTTTCCCCATGGAAGAAGCCTGGGGTGGAGCCTCAGCATAGGGAAAGCATCTAGGCCAGGGTTGGGGTGGAGATAAAGAAGCTTTTGCTTAATTTTTCTCTGGATTTTTCTTCCTCCAGACTGCAAGATCTTTCCTCAGGGTACTGGGTGCTGGTGGTTCACTTCACGCGCCGGGAAGCTGTCAAACAGATCGAGGTGCTGCAGCACGTGGCCACCAACCTGGGACGCAGTGAGTATTCACAGTGTCCCCAGCTCTGGGTTTGGGGACACCTGAGGAGGCCCAGGTTGTGCTGAGGAGTTGGGGCTGCTGGTGGGTGAAGGGAGCCATCGGAATCCAGGTCGCAGGCAAAGGAATCGCAGGATCATTAAATCTGGAAAGAACCTATAAAAGCATTGAGTCCTACCAATAGCTCAGCACTGCCATGTCCACCATTAAACCACATCCCCAAGTACCACATCTTGAACATTTCCAGGGTGGGTGATTCCACTGCTTCCCTGGGCAGCCTGTGCCAAGGAGGCAGGAGTCCTACCATGACCATGGGAGGTCTCTGGAAATAATGTCACTGTGCCTCGGGGTCTGGTGCTGAAGTATAGCCCTCAAGGGGCTGTGCCCTGAGGAAGGGTTCCAGACAGATGGGAGTCCTGTGGGGCCATGGCTTCATGAAGAGTTCCTGGCAGAGGGGAGCACTTGGGAGGATGAGAGTCCTGCAGGGCTGTGGCCTCAAGAAGGGTTGCTGGCAGAGGGGAGCTCTATAGGGTTGTGCTCTTGGAAGGGATTTGTGGCAGATGAGAGCTCTGTGGGGCTATGTCCTTGGGAAGTGTTCCTGGCAATGGGAACATCTCCTCTCACCCCACATCTTGCTGTAGCAGTCATGTGCATGATTCTGCATTTTCCCTGCTCTGAGTTGTCCATATCAGATGTTTGGGACCATTGAGGCCACTTCTGACTCAGGACCATGCCCAGATCCTCTGTGCCTGCTTGTCCAAACACCTGCCATGTCCTGGGCCTGTACTGGTGAGAGCAGAGCTGAACACAGACTCTACTGTCACCTTTCTGCACCAGAATTTGTGTCAAATCTCACCTGGGATGATTCTCAGCAATTCTCCCTCTGCCTTCCCCATCTCCTGGCATTTCTGGCAGGGCTCCCATCTTGCTGGAGAGACACAGTTGTGTGGCTACTTCTTCATCTGTCTCTCACAAATTTTACTCCAAATCATGAATCTCTCACTGGCATTTTCCCTCCCCAGATTTCCCTCGTAGTTGCTCCTCTCAAATGATACAAATGAATGATCTGAGGGGTTTTAACTAATTTCTGACTATTTCTAGGCTTGTATTACTGCTGAGATGTTTCCAGATAAATCTCTCTGCTGCTCTGTTTCCAGGCCGGGCCTGGCTGTATCTTGCCCTCAATGAAAATTCCTTGGAGAGCTACTTGAGGCTGTTCCAGGAGAACCTCAGCCTGCTGCACAAGTACTATGTCAAGTGAGTATCCCAGCTCCTTCTCCTTTGGGCAACGTGTGACATCCCTCCTTGTCAGAAGCCAGCCTGAATTTGCCAGTGGGGGACAAGCAGTTGATCAGGGTTTGACTTCTTTCGCTCTGGTATTTACATGGTTAATTTAAAGGTCCTAAATGTGAATGCACTGTCTTCTTATCTCTATGGGGCCCTGCAAGCATTTCTCCTAGTTCCTGCTTCTACTCTGCAGTCCCCTTTATATTTTTCCATGATTTCCAAGGAGCTGCTGAGCTTTGCTGGATACCTGGAAATGTGGCTGTAACTCAGTTTGGGGACAGCATGTGTGGCTGTCCACGGAGGCAAGGAGTGGGCTGCCAGCTCTGGGGCAGCTCAGTGATGCCCCCAAAGAAACAGAAGGGCCCTTGTAGCTGCTCCTCCTCTTTCCCACATCTGTAAAGCTCTTTTGTTCCTCCCTGTGGCAGGAATGCCCTGGTCTGTAGTCATGATCATCTGACCTTGTTCTTAACACTGGTGTCTGGACTGGAGTTTATCCGCTTTGACTTGGACCTGGTGAGTGTTTTATCTATTCTCCTGGCTCTGGGGGAGTGGGAATGTGGAGCAGGAGCGGTTCAGGGTGGGACACATCCCACCACTTGGTCCAAGGTGGATCTTCCTGTTAACCTTCAGCTGAAAATGTGATGCTGATGATTTTGGGAAAGACTTTTAGGTCTTTGGGGATCCAGCAATGGGATTTATTCCCGTTGCTCAGTTGTTCACTGTTTGGAGGAGGAACAAGGCAGCTGCAGGGCAGGTTGATGGGGATAAAGGAGCTGAGCTCTGCAAGTGTGGTACAAAACCCTTGTGTCCCTCCAGAAAACACAAATCCACTGGATAACCCTTGGTAAAACCTTGGTTTCCTCTGAGATGGACACTGGGAAGGGACCTCCAAGGGACAGCTGTTTTGGTGGGGTGGCCTTTCCCCCCAGCTGTGCCAGTACCAGTGACTGGAGCCTGGCTTACAGCATTCTCTGCCCTGCAGGATGCTCCATACCTGGATCTGGCCCCATACATGCCAGATTACTACAAGCCTCAGTACCTGCTGGACTTCGAGGAGCGCCTGCCCAGCTCCGTGCACGGCTCTGACAGCCTCTCCCTCAACTCCTTCAACTCCGTCACCTCCACCAACCTGGAATGGGATGACAGTGCCATTGCTCCATCCAGTGAGGGTTAGTGGGTCCTGGGGACACTGGGCAGGGCTGTGTTCTTCCCAAACCCCCTTCAGATAAGGCAGCAGATTTTAGACTGGAAGAGACCAAAAGCAAGAAACCCAGCAGCCAGGCTGGGAGTCTTTCCCGTCTCACATCCTTAGGAGACAGGACAAGGTGGAATGGGTTTAAACTAAGAGTTTTAAACGAGAAGATGGGAAATTCTGATTAGTTATTAGGAAGAATTTCTTCCCTGTGAGAGTGGGCAGGCCCTGGCACAGTTTGCCCAGAGCAGCTGTGGTTGACACATCCCTGAAAGTGTCCCATGCCAGGTTGGATGGGGCTTGGAGCAGCCTGGGACAGTGGAAGGTGTCCCTGCCCATGGCACGGGGTGGAATTAGGACAACTTTAAGGTCCCTCCCAACCCAAACCGATTTGTGCTGATTCTATGCCTTGGACTGGCAGAGAAGGACTTTCCCATCCTGGGGCTTTTAGCACCCACAGAGTGAAGGCCATGCCTGTATCTGAAGGTTGCTTCCAGGTCAGCAGGGACACACAGCTGCAGGGGAAATTTTTTATTGTTTTGCAGTCCAGAGACCCACATGTGCTGGCCTGGCTGGGGAGTAGTTTCCAGAGTCTTCTCTGTGTCTGTAGTCTGGGAGAAAGACAGCCAGTGGCCTCAGAGGTGTTGGTTTTTCCTCTTGCTACATCTTGAGCAGCCTGAGAAATTGTCATGCTCAACCCCTTACCTTCAGAGAGCCTGGATGTTGGTCCTGATGAGCTGGGCAGACGCTTACTTGTGTCTGCCCCATGAATCTGCTGCAGCCAGAGCAGGGAGCTCCTGTCCTGCACCCACCATGTTCACATGGAGCAGCAGCTCTGCTGATGGTGTTCCAAATCCAAAATGCATTGGCCCTGTCCTTGTCTTTATGTCAGTTTGAGCAAAGGGGATTCTAGAATAGAATTGGAATGGAACAAACTGTTAGATGGATGCAGAGAGTTTGGGACTGAGCCCACACAGGGATGGGTTCCCTCAAGACAAGGGTCACCAGTTGCATTTTATGAGTGAGACAGAACCTGCAGATATTAAAGATGCTAAGAAGGAACAGCCTGGAAGGGCCATTAGAGTTGTTTTAACAAAGGACTCGGAAGCACAGCACTGGTTTGGGCTCACCACATCTGCACTCAGGAAAAGATTTGATTTTAGGGACTTGCTCATGCCAAATCTCCAGTGTCCCAGGGAAGCTGGAGGCAGCACAAGGAGCCTGGAAATAAAATCACAGGAAGAAAGTTCTCTGCCCCTAGAGGTTTGACATAAGCAGCTGCATCCCTGGGTTTGTATTCCTGCTCCTCTCTCTGCAGAGCATGTCATGTACCAGACATCTCTTACCTGTCCCTGTCACTGGGTGTCCTCGGCCTTCTGCAGGATGGCTGCTTAAGGCTTGAGAGAAGATGTCTTTGGAGTAGAGATCCAGGAGATTTTGGAGATGGATTTTGGGTTTGGCATCATCTCAGCCTATTCCATGTGTCCAGGCAGTGGCTGTGCTCTGTGTCTCAGTCTCCCCATGCACAGAGGGGTTTGGTGCTGATGTAGGAATGCTGGGCCAGGACCCAGGAGGGCAGGAATTGCTGTTGCTCCTCTGGTGTGGAGGAATTTAACTTTTCCCTGTAACTATTACCCTGCTCATAATTTCAACAGGAGCATGCCTCTGCCCTGAGAGTGTAGGTGGAACTGGGGATTGTAGGATCAGAGGACAAGTTTTTCCCTATAATCAGATCCCTGCCTTTGCAAACATTCATGAGTCAAACATCACAGTATCTATGGGAGGTAAGTGTGAAGTGGGGAAACTGAGGCACAGCGAGATTAAATTGCTTCCCAGAGAGGATCAAGCCCTAGGTGACACTGTTTCTCTGGTTTAGCTCCCCAGCAACTTGAATAGTGGGGCCTTTACCCTTCCCTGGTCCCTTTGTAGCTCCCATAACACTGGTTGTTCCAGAAGGAACAACCATTAGTGCAGCTGGTTTCCATTCACATCCACACTCCTTTTCTCACGTGTTTCAGATACCAGTGGATGATTGTTTTGTTTCTCCCCATTCCCATCTCCCTCCCCAGATCCCCTTCACACTCTCCCCCTCTCCCCACTTCCCTCCCTACTACCTGTATTTCTAATCCTGAGTTTTATCCCTCATTTTTGTAGATTATGATTTTGGAGATGTCTTTCCAGCAATGCAGGCCATGCCCAGCAGAGACTGGGAAGGTGGGATACGCTCATCTCTTACAGCATTTTGGTTTTCTCTCTGCATTGCTGCCTCCTCAGCTTGCTGCATGTTCTCATGTTTGTTTCTTTAATAACCCACTGCCCTGTCCTGCTGGAATTCCCAAAATGTGGAATGGGCCAGCTGCCCTCATGCTATGGATTTCCTCTTTGGGGTAAAGCACACAGGGTGCTGATTGAAAAACTGATCCACCATCATTGGTTTCCTGAAAGCCCTGGAAAACACCTGAACTAATTCTGCTGCCTTTAATTTGGGGCCTTTTGCAGGGATTAATTAGGGAGATTTTGTTGTCCCTGGATCATCCTGTCCTGTGTCTAAACTTTCCCTGTGTAAAGCCGCAATATCCAGCACATGGCTGTGCTCAGTTTGGGTCACTGCATTTGTTACTTTTATTGATTTTACTATTTTTAAACCCACTTAGCAGCTACCTCTGGCCTTTATGGCCAAGAGCACTTGCCCAGTTCTTCCTCCACATGCAGCCGCCGTGCATATCCTCCACTGGAGCAGCATCCTCTCTGCTTCACCTCCAGAGGAAACACACCCACCCTCCATCGTTTGCAGCTCAAAGCTGGATGGAGCCTGTTGGTACCACCCGAATATTTGGGGAATATTTGGGCACATCTGCCTGAATTCCATGTGGATTGCTCTCTAACATGCTCCCTCTTCCCTTCTTTCTTACCCCACGCTCAGGGATGTCACATAGGTGGTTTAGCCTGTCTGTGGAGGTACAAACCACATTTCCAAAGCCAACAGCTCCAGTGTGGGTGTGGGGTGGAGGCTGAAGCCCAGGGGTGCTGGGGGAAGGCAGATCCCTCTGGATTTGAGGATTTAAAACCTGATTGACTTCCCTGGTAGAGCTCATACTCTCCCTGCTCCGGGGCAGCTTTTTCAGTGAGAACAAAGTGGCATTTTGGAGTCATCCAGCACAAACTGCCTGAATTAGAGATTTACGAGAGGTTTAATTTTCCCCCTCAAATCCTACACCCCAAATCAGTCTGCCAGGATTGTGGTTCTCTTCCCAAGGCATCTTTTTAGCTGGCTGTGGAAAGGAATCATGGAATGGTTTGGGTTGGAAGGGACCTTAAAGATCATCTCATTCCAATCCCTTGTCATGGGCAAGGACACCTTCCATTAGACCAGGAATGGTGCTGGAGAGCAAAAGGGCATGGACAGCTTTTCTTTAACCATGATTTTAGATGGATAGTAGGTAATAATAGTCCAAGCATGACTCCTACAGCCCTTCTCCACTGCTCTTTTTCCCTCTGAAGACTAACACGGGCCCAGCTGTTTGTGCTCCACCCTGTCTGTGCCACCTGCTCTGCTTGGACCCTGTGGATGCTGTGTCTGCTCTCCAGCACACTCCAGCCCCCACCTGTGTCCCATGTGAGCAAAGGAGAGCAGCCAGCTCTGTCTGCCCTTCCAGCTGGGCCAGCACCTTCCCACAGCCCCATGGCAGGGGAGAAGCAGCAGCCTTGTTGCTTGCTCTCACCTTGCTCAGGAACAATGGCCCCAAGAGGCCTCAGACTCTCCCCACAGACACCACCTCTGCTCCTCCACCTGGCTGCTGGCCCATGGTGACTGAGCTGTTGTGTTCAGGCACTCTCTGAACTGCAGAGAGAAGGGGTGCAGGCTCTCACGCTGGCCTCGCTGTCCCTTTGGCACTGCCAGCGGCCTGCTGCCCACACCAGGTGCCCCGAGCCCCTAGCTTGCCTCCATCTGGCTCCATCCAGGAGCCCGAGCCGGTGCTGATCCGCTCTCCCCTGCAGACGGAGACCTGACGGACACGCTCAGCTGCCCACGCTCCGTGGCCGTGGAGGCCAACTGCAGCAGGGCCGCAGCCAGGAGCCCCACGCAGCGCCACAACCCCTTCAACGAGGACACGGCCGAGGCACCGTCCTCTGCTGACGCCACACCGGTGCACGCGGCTTCCCGAGACACGGCAGAGGCCACCCCCGAAGAGACAGACCAATCTGAGAGCTGCACAGAGCTGGAGGTCATCAGGTAGGGACACAGCTGCTGGCCTCAGAAGGGGCGGCAGATGTTGAGGATGTGCCACCTGTCCCATCGCAATGAGGATGCTCTCTGTGCTGCAGCCTTTATTCAGCCCCGTGAGGCTGGGCTGGGTCCCTTAGGTTGATTCCACATCACCCCCTTTCCCTGCCACTGTGTGTCAGAGGGCTCAGAGTAATCCATGAGTGTTAAGGTTCTCTCCAGCTGGTGGCAGCTTTTGCAGCAGCTCTGAGGCTTGGATCTTCTCTCCCATCCTGTCCCTCCTCCTGTCTTTCAGGAGCTGTGGCCAAACCTGTCACATGAGATGCCTCTGCAGAGCTCCTGGCTGGTGTTTGGGTGTTTGACTCCTGCAGGGGAGATCCCCAAGGGAGCCCTGAGAGCCGACAAAGAGCTCAAGGCTCTGCTCACACCCAGCGATGGGGACTCCCCAAACCTGTCCAGCAGGGCTGTGCTTTGTTCTCCTGCCCTGTTTTCCCAGGGAAGGAGCAGAGGAGCTGGGTTTTACACATCACCCCATATGGGAGACACAGGGAGGGGGAGCATTGGGCTTGCTTCCCAAACAGGAGTGACCTGGCAGCAGTTTGGGTGCTGTGGGTGCCAGAACATGTCCACAGCACATCCCGGTGTGCTCCAACCTGCACCTCCCTCTTCTGGCAGGTGGGGACATGGCATTGCCACCTCTAGAAACCTCCTCTCTTCCCAGCTTTTTGATCTCAGCAAGGGTTTTCTCCCACGTCACTTCAGTTCCACAATTTGTGGTCCCTTTACAGCTGAAAGAAAGCCCAAGGTGCTGTGTCAGCAGTGACACCTCTTTTTGGGATAGGTAGGAAAAAGTGTCCATACCTTGTCTCATGAAAACTGGCACAGAGATGGGGGCTCTACATGGCTGCACACTGAGCGATGTTCTTGATAGAAGGATTTCTCTGCAATAGGGAAAATAACGAAGGAATGTTGTTGGGAAGGGGTTGGACCCCTGTGCGTACTGCAGAGTCTAAACAGGCACAGTGGATGACATTCTTCTCTCTCACAGGTTAGCCAAGAAGAAGAAGACAGGCAAGAAGAAGAAGGTGAAGCCAGAGGAGGCGGTGAACAGCCTGGCTTCTGCCGCACCCGAGGCCAGCGGGGACAGCGGTGTCAACGGGCTCAGTGACAGGGAGGAGCTGGCGAGGGACGGCAGCCCCGCTGCCCCGGGCGGGCCGAAGGAGGGCGGGGAGCGCACTGCCCTTGGCCCGCTGGCCCTGCGCATCCCCGAGATGAAGGACACGTCCATGGAGAGTGTGGGGCAGCCCCTGAGCAAGGTCATGGACAGGCTTAACGGGCAGCTTGACCCCGGGGGCTGGAGCACTGCCCTAGAGCCCCCTGGGCAGCCCTTTCGGACTGGCACGCCAGGGGAGACCCCAGATGGATCGTCCTCTGGCGACTTTAGCGAGGGGATTTCAGCCCCCATGGACTTCTACCGATTTACCGTCGAGAGTCCAAACGCTGCTGCACCAGGTGGTGGCCACCATGACCCTCCAGGGCCTGGCCAACCGCCACATGTTTCTGGTAGCCCTGAGGCTCCTGAAGAAGAAGAAAGCAGAGAGGGAGAAGCAGTTGTGACAGTAGAGGAATCTGAAAGGGCGAGTGATGAATCTCAAACTAGTCAGACAGAAACCACCAAGCCGCAGGCTCTCTGTGAGCCCAAGAAGGAGCAGCCCAGCCCTTCCCCGAGCAGTGCTGAGGACTCTGGGGTGGAGGAAGGGCAGGGCAGCCCCTCGGAGTTGACCCATCCCTCCGAGTTCAGGTGAGGATGGGTTTGCTCAGCAGGGAGAACATCTTCAAAAAAATCTTGAGCTCGAGTTGACATCTTTCCCCTTGTCTTTGGTTTGGGGGGGCAAAGCTGATCCTTCTCCAGGATGAAGAGGAGGCACAAAGGGTCAGGAGAAGGTCTTGGGGAGATAAAAAGTGCCCAGATCATGGACATACTCAACAAGGAAGGGAATTGCCCTTCCTGGACTCACCCAGTCTCATATCCATGTCCATCCTCTGCTGTCTCTCTCCGCAGGGTGGATAACAACCATCTCCTCCTGCTGATGATCCACGTCTTTCGGGAGAATGAGGAGCAATTGTTCAGGGTAAGGAGTCTTTATCAATGGAAGGATCAGTTCTGTATCTGCATCAGCCCAGGGCTGAGAGCTCCTTTCTTTCCATGCAGATGATCCGAATGAGCACAGGGCACATGGAAGGGAACCTGCAGCTGATCTATGTCCTGCTGACAGATTGCTACGTGTACCTGATCCGAAAAGGTATCTCACACTGACAGCCTCTGAGCCCAGTGGCAGGGAGGGAGGCTCCATCCATGGTTTGTCCATAGATTAGGCCATCATTGCCTTTACTGCCATTCCTTCGAGTCCCGTGGTCACAGCAGGGAGCTCAGATTGATTTATGCCCAGGAGCCCTGGGACACGTGTCCCGTGGCTCCGTGCTGCCTGGGACATGGCTCGGTTTGCAGGTGCATCACTGCTGCTGCAGAGGGGCTCCTGTGCCCCCCTTCACGTGGCTCTCTGTGTCTGTGCCAGGGGCAGCCGAGAAGCCGTACATGGTGGAGGAGGCCGTGTCCTACAACGAGCTGGATTACATCTCGGTGAGCCCGGGCAGCCAGAGGCAAGGGAGGGGGTCAGTTCTCACTCATCCAGGGGTGAAGGTGCCAGGAGATCACAGAGGGGTGTGTCTGTGTCCATGGGGAGTGTTCTGGCAGTGAACCTTTGAGACTGGGAGAGTTGGCAGTGATGCCCTTTCCACTGCCACCTCTGTGGGTGCCCACCATGCTCTTGTGGGCATGTCACCTTACTACATGGGCAGCAGAGTGACCACTGACCCTCTTCCTGGGGCCAGAAGCTCGGTCGACCCTGCTCTGTGTCCCCTCATGCCGTGCCTGGCTTCCCTAACAGTTGGTGTGTGGCACAGGTGGGGCTGGATCAGCAGACAGTTACCCTGGTGTGCACCAACCGGAGGAAGCAGTTCCTGCTCGACACTGCCGATGTGGCTCTCACCGAGTGAGTGGGGAACTGCAGCATGGAACTCCAGAATTCTTGGACTTGGGAACAGTGGGAGACTCCAGAGACAGCCCTTCATGACAGTCCTGCTACCCGTGACGGGTTTGGGGTTGGTTTGATGTCACTGGCTGAACCCAGCCTCAGGCATGGATATAACCAAAGCATCTTCCCTGGATAAACTGTCACCCCATCCCTCAGTCTGAGCTTTGGGGCTCTGGGCAGTGCAGACCACATGTCACTTGGGATGAGTAGGGATGAGCTCTTGAGTACCAAGGCATTTCCCTAGGTCCCTGTGTGTGCTGGCAGCTCAGGGAGGTGACCATCAGGACATACTGGAATCTGTGCTGGGATGAGTGACCCCCTCCCAGTGTCACCCATCTCCTTTCTGTAGTTCAGGCTTTGCAGCCTCCCACCTTTGGTCTGTAAGTTGATTTTTTGACTCCATGGTCTGGAAGACTAGAGGCCAGTGGTTAAGAGGAGGGCCCTTGAGCACCAGAATGTATGAGGGAGATGAGGGGCTGTTTGCCCCAGCCTTGTCAGAGATCTCTGCCTCCCTCTCAGGTTCTTCCTGGTCTCCTTGAAGTCAGCCATGATCAAAGGGTGCCGGGAGCCCCCTTATCCCAGTATCCTCACGGATGCCACCATGGAGAAACTGGCACTTGCCAAGTTTGTGGCACAGGAGTCCAAATGTGAGGTGAGTTTGGATATCACCACCATCACTGCAGGTGACGAAGGCTTACAGGAGACCACCTTGACTTCTCCTGGTTCTTGCAGGCCTGCAACGTGGTTGTGCGTTTCTACGGCCTCGTTCACTGGGAGGACCCTATGGACGAGGCACTGGGACCCGCCAGCAGCAGCTGCTCCTCTGCAGAGAACGCCGTCACCAAGGATGGCATCCTGCACTACAAGGCAGGCACCTCCTACCTGGGCAAGGAGCAGTGGAAGCCCTGCTTTGTGGTGCTCAGGTGGGCTATGGGGCTGTGGGTCAGGGCTGGGGTCAGACAGGGCTCTTGGGAGAAGGTGCTGGGAGCAGTTTGCTGCCCCAGAGCTGCTTGGGAGGAGAGGACTCATCCTGCCACCTAAAGGGCCAAGCCACAGGTGTGGTGGCTAAAGCCACCGCTTGTGGGTGCACAGCAGCAGCAGAATGTGGCCCCACAGGGCTGTGTGTGTGGAGAGCAGGGCAGGGGTGGCTGTGGGACCAAAGGCAGGGGATACCAGAGCTGAGCTGACTCCAGTTATCCCCTCTCTCATCTTCCCAAACGGCAGCAACGGGATCTTGTACCAGTACCCAGATCGCACAGACGTCACCCCTCTGCTCTCCATCAACATGGGGTAAGTGGTTGGTAGGACACAGCACCCAGACTCAGTGGAGATCTGGAGAGCAGGAGCTATTTGGGATGTCCAGGCTGGATCATGACCTGGTCCATGCTGTAGGAATCCCTGCTGCTCCTGCCTGGGGGCAGGTGCCCATTTGTTTTGGCTCCAGTGCATGCTGCTGGAAATGGGCTCATTTCCTTCCTTGGATGGGGCCTTGGCCTCTGAAGGGTGATGCATCCCTCTAAGAGCCATGCTGGGAGACCGATGGTGCTCAGCTCCAGCTCTCCTGCAAAGTGAAGAGCCTGGAGATGGCCCTTGGAGCAATCCCAGGGGATGTCACAGACAGGAAATGAGTGTTTGCTGGGAACAAGGGTGAGGTGCTGCCCAGGGAGGGCAGTTGGAGGCTGTTTCCAGGCCCGTGCTGGCCCATCCATCCCACTCATCTCCATCCTCCCCCTCTCTCCCAGCGGCGAGCAGTGCGGGGGATGCCGGCGTTCCAACACCACCGACCGGCCCCACTCCTTCCAGGTGATCCTGACAGACCGGCCCTCCCTAGAGCTGAGCGCTGACAATGAGGAGGACATGGCAGACTGGATGCAGTACTTCTGCCAGGCTGTCTCCAAAGGGGTGAGCTGGGGACAGGCCCCGAGCGTGGGTGCTTCAGCTGCCTCCTTTGCCCAGAGCCCCTTGGGTGCTGCTGAAGGGAGCAGGAATGTCTGGCAGGGTGGAGCAGGGAGCTTTATCCTGAGGCAGGAGGGTTTCCCCACAGGGCACCCCATGGAGAGGGGGCTCCCTTGTGCCAGGTTTTACCCCCCCTTCCCCACACCACACAGGTGATCCCGCAGGGTGTTGCCCCCACGCCGTGCGTGCCCTGCTGCCTGGTGCTGACAGATGAGAAGGCCTTCACGTGCCATGAGGACTGCCAGACCAGCTTCTTCCGCTCGCTGGGCACTGCAGAGCTCACAGACATCACCGCTGTCTCCACGGAGGCCGGCAAGGAGTACTGTGTCCTGGTGAGTGCAGGGCTTTGGGGCCAGCTGGCCCGGGGCTGGGTGAGCACTCGGTGCTGACACCTGGCCTTCCTCTTGGTGTTTAGGAGTTTGCTCAGGACAGCAAGGAGTTCCTGCCCCCCTGGGTCCTTTATTTTAGTTGCACTACAGAACTGGAGAGGTTCCTGTCAGCACTGAACATTGCGTGGAGGAATATCTACCAGGTGAGCATGTGGGGCTGCCTCACACCCTCAACGAGTGAGGGAGGGCAGAGGGATGAATTTGTCCCTCTGGGGTGAACCCAGCTTTCCCACAAAGGGCAAGAGAGCCAGGGAGCTCCTCTGGGTCCATATAATCACAGGATGTGGGATTTAGAGCAAGACAGGCCGTGAGCATCCAGTGCTGGCAAGGGGAGTGGGGGGAATGTGGTGCAGCCCTGCTGTCACCATATCCATGACACAGGTGACTTTCCCATGTGCATTGGAGGTGGTTTTCCAGCCAGAGGGAGAAGTGACTGTTGTCTGTTCCTGTCCTGACACCCCACACCCATGTTTCAGGTTGATCTCCAACACAAGGCCATTCTGGATGCTGCTGTGAAAAAGAAATGTGAGGATGCCCAGAGCCTCATCAACAGCGCCTGGCAGCGCAGTGACAGCCTCTGCCGGGGACGGGCCGAGCGGGACCCCTGGTGCTAACCCTGGCCAGGGGAGGACAGCTCATGAGGGCCCATTTTTGGGGATCTGGGCCTGTGTCTGGCCAGCTGGCACCCCAAACCCTCCTGCCATCGCTTGGTCCCCACCAGGGCCGTGCCTTCAGCATGGACCCTGTGCTCTCCACCGAGCCAGGGACATCGGCATGGTTTGGGGAGCAGTCGGACGCTTCACCATCTGCACCTTCCTCCTTGTCCAGAGGCCACGGGGCAAATAATTTGCCTTTCACAGAATAATATCCTAGTAGTAGTGAGGGAGAGGGTGGGAGCAGGGTGGGTTGGACGAGCATCCCCGTTCTGGTGGGGAGCAGGACTGAGGACTTGTTCATTTTCGAACAGGGTTGGGGCGAGGTGGGCACACTCAATCACTACTGTGCATGTTTTGTTGCTCATACAATCACCAAGGGTGGCACCGCTCCACCTCCTTCTCCTGGAGAGCTCTGGGACCTCTGGACAGCACTGAACCACTCCTAGCCTGTCCAGGAAATTTGAGGCTAAGGAAGAAGGAACAGGGCCAAATATTTGGCTTTAAACATGGTTTTAGGAGATCTCAGCAGATGGTTTGTGGTTTGAACGCTGGCCCTGTGCACTGGGGAAGAAGAGATGGAGTTCCACATTCTTCAGGTGTCCTGAGGGATGTTGTCAGATGGCTGCCACCAAACATGTCCCCATCTCCTCAGCTCACTGCATCCGAGGCCAGCGAGGACCCATTGCCACTTGCGGTCCTCCACGAGCACTTTGGGGCACAGCCCCAGCTTTTAAATAATATTAATAATAATAACCCGGAGACCTTCTCATGTAATATACGTTCACGGGGCCTTTTTCTGGGAGAAAACGTACGTGACTGAATGTATATGTACATACATCTGCTTCCTTTCCCCCCTCCCCAAATAAACAGACCTTGGTAACAGCCTTGGCCTGAAGCCAGATTCTGCCACCAGGGGCTGCCATCTCTTTTGGGGCATGTGGAATGTCTCTGGGACGGGGAGAAGGGGGTATTTGGATATAAGGAGGGGAGGATGTGCATCTCCAGCTCTATCCTAAACCAGCAGCGTTGAGCCTGTGATGGGACACGTTCATGGCTTCAACTGGGAGTCACCCATCAGGACACAGAGTCTTCATGCTTTGTCCTTGCTTATCCCTGAATCCAGGAGATGTTCCCAGTTCCCTGGATCCCGGCAATCTAGTCCAGTCTACACAAGAAAGAAATAGCCATGGGGCCAGCCCCCAGCATCACCCACTGTCCCCATAAACCCTCCTTGACCTCTGACATCAAAACGGAAATGTGGGGGGATATTGGGACTGGGACTGCCACTGGCAGGGAGGAGTCTGGGATGGGGGGGAGTCACAAGTCCCCCCACTCAGTAACCACCGAAGTGCCTCGGTCCCCCTCCCAGGGGATTCCTGCGCAGCCCTAAAAATAGGAACACACGGCGGGGGGCGGGACACCGGCATCCCCCACCCCCCGCATCATTTTTTCGCTGGAAGCTCCAATTTCAAAGCACCGGGAGAGGCGGGCGGGACCCTCCGCAAGTCCTCCCGCACCGCGGCCAGAAGCGCAGCGAGTTTTCCAGTCCTTATTCTCCTTGATGACTGCGTGTGCCCCCCCCAGAACTCCTCTCCCTCTGTTTCTGTTCCAATGTCATCCCGCCTTTTTTTTTTCTTGCCTGCTTTTCCCTATTTGCGCCGGGGCAGCAACGTCACGTGAGACCGGGGCCGGTTGGACGCGGCTGCCGGGGGCCCGCCGGTGTCGGGGGGGGCCGGACACGCAGCCCCGGGCCCGACCTTTGCCCCACATCCCTTCCCCAAATTGGGGGCTGGATTGTATGTGTGTGTGTGGGGGGGGTGGTTTGCAGGAGGCGGCGCTCGCTCGCTCTCGCTCCCCCCGGATTTTTTTCCCGGCGGTTGTTCGGGAAGGTGGAGCCTGGGCCCACCCCCGCGGGCAGGTGCCGGATGGCGGCGGGGACCTCCGCCCCCCGCCCTCCGGACTCCCCGCAGGAATTCCAGTCCCCACCCCGAAAGAGCCCCCCGGCCGGGGGGGTGCCCCCGGCTACCGACCTGGTGCTGGGGGCCACGGCCGGGTGCTTGGCCTGCTTCCTCACCAACCCGCTGGAGGTGGTGAAGACGCGGGTGCAGCTGCAGGGCGAGCTGCAGGCCCCGGGCACGTACCCCCGGCCCTACCGCGGGGTGCTGCGGGCGGCTGTGGCAGTGTGCCGGGCGGACGGGCTGTGGGGGCTGCAGAAGGGGCTGGCGGCCGGGCTGCTCTACCAGGGGCTCATGAACGGCGTCCGCTTCTACTGCTATTCCCTCGCCGAGGACGCTGGCTGGACCGGGTATCCCGGCGGGACCGTGGCCGCCGGGGCCGTGGCCGGGGCGGTGGGAGCCGTCGTGGGTAGCCCCGCGTACCTGGTGAGTGCTGCACCGCCCCAAAGGCCGTGGGGGGGTGTGGGGGCTGTTTTGGGAAACCCCCTGAAAGGTTCGGCGTCTGGGCTGCATCCTATGAACGCTGGCTTGGTGCATTCTCTTTTCTCCTGCTTCGCTTCACGCCCCCCTCCCCCAAAATGTGGGGCTGCACTGTGCATGCTCTCCCCCTGCTTTTTCCCCCAAATCCCCCTCAGAGAACTCCCCCGTAAGGAAATGACACAAATTGAAATTGCAGGGGTCTCCTCCCCTCCCATTCTAGAGGGTTTCCCCGGTTTTTTTTGAGGTTGCAGAGCTCCATCAGTGGGTGTTTGCAGGGTCCCTTTGCCCTGGGTGAGAGGGGTAAAAGGAACGGGTTTCAAAGTCTGGAGTTACCACTTGGCTACTCAGCTGTGTCCCCCACGTCCGTCGGAGGGGCTGAAAACTTCCCCTCAAAATCTGCCAAGAAGAAGACGGGGGGGGGACTACAGCTGGTCCCAGCAGGGGCATTGGAGGGTTTTGTCACCTGGCATTGTCCCCCCCAAGGTCAAGACCCACCTCCAAGCCCAGACACTGTCGGCCATGGCCGTGGGACACCAGCACAACCATGAGGTGAGTGGGGACAGGGTTGGGGTGGGGGTGACACAGAGGATTTGGTGGCACCTTGTCCGTGGGCGCTGCGGGCCCCAGCGGGGACAATGCTATTTTGGTCAGCAGGAATTTAAAGCTGTTGTTTGGCCGCTTGGCCCCGTAATGATGCTATAATTAGCAGTGTGAGAACAGAGGGGGTGTGACCGGCACGTGGGGCTGAGATATCGAATCCGCAGAATCCAGACCCCCTGAGATCTCTCCCAAGCCAATAGTGGCCTCGTGTCACCAATGACCAACAGGGCTGGGAAATTTTGCCAGAGTGGGACATTTTGGCCAGGCGGGATGCATTTTTCTCATTTTCCCCGATTTCCTCTCTTCCCCAGAGCATCTCCAGCGCTTTTAAGAGCATCTACCGGCAGCACGGGGTGGCGGGGCTGTGGCGGGGGGTGACGGGCGCCGTGCCCCGCGTGGCCGTGGGCTCGGCCGTGCAGCTCGCCACCTTCGCCTCCGCCAAGGACTGGGTCTGCGAGCGCCAGGTGAGCGGGAATTGTGCCGGACCCGACCGCCACCGGTCCCCCGGGCTCTCTGTTGTTGTTGGGAGGAGCTGATGCCGGCGCTTCCCGCAGTGGTTCAGGAAAGGCAGCTGGGCGGCAGTGCTGGCGGGGGGCATGGTGAGCGGCGTGGCTGTGGCTGTGACAATGACACCTTTTGACGTGATCAGCACCCGTCTCTACAACCAGCCGGTGGACGCCGACGGCACGGTAAGGCCACTCCGGATGCGGCACAGGGGACGGACACGCGGCTCTTCCCAGGAGTGCATCCGGCAGGGGTGCACCGCTGGCTCCTCTCTCCCCAGGGCAAGCTCTACCGAGGTTTTTTGGATTGTATCCTGCAAATCTCCAGCAAAGAGGGGCTGCTGGGCTTGTACAAGGGCATCGGCGCTGTCTACTTCCGCCTTGGCCCCCACACCGTCCTCAGCCTCTTCTTTTGGGACAAGCTCAGGACCGTGGTTCAGCACCAGCAGCCCCCAGGGCTGTAGGACAGACTCCTGCCACCACCACCGATGTTAATAAAGAGGTTTTTCTATTTTTGGTGGTGTCTTGGGGTCTTTGGGGTGGTTCAGATGGGGGAGGGGGGGCAGGACCTGAAATGCTGCGATGCCTCAGGCTGGAGGAGAGGAGAATGGCAGTACTGGGGTGGGAGGAGGTTAAAGGTGCTGGTGGTCCCTAGCCCCTCCATGTGTATCACATCCTTCTCCTAATTTTCACCTCCACGGGGCAGCTGGAGTTCATCTCTTCCGGTCAGGGCTCCAGCTGCCCTGGCTTGCCCCAGTAATGATTTACTAGCCGGGGCGGGCTACTTCCCGCCTCCGCCCCGCGGACCTTGGAGCCGAGCCGGGGCCTGGCTATGCTGAGGCTTCTCTCCATTGGAAATGTTTTCCCTGGGGTCCTGGCTCCCGGCATTGCCCGGGCTGGCATGGGGCTGGGCACTGCTGGATGCGCTCCTGCAAGGTGAGATCCCCGAGGGTGGCCTGGGAACAGTCTGGGGACAGCCAGAGGGACACCAGTGACCCACTGCTGCCTTTCCCTGCAGGGCTGGTGGGTGCCTGCGCTGTCTCGGTGCTCTGCAGCCTCCTGAAGGTCTATCTCTACATCCAGTGTGTGAAGTAAGCACTAGCCCTTCGTCCCCTCTTGGGGGGAGGTTGGTTTTGGGGATTTGATTTTGGGATCTGCTGTTGGGCGGTGGCTCTTGGCTACCTCACCAGAGGTGCAGGGCAGGGGCTGCCCTGCAAAGCACAGAGGGGGCTGTCACTATGGCTTGTCACCCCATTTCGGGTGACATCCACCCTGCTCAGCATTCCCCCTGCTGTCCACAGTGACCTGGAGAGGCAGGCAGAGAAGGAGGCGATTGCGGCACGGCGGCCGCTGCTGGGGCTGCTGCATGTGCTGGTGCTGACCGCTGTCCTGGCCCTGGTGGGCTCCCGCGTGGCTGCCCTGGTGGTGCTGGAGTTCTCCCTGCGCGCTGTCTCCACCATCCTCTCCCTCGGCAAGGTGAGATGGCACGTGGGAAACTGAGGCATGCTGCAGTGTGGTGAGGATGGAGCTGGGAAACTGGGGATTTGTTCAGCACCCACGGGGGAGGGAGGGGCTGTGGAGGGGAGGGGACCATGTGTCCCTTTGCACGGCAGCCAGGTGTCCCCAGCTGCGCAAGAGGCCCATGGCCCCTGGCTAGTCCCAGTGTGGGCACAGGCCCAGGGCAGTGCCTGTCCCCTGTGCTGGCACTGCAGGGACACCTCCAGTTCTGGGGCAGTTCTGGGACCTCTGTGGAGAGGACACTGAGGGGCTGGAGCGTGTGCAGAGATGGGAACAGAGCTGAGAAGGGGCTGGAGCCCCAGGAAAGGCTGAGGGAGCTGGGGAAGGGGCTCAGCCTGGAGAAGAGGAAGCTCAGGGGGGCCCTCTGGCTCTGCACAACTCCCCAACAGAAGGGACAGCCGTGAGGGTTGGCCCTGCTCCCAGGAAACAAGGGACAGGATGAGAGGAGATGGTCCCCGTGGCTCACCACGGGAGGTTTAGATTGGATATTGGGAAGAAATCCTTCGTGGAAAGGGGGCTCAGGTTCTGGCACAGGCTGCCCAAGGCAGTGCTGGCATCATCGTCCTGGGAAGGGCTCAACAAGTGCTTGGATGAGGCACTTGGGGACACGTTCAGAGATGAACACGGCCGTGCTGGGCTCGTTGGTCTTGGCGGTCTTGTCATGACCCCCTCGCCGCTCTGCAGGGCGCCCACAGCAGCCAGCTCTACCTGCTGTGCCAGTACTCGCTGGGCTGCGGGGTGTCCTGCGGCCTCAGCTTCCTGCTGGAGGGGGCTCCGCAGCGCAGCTGGAACCTGGCGCTGGCGGCGGGGCTGGCGGGGCTGCTGGCGCTGCATGCCCGGCGCCTGGCCCGCCACGTCTGCCTCCTGTACGAGCTGCACAGCCGGGAGCGCTACTGCGGCGTCTGCATCCTGCTGCTGGCCGCGGGGCACGGCATCCCGCGACTGCTGCGCAGCGCCCTGGGCATCGCCTTCGCCGTGGCAGACCTGGCCGCCGTGCAGCTCATCAACCGCGACTTCCTCTCCACGGCCGAGGCCGTACGCTTCTGGACACCGCTGACCATCTGCTATACGCTGCTGGTCGTCTACATGCAGGGTGGGTGGGGGGCTGGCCCGTCCCGGGGGGCTCCGGGGCGTACGGTGCGGGTGTAATGCCAGGTACGGGGGATGCTCTCGGGGTGTATGGGGCTGCTGGAGCCACCTGGGGCTGTATAGGGGCAGATGGCAGGGTCCTGGGGGTGTGTGCAGGGGGTACACAGGCTGTATAGGAGGAGTGTAGAGGACATGCTGAGGACATGCTGTATAGGGCCCACGTGGGGCGTCTTGGAGGTCTGTAAGGGGGAATATGGTACATTCTGGGGATATATGTGAATGTGGGATGTCCTGGGGGGTCTGTAGGAGGTTGTATGGTACATTCTGGGACATATAGGGTTATATGGAGTGTCCTGGGGGGTCTGTCAGGGGGTAAATGGTACATTCTGGGAATATACAGGAG
>CM031875.1:5382951-5403197 GCA_018697195.1 Certhia americana
GAATATACAGGAGTATATGGGGTATCCTGGGGGTCTGTCAGGGGGTATATGGTACATGCTGGGGATATATAGGAGTATGTGGGATGTCCTGGGGGGTTCTGTCAGGGGGTGTATGTATATATATCCCGAGTGCATGGGATGTCCTAGGGGTACATGGGGCACCCTGGGACTGTACTGGGGGTACCTGGGATGTATTGGAGGTGTGCAGGGGCTACATGGGCTGTACGTGAAGCCACCCCACGCTTGGGTGCGGAGGTCGCAGTGTCCCCGCGTGGCTCCCCAATGCCGTGTCCTCGCAGAGGAGTCCCGGCAGAGCGCAGGCAGGGGGCTGGTGTTCCGGACCGTGGTGGTGCGGATGGGCGGCCTCTTCATCCTCCTCCTCACCGTGGGCCGATGGACCGACATCCTGCACATCTTTGTGTCGCTTCTGGGGGAGCTCTGGTGCCTGCTGCGCTCTGGGGTCCTGCTGGAGTCCTGCTGGAGGCAGGTGAGGTGAAATCTCCCTGCAACAACATGGGGCTGAAGGTCTGGCAGCAGCCCCAAGGCCATGGTGGGAGGCCTTTGGGCTTCTCTATTTCCATCCCTCACAGGATTTTGCCCAGCAGCCTTGCTCGGATAGTTTGTCGGGATCCAGGTCGGAGAAGACGTCCCGAAGAACCGCGGCGTGTAACCAGAGAGCAGAAACTCAGGGTGGTGTCACTGGGCACCCCCAGAATCCCCCATCACAGATCCCCCATGGGGACTGAGGAAAAAAGAGCTCCTGGAAGGCATCCAACCCCATCCCATGGGATGGAGGAGATCAGGGGGAAGACTCATGTTGCCCCTGTTTTTTGGGGGGACACCCGTGAGGTTGCAGCACTGCTGGGGTTTGTTCTCTGGTCCCAGTGGGATTGCGGGATGCTGGTGGATGCCCCATCCTTGCTGGCTGCAGGGTCACACTGTCAGGGGCCTCCAGGGGGTTATAAATCTCAGAAAATAAAAGTTTTTTCCAGCAAAATCTATGAGCGGAGCAAACTGGGGTCCCATTGTGCTGAAAAGGCACTTGGGATGGTGATGGGGCAGCTTTTTGAGGGAGGTGGGTAGGATTCCTCCTTGGGAGGGGAAACTGAGGTACGGAGTGGGGTAACCTTCTGGCTGGGAGGTGCCTCTGTGCCACAGTTTCCCTCTGGCTTGTTGTACTGTGCCAGGGGGCAACAGGCCCTGTGAAGGTGGGGTGCAGTTTGGGGAGGGGGGTTCTGTCTGCCTCGGCAGGGACCCCAATGCAGGGGGAAGCAGGAGGGGGTTTGGGGCCCCGGGGGCTCTGTAGGGGTTTATGGGGCATGCTGGAGCTCTTGGGGGGCACATGGGTGTCCTGGGGGTGCACAGAAGAAATATGAGGCATTTTTGGGACAGTGCTCTATGGGTGGTAGCTGGGGCTGTATTGGAGGATAGGGGTTATCGTGGGGGTATTTGGAGATATTGGGGCTGTATTGGGGTACACAGGCACCCCGGGGTGTATGGGGGTTCACGGGGAACCCCTCGGGGCTGGGTGCCCTGAGGGCGTGTGGGGCCCTCAGGGGGGTCCATGGGAAAACCTGGGAGGGGGTAACCCCAGAGCATATGGGGTACCCTGGGGTAGATGGGGCACCCCGAGGAGAGACAGGGCACCCATGGAGCACTTTGGGGAGCATGGGGCCGTCGGGGGGTGAATGGAGCGCCCTAAGGACATGTGCCCCCCTCTTCCTCCGCCCGGGGCTGTGGGGCAGGCAGGGGGGAGGAGGAAGGGAGGTGGAAGAGGAGGAGGAGGGAGGAAGGGGCGGTGATGCCGGGCGGCTCTGCCTCCCCGCTGTCCCCGCCGCGCCCGCGGAGCGCACGGAGGGACCCGCACCGGCTCCCCAGGTAGGGGACAGGGACGGGGACAGGGTCACACCCCAAGGGGCTGCAGGGCCACCTCCGGGCAGGCGACACCTCCCACCTCCGGGCAGGGAACCTCGCCCGCAAGGTACGACCCCCGCAGGCAGGACACAGGGGCCACCCTCAGGTAGGGACCACCCGAGGTGTGGGATTGGGACCCCCCAGGAGGGGACAGGGGACACCCCAGTATGCGACACGGGACCCCGCACGGGATGGGATAAGGACCGCAGCCATCCTGGGATGAGACAAGGGGACCAAGAGCCACCTCCAAGGAGGGAACTGGGGACTCTCCCAAGGGGGACTCCAGGCAAGGGGATGCAGTGGGGCCACCGCCTCATAGAGGACAGGACACTGCCACGTAGGGGACAGGGAGCTGTGGGGCTGCACGGTGGGACACAGGAGATGCCGGCGGGGCTGTAAGGCCACCCCCCCAGGTGAGGGACAAGAGGACAGTGGGACCACGCGGGGTGGGGGAAGGAGGGACACCAAGCATTGTGTACCCCCATCCCATCCCTTTTTCCTCGGGCGTCCTCGGAGCACTCTCCGAGAAGTCCTTGAGGCAAGGGACAGAGTTGAGGTGCAACCCTAGAGGGCTGGGTCCCATCTCAGTTTTGGGAGTTGTGTGGATACCCCATAAGCGACCCTATCCCCATCAATCCCACCTGAGCTCCCACTCCAGGAGATTTTAGGGAAACCGGGGGGTGGGGGTGGGGTGTGTCCTTTCCAGTGTGGCCTCGGCCACCCCAAACCAGGATGGAGCTACATGGGGAGGGGGGCACCCCTATTAACGTACCCCTGGAGCCTCGACCAGCCCGGTGGTCCCGGGCTGGGGGGGATGCGAGGGGGGTGCCGCCACGGGGCCACCGGGATCCCGTCAGCCCCGGCACAAAGAGGAATGCGATGAGCACATGGTTCCCATTAACCCTGGAGATTTTTTTTTTTTTTTTTTTTTTCTTTTCTTCTTCTTCTTCTTCTTTTCTTTTCCCCTCCAGTTTTCCGCAGCTCTGCTGGGGAGGAGGAAAAGCGGCGGCTCCGGCGGGTGAGGAGCTGGGTGAAGGCCAGTAGCGCCGGTAGCCGGCGGGGAGGGAGGGAAAGGGGGAGAAAAGTGCTCAAGGTTCTTTTTCCTCTTTAATCCCTTTCCTGCTTGAGTCAGAGGCTGAAGTCACCGGCAGGAACATCGCGAAGCTTTTCCCCCACCTCGGGTAGTCTGCCTGTCCCTAAAAGAATGTGCTGACCCCCTGTGAGTGGGATTTTGGGGGAGCAGAGCTGCATGAGGCCAGGAACTCATCACACAGGTATTTTTTCAAGCTGTTGATTTACCTCAGGGATGAATCCTGCTTCACCAACACAGCACCCTGGCTATAGCCTCAGGATTCCCCCCCTCCAAACCATTCCATTTGGGAAGGGTAAGCTTCGCCCTAGCTGCTTTTTTCCCCTTGGGAAGTTGGATAATCAGCCCTTTTCCTTCCTGAGCAGGGTTTCTTGGGGTTGGGTGCATCCTGCCTGTGCTGCCGGGTGCTGCTCAGGGGATGTGTCAATGTCCTGGACATGTTGATTCACAGTACGGCGCCTCAGTTTTCCCACCTGGAAAAATAAAAGGAGGGATGTGCAGAGCTGGAAGTGATTGGCAGGGAACTGGGGGTAAGGATGGAGTGAATGGGGATCTACAAAGATTCCAAAAAAAGAGGTTGCAAAAACAAAATCCTGTTGCAGCCCTGTGTTTTAAAAGGAAAGGTGGGTATTTCCTGCTGTCCATGGGGAGTAATCCCAGGTGGGTGGGAGCAATAAGAGGAAACACAGGGGATGCAAATGCTTATGAAAAGGTGGAATTTGGCCACAGATGTGTGAAAATGGGAGATGCCAGTTGCTGCCTCACCAGGACTCTGTACCCTGTGTCCTCCCAGGCACGAGACCATTTATTGCTGTGACGTGGGACGGAAACGCTCCTTCCTTCTCCCTTTCCAGGAAGAGGGAGGTGGGTTGCTGCCGAAGGGCAACACAGCTGCAGGAGCTGCCAATGTGCCTGCGAGTTTTACTCTTTCTTTCTTATTTTCCCTAAAATCAACCCCCGATCCAGCCCCTCCATGGCTTCAGCAATGTTGCCAGGGAAAGTGCAGAAGAGAGTCGCTTCATCCATCTTCATCACCCTCGTGCCACCACAGAGGGATGTGGCCACCAAGGAGAAAACCCAGTGGGGGCCACAGCCAGATGGTGCTGAGGTCCCCAGCATCAATCACCCCCAGGTCCTGCTGTCGCTCCCCGCGTTGCCTAATGGAGGTGAGGAGTGTCCATGGGGGCCACTTCATGTGAGCAGTGTGGAAGGGTGGTGATGGGACTAAGGAGGCTGCAGAGATGGTTTGCTAGAGGATGAGTGGGCAGAAGGGGATGTGGGGGCATTTTTTGGGGGGTTATTCCCCAAATTCCTGCACCCATCCCATCAGGGATTCGGCTGCTGGGGATGGGCTGTGTTTGCTCTCCATTGCCGGGTGCTTATCGATGTTTTTTGTCCTCTGTTGACTCGATGGCATTTGCTTTTGGGGCAGGTCAGCAAGCGCTGCTGCAAAGTTGTTGGGGTGTTATTGTGACAGGGTTATTGTGATGGCATGTTACTGGACTTTACTCCTCCCTAAATTCCCCATGCCTGTCTGTTGCTGCAGAAACCCACCCAGTGGCCCCTGTACCTTCATCCCCACCAGTCCTTCCCCTCTCTGAAGTGCCCCAGCCCTTGGCCACAGAGGCGCTGGGTCTGGCACTGCAGCAACTGGACCTTGCAGCACCCTCCACACTCCAGGTGAGGATAACCGAGTGGAGTCCCCCAGTGCCTCAGTTTCCCCACCTGCAGGGGGATAACTAACATGGCTTTGCCCTTCCCCACTTGCCAGGCCCCTTCCACCTTCCCTGCTGAATTGAAGCCGCCCGCATTTCGACAGGAGCAAGCAGGCAAGCAGCAGTGGCAAGATGCGAATGGGTACCCAGAGAGGGACAGCTCCAGAGGTAAGAGACCGGCTAGGTCATCCCCACTGGGGGAAACTGAGGCACACAGCTCCCAACCATTCTCCCTGCTTCTTGCAGACATCTGTGCCTTCTGCCACAAAGCACTGGGGCCCCGGGAGCCAGCAGTGGAGGCGATGCGGAAGCAGTACCACCCTAACTGCTTCACCTGCCGCACATGCCACCAACTCCTGGCTGGGCAGCGCTACTTCCAGAGAGATGGGTGCCCCACATGTGACACCTGCTTCCAGGTACCCATCCTCCTTTGGGGAAAACCGGCACCCTCGGAACCTCCCTTGGGGTGTGGGCTGGTGTTTCATGGCACGTGTTCCCTAAACTCCAGGCCACGCTGGAGAAATGTGCCAAGTGCCAGGGGCTGATCACGGAGCACATTGTCCGTGCCCTGGGCAAGGGCTACCACCCCAGCTGCTTCTCCTGCGCTGCCTGCGGCCAGGCCATTGGCACCAAGAGCTTTGCCGTGGATGAGCAGGGTGATGTGTACTGCGTGCCTGACTTCTACAGGTTGGCAGTGGGGCAGTGTCTCCCACACTGGGAGTTGGGTTTGGCTTGTCCCCATCACCCTGCAGGGCTCACGCCACTCCTGTCTGCTCCCATCAGGAAATACGCCGCGGTGTGCAGCGCCTGCGAGCGCCCCATTGTCCCCCATGAGGACGAGGACACCTACAAGATCGAATGCCTGGGACGCAGCTTCCATGAGAGCTGCTACCGATGTGAGGTACGCCCCGGGAGCGGGGCGGCCCCCAAAGCCGTGGGGGTGGCACTTAGCTGAGCATGGACACAGGGATGGCTGGGTTTTAGCCCCCAGTTTTTCTTACGAGTAATGAGAAGGGGGGAAAAGAAATAAATTGGGTGGTGTGATGATGGTGATGCACGTAAAGAACTTCAGCTTTGCAAACTTTTGATGTAGTTTGTCGCTTTTTCAGGGTGCTGGTGAGTTTTGCAGGGAAAATAGGATGTAAACACAACACAGGGACCCTTAAAAGGTGGCTTCCTTTTCCCCTCTTGCCCCCAGAGCTGCAGGATACCCCTCTCACCAGAGCTGACAGAGAACGGGTGCTACCCTCTGGATGACCACCTCCTCTGCATGTCCTGCCATGTCCGCTGGCGCAACGAGTCATCCTGCTGAGACCCTGCAGCTCATCAGCCTCTTTTGTTGCCAGGCACCAAAAAGGGGGTGCCCCCAGTGGGATTTGCCCCAGAACTGACCTACTGCACAACTGGGTTTTCATCACCAAAATGTCCCCAGGACCCTGACCCAGTGGGCTAGTGAGGTGGAGAATTGTGGACATGTCCCGGCACAGCTCATGATGAATATAAAATGCCCTGACAGAGAAGCAATGAAGAGTGGAGGTTTTATTTCTTTTTTTAAACTCCTTTTTCAAGGCCAGTTTGGTTTTCTTGGGCAGTGTTTGTTTCTTCTCGAGCTTCCTTGGGGTTTCACTGAAATGTTTCTCTCTGTGGAGAGCAGGCACTGATTTAATTACTCACAGTTAAATAAAGCCCCTAATTTAAAAATTCTTCATTTCTTTCATCCACCCTGCATTCCAAACCTATCAAATCCAAGTTTAAAAATAAGGAAAAAAAAGCCGGCTTTAGATTTTCTAGGTGTGGCAAGAGTTGGGTTACTTAGGTCGGTAACAGTTGATTTTACGGTGTAGCGATGTGGCAGATGCTGCTGTCACCCGGGGGAGAGCCGATTTGGGTTTTTTTGGTGGATATGGGATCTATGGCGATGTTTCGTGGTGTTGATAAAAGAGGGTTTGGTGTGGTTTGGAGGGTTTTTTTTACTTTCTATCCCGGAGCCGGCAGAGGGCAGCCGGAGCACAGACTCCTTCATTAGGCAACAAAACTCCAGCTAAAAGCACCCCGCAGGGCCGGGACGCTGGGAAAGACCGACAGCCCTCTTTCCGCATGTTATCCGAGATTATGTCGCTCTGCCAGTGGAAGCTTTTTGATCTCCTCTCAGCCCAGGCCTCAAACCAGCAGAAATTAGACCATTTCTCTGCATGCCCAACATCTGCACAACCGATGTTGCCGGTGCTTAGTCGTTTTGTTTGCGAGGGCATTGCAAACCAGGCGGAGAAACTTTTTAACTTTCTTTTTAACCGAAAGTGTTTAAAAAGCCACAACTCAAGAGCAGAAAATAGCAAGAGCATGTGAGATGATGTTTAATGCTTTCCTGATGGAAAATGGGAGCTGTAAACAAAGAAAACCACCAGACCAGCAGCTCCTGGATTACAACATCTCTGGCGTGTGCTGTGTTTTTGACTGAAGGGGTTAATGATGGTTAATTAATCACATCAATAACTATTTCCTGATGACTCTTCCTCATCTACAAAGCTGATTACTCAGTGTTTGTTAAAGAGCATCTCCAGGCCATCAACCATCAATCATTGCTTTAAATGTATTTATAAATAAGTTGTGGTCTGTCCCAGTCACGTAAGTTGGTGGCTTTGGGTTTGGTTGGGTGGGAACTCCTTGTTCCATGCCAAGGAATTCCCATGCTCCAAGTCAGCTTGCGCTTTTCAAAGCTTCTTGCACTGTGAGGAAAATCTGGCATCAAAATGATGCCAAAAAAGTAAAAGGATGTGGCAGTGACCAAAGGGAGCAGGTAAAAGAAGGCCCAGAGGGCAAAGGGCTGCTTGCTTTTTGTTATATGGATATTTTTCCACTCAAGGTTTTTGGGGAGGATGGAAGTGCAATGCTGAGTGGTGTTCTGTATGTGATATTGCAAGCTGAACTACCATTCTGCAAAGGGATGGTGGGAAGGAGTTGGGTATTTCCCCCTTGGAGCCTTCCAGGATGGGCTGTTGGCACTGGGACTGTGGAATTTTTGGCTGGAGATAGGCAGGGAAATGCTTTTATTTACAGGCAGCCTTGGAGAAGGTCCTGGAAAGCAAGGAGAAAGGAAAGGCAGCACTGGAGAGTTTGGCAGCATGGTGAAGGAATGTGGTGTGGTCAGATTTGGCGTGATTTTTTGGGAGTGGAGGGTGACAAGAGCCAGGGATACACGGTAACAGGACAAAAAGGCCGATTTGAGCCCTCTTCTTCCCGGATAAAGGGAGAAGCGCTGCGAGCCGAGGCGTGGGGAGCGTTGCTTTGCCTGAAAAGCACAGCCCCGTGTTTTCCCTTGGGAGGAGCTCGAGGAATTTTGAGCCGCATGCAGGAGATCCTGCAGGGGTGAGGCTGCAGGAGCTGGATCCTGTCCGGCTGCCGCACAAACCCAGACCGGCTGTGATGGCTCAGCCTGTCCTTGGGCTCTTCACCCTGTCACGGGCACTTCTGCAAGCACCCAGGTCTGCAAAAGGAAACCAACCACGCCTGCTGCCTGGAAAAATAACATCTGGGGGGACTGGGCTCCAAAGCCTTGTGGAGCTCCCACCCCCGGGACCACCCAGGTGTGAAACCCACTGGAAGTGCCTCCTCTTTTGCCCGTGGCAGTGCCAGACGGCAGAGAGGATGGCAGCGCTCCGAATGGCTCCAGCCCTTCCCTTGGCTGCTGCAATACGCCCGTCAGCTCTTGCAATCCCTCTTGGCTGGCTGCGGAGAGCGGGAAGGACCTGGCTGCCTTCCAAGGAGCAGCAAATGCAAATATTTCCTCACTTCAGGCTGGGTGCGGCCGGCGGATAAAATTTCCTCGGGCTTTCCCAGCGAAGGCATCCGATCTCTCGCTCTGCTGAGAGGCCAACTTGCTCCCAGGAATACAACGCTGCGTCCCATAAAAAAAAGCCTAAAGGTTATCTTTTTACAACTCAAAGGAATGCCTGATTTTTTTAAAAAAAAAGTTTTAAGCTGAAAAAGGAGCTGCCAGGCACAGCTGTAGTAGTTTAAAATCATTGGTTAAAGTGTTGTTTCATGAAAAAAAAAAAAAAAAAAGCAAATGTTTTTGTATGTTTCTTTGCCAAATAGAACATTTGTAGCGTGGTGCCAGGAAAGTGGGATGATAAAGGGGCTGGAAAAGGGGCTTGGAGCAAGATAGGGTGCTGGTGATGTTTTTTTCTCAAATAAGATAAAAAGAGCTGCAGGAAAACTGTTTTTTTCCTTTGGATCCCAGGTTAATGGCAGTCACATCTCAGCCAGCTCCCGGCAGCGTTGTTCTTCCCCACAGAGCATCCAGACCTATTTTCCTACTTTTCCTTTGACACAGCCTGAAAAAACTATATTTCTTAAATGAAAAGTGGCCTGTTCCTGCTGATTCTGGGAGAGGCAAAAACCAGCAGGGATTATACCAGGAACAGCCCAAACCTGGATTTCTTCAGCTCATGCAGCACAGGTGCAATATATATTAAAAAAAAAAAAAAAAAAAAAAAAAAAGCGCGGCTGTATGCTAATATTATCCTTTCCCCCCAATTTTCCTGGCAAAACTGAACCACCCACTGCCACAATGTAGTGTTAAAACACATTGATTTTGATAGCATGAGGGGAAAGGAATGAAGCGAGTGCGCAAGCGCGTTACCAGGCTGAGAGCGCTATACTGGCTTCTTTATAAAATAAAGGATAAAAAGCCCAGCCCACCCTATTTCTGAAAACAGACGCAGAACACACACCTGTGAGCAGGGCTCTGCTATTCCATATCCCAGATTTCCTTCATCATATCAGTGATTACAGCATCCTGCAGCCCTATTTCCTAAAAATTACCGATTTTCACCCAGATTTGGCTTTGAGTGGTTAAAGTTATATCTTTATTTTGCTGGAATGTCCAGTAAAGGAGTGTGAGTGAGGTGTTCTATTGAAATAAAAACAAGGATGTTTTTCGAAGAGGTTATCTCAAGGTGGATTATTGACCTCAGGGATTTATCACTAGGGGGAAAAAAGTGGAGAAGGATGGGGATAAATATATTAATAATATATAAATATTATATCCCTTAATTTTCCATGCAGCTAAACTTTTCCTCACAGCCAAGCGGTGGAACATGCTTCATGTCATTTATTGGATTGCTTCCTCTGAGGATGGGGTTTGGTTTTGGGTTGTTGTTTGTTTTCTGAAGCGATCGGGTTCTTAACGGGGGGTCAAGGACGAAGTGTTTGGTGAGGAAAAAGAGAAATTCCTGAAGAAAAAAGATAAAGTAAGGAGAAAAAGGAGGGTTTGGGCTAACAAAAGGCGGCGCCGGCTGGGGCTGCCCCTCACTGCCCCTCAGGCGCTGCCCCCCCGCGCTCGCTTCACAAAATGGCCGCCCGGCGGGGCCGCGGGAGCGCCGCTAAGGCGACAAAATGGCGGCGGGCGGAGAGCGGGGGGAAGGACAGGCGAGCAGCGGCGACGGGGCCGGAGCGGCATGGGCACGGCGGAGGGGCTCTGATCCTTCGTGAATCCCCTCCGGGCAGGCGGCGAAAGCGCTGCGGGTGAAACCTGACCTTCTTCTTATTCCCCCTCCCTCCTGCCCTTTTTTCCTTGCCGCCTTTGCGAAAGGATGTGAAAATGGCCAGAAATGAGCATTTTCATTCGGCCATGGCGGAGACCCCCGATCTTCTCCCCTCACCTCAGCTTCCCCCCGCTCCCCCAGTGTTACCCCATAAATGTTATTTTTATTTTCTCACAGCTGAGGGTTTTTGGCCCAGAATTGCGCTTTCCACATGCCCCCCCGCCCCTTCCCTTCATCTTTAACCACACGCACCCCCAAGGTGGGTAGTTTTATGCCTAATTCTTTGCTTTTCCACCGCCTTTCTCCTTCGCAGGGGCTGAAGCCGCCATCACCCGGTCTCCTCACGGCATGGAAAATCCCCAAAAGTACTTAGGGGGGGGAAAAAAAAAAAAAAAAAAAAAAAAAATCCCAAACGCCCGAGGATTGATTTATCATCGGAGCCGGAGTGGTATGGGAAGAAGCCATCGACAGTTCGCCTGCCATTCACCTAATTAAAATCATATATTCGTGTGATCAGACCTGGTAATACCATTAAAAAAACGCAAATCCCCTAACATCTACACGCTCGTTGTTGGAGACTGTAGCCAAGGTACCACGCTTTTTTTTTTTGTTTGTTTGTTTTAAATATTATTTTAATGTTGCCTTACCCTTTTTTCCTGCATTACAGGGTTGTTACAGGCTTTAACATTTCCTCATTTCTTAAAAGCTACGTCCCTAAAACTATTGCTTTTTTTTCCAATAGAATTGCAGATTTAGGCCCATACAGATGCTAATTTATTTCTACGGATACAGAAATACTTGTATATATTTTTCAAATATAAATATATAAATACTGCTATATATTTAGTAATTATATATATATATATATATATATATGACCTTTCCCAGGGACTACTTGAAATGTAAAATAAGCCCATACACCTAAAAACTATAATTTAATTATATGTAATCACTGTAACTTTGGCCCATATATATCTTTGATTTTATATATATATATATAGCCTTTGTTTTCCTCCATTGATTTCCTACTACAATGTATCCTAAAAGCAGGAGAAAAAAATGCCATCAAAAAATAAAAAGAAGAAAAAATGACAAAACCCAACCCATCTCTTTTTTTACAGTCCATGATGGAAGTTTGTGCCTGAATGTTTTATTTGTTCCACAGAGATGTAGATTTTCCTTGGGAGATTTGGGAAGAAATATTTTTTAATGAAAAAAGAGGAAAAAAAAACCATACCCAGAAAAAAAACCCAAAACAAACGAAGAAGAAACGAAAAGAAAAAAAAGCACACCGCCACTAAACCGCAGTCAGTGCAACTGCAAATGCAACCGAATATCAGAACCGAAAATCAGACAATTCGTTGCACAAAAAAAAAAAAGGATAAATGGAACTGCAATGGCCGGCGTCGCTGTAGATCCAGGAGGAGGGATCAGCTCCTTTATCCCACCATCTCGCGCTACAAACACCACCATTTTTTTTCCCCTCTCTTTTCCTTTTTTTTTTTTTTTTAATTTAAATATGCTTTGTTGGGGCGTTTTGTTTCGAGCCGAGGCGGCTGCACCACCCCCGAGCCGGTTCTCCCAGAGCCGCTCGGGGGCTTCACTTTCACAGAGATCTCTTATTTTTCCCCGGCCTTGTGCAATCCTTTCCCTTTTATTACATCGGTTTTTAGTTTGGTTTGGTTTTTTTTTTTTTTTTTTTTTTTTTCTTTCCCCTCTGCGGGTATCAAGGTTTCTCTCCTCTCTCCAGCTTGGCTGCTTATTCCAGAAGTTTCCACGGGGGCGGGGAGCCCCCACTGCGGCGCCTTTGCCGCAGCGCCGGGCAGGAGGAGGAGGAGGAGGAGGAGGAGGATGCGCCACCTCTCCCTGGCTGGGAGCCTCATTCCTAGCCTCTCCCCCTTGCTCCGTTCCCCCAGCCTTGAAAACAGAGCGCTGGGAGGTGTTTGCAGCTTGGAGGGCTTTGGGGGGTTTTTTTTGGGGTTTTTTGTGTTTTTTTGTTTTGTTTTGGGTTTTTTTTCCGTCTAAATAAATGGAAAGCAGAGCTGTCGCTGATGGAGATGGATGAGGCAGGGCTGGCAGCGCCGCAGCCCTGCTCCAGCGTGGCCGTGGCACCGATGCCATAAGTGACCTTTCCCAGGCGGTGGGAGGGGGGATTCCCCCCTGCCCCAGCATGCTCCTGCTCGGAATTAATTTTAAATAGCAGGAGTATTATTTTTTATTTTCCTTCTCCCCTCCCATTTCTCCTTCACTGTTCGATTTTTTTTTTTCCTGAAGCTTCCTCATCATCTTTTATTTTTTTTTTCCTGTGTGTGTTTTGAATTGCATTTTAAAATTGCCCAGCTGGAGACAAGCCTTGATTAGAGCTGGAACAATAGCTCCCTTTTATTAATAACGGGAAGGATTTACAATCGTACAGCACCTTCCTTGGAAAGCTTTCTAAACCATTTGCAAACACTCACAAATTTCAGATTGTACAGCCCTTGGCTGTGAGGTGGGTAAGTATTTAATGGTGCAACCACCCAAAATCACCTCGGTGGCAAACCTCAATTTCTGAGTGCTTAAAAAGATGACAAATTTATTTCATTTTGTTTTGTTTTTTGGTGGGGGGTGCTGGGTGGGGGGGGGGGGGGTGTGGGGCTGGGTAAAAATATGTAGATGCAGAGTATTTGCTGCATTCTGGGAACTGGGCTGCTCTCCCTCCAAACATGCAGCTTTCCAGAGCCGAGCTGTGGATTTGTTGCCTGTCAGTAAACATCTGCTTATGGATTTTTTTTTTCTTTTTAATCCATTCCCTTTTTGCAGTCCCTAAGTGACCTCCTGCAGTGCTACCTCCACTGCAGTTCCACCATGGCTTTGCACTGGAGCACAAATGTTTGTCCCTGTGAGCCAGAGTGACCTTGCTGGGGGAACTGGGCCCACCAGGTGATTCAGGTGCTCTGCTTTGATCCCAAATCCCTGCATCCCACTTTTCCCAGTGTATCCCCTCACCCGGGGGAATGCTGCAGTTATGGATTAAAGCTGTTTTGAGCCTTATTTTTTTTTCTCTTTTATTTTTTATAATAGATTTACCACCACCACCCTTTTTTTGGTCATTGTTTGTTTTTTTTATTTCCAAGGGAAAGCATGTATTTTTTTTGTAACCCCTCTCCACACCAGATCCCTACAAACCACGCAGGGATCCAGGAGTCACCCAAGCAGGGATCTGGCCTTGCCAGAAGCACAAAGGACAAGGCTCCAGCCACGTCTGCTTCTGTCACACACGCAGGCCACACAAACGTGTAGTGTTCCTGTGGTTACTTCTGCCTGCAGAGTATGAGTGGGTCCCAGGGCTTCCCCTTCCTCCTGCTTGCTGGTTCACAAAGGCTGATGCTTCTGGAAAAAGCTCTGCCTTGTAGCCTTTTAAAATAAATAAATAAAGCGGCGCTGCTGTGGATTAGTCATCCTTATTTTTGAAGGAAGCTGTTTGCCAGCGCTGGCCGAATCACGCATGTGCGTGTGAGATGGGAACTCCAGAGGGCTGGTAACGTGCTCCGCTCGCTGCTCCTTGGAGCTCAGCCACCCAGCCTTCCTTGAGCTGCTCCTGGCAGGTGGAAAAAACGACAGGCCAGCTTTCCAGACCTTTCCCTACTTTTTTTTTTCAGTGCTGGAATCTGCATTGGCAGGTGTGCAAATGTGGAGACTGTAACAGCAGCAAGTGAGGATGGATGAGCTGTTTTCTGGGGTCACATCCAAGTCCAGAGAAGAAGCCCTGGTGATTTATAATTATTTTCTTGTCTCTGGTAGGCTTTACTCGGAGCTCCACTGTGTCTTGTGAGAAGACTGAGTTTGACCCTTTTGCCTACTAAAAATGGTTCTGTTTTCCCCTTCCCTGTGGTCATACAGAAGAGCAAAGCAGTGCAATTAAACAGTACAGCAAAGGGCAGCTCCCTCCCCCTTTCCCTTTCAAAAAATCCAGAGTTGTGTGTCTTGAACTGCTGCATAGGCAAAAAACATACAAAGCCCTTGTCAGCATTGTGCTGATGTGTAGCACGTTAAAAAAAATACACAAAAAAGGGGTGGGGAGAGCGGGTGCCTCCAGGGAGCAAAACTGTGGGGCCCCTTTCCCTCCAAGCCTACAGACCTACATGGGATAGTCTATTCCTCCTAATTTTGCTCAGGCAAAGGCAGTGGAGGTCAGAGGGAGCGTTGTACATCTTAAGTGGTGTTGATGAAGATCAGGGACCCCTTGAATTACATTTTTTTCCTATGTGAACTTGCTCCTGCGAGACGCAGCTGGTTTATTACTCCATTCCTCAAAGTCCTCCTCACTGGCTGGGAAGAAGTGAAACGCTTCCTTACTGGGTGTCATTTCTTTTGTTATGTTGTGAAGGTAATAAAGAGCACCTGGTGCTGGTCTCTGCCAGGTCACACATGACTTGGAGGCACAGCTTCCCGCAGTCATTAGTGCACAGGGAGTGCTGGGGGTCGTTAGCCACCCTTAATGAGGGTATCTCATCAGGATTCCACGGATGCTGCTGGCTGACCCGGCCCTGGAGAAGCCCCTTAGGAGAAATTATTTCAGTGACTGGTTGCTGCAGGGATTTCTAGCACAGCTACGACTTTATCCTTCCTTTTTTTGTTCTTTGCTAAAATTAAGCGTGGGGTGGGGATGAGGTGGCCAGGCCAGATTTCATACCCTGTGATAGGTGTGTGAACAGTGGCTGTAGCTCCTGTGCCTAAAGCCTTGTTTGGAATAAGCAGTGGACAAGGATTTGGAATTTATTCCCTCAGTAGGGCTGTGTTGGTTTGCAGATACACCTTGTACTGTTCATCGGCCTTTGCTGGCAGGGAGGTTCGGAGGAGCAAGAAACTGCCTGTTGGGATGATTCCACATTTTTTAGGCTGGCATACCCTGTGGGACTCTGATTTACTTTCCTTTGGCAGTTTAGGATAAATGACTGAGAACTGCCTTGTGAGCGCTGAACTTTTACCACCCTGAAGAGTTACTCGAGCTACATCCGTGATATTTCCAAGCTAAACAAAACCTGAATTTCCAGTGCCAAGAAGCGATACAAACTTCCACTCCTCCTCTGCACAGGAGAAAACCACAGTCTTTCAAGCTTTGCTCTTAGCCCAAAGAGTTAAAAAGCTGCACTGTGAGGTCTGCAGAGGTAAAATAAAAGCCAAAGGCAGACGAGAAATTTCTCCCATACTGTGTTGGAGGAGAGGCTTTGGAGCGCAGCAGATGTTGATGCACAAATATTTCTCTTTGTGCTTTCTCTGGAGTAAGGAAGGAGCGGTAACTCCACAGACATGGGGTCACTCCTCTTCATTTAAACACCCTCATGTTGCTGTGGTACCAGAATGGTGCTTGATGAAGCCAAAGCTCAGATGGTGGTAGCTCGGTGTTTATTTTGTGCTGGTTGTGCTGCTCAATCCAATGTGGAATGTGGGAAAAGCAGCCTGTAGCTTGCAGGTTTGGACTGTGGGGTTTGTGCTAAAGCCTTGTCCTGTAACATTTCCAGTGCAATTTCTGAGATTTTTTTTCCCTTGGGCATTGCACACAGGTAAAAATCACATCTGGATGCAGCGTTAGTACAACAATTAGGTGTTAAACGTGGCAAAGTATAGGATTCAGTGATCTAATCAGTCCTAGGAGATCTATATCCTTTGCAATTGTCCTCTTTGGGTATCAAATCACATAGAACTGTCTTTTTAATGTTTCTTTTCTTTGGTTTTCCCTTAAAATGTAATCTTTTGCAGCCTGAAAGGCCATAGTCCTGTCTAGTGAGGAAAGCCCTGTGTTTGGGGAGAACCCTTGTGAAGTGAGCAGAGACAGCTCTCTGGCTCATGGTTGTACAAGAGTTTGGTGGAAGGGGAAGCAGGGTAGAAGCTGGCACTGTGATATTCCTATTTTTTCCCCAACAACAGGCTGAAAAAAAGGTGTTATTTCTAATATATCTACCAAACCATAAGCAAGAGTAAGCGCTTTTGCAGTCCTATGTTGGCATGTAGGTTTTGGTTGCATGGCTCAACCATCACACTGGGTTCTGCTGCTGAAGAAACTTCTTATTTGTAGCAGGAATTTTAAAAACAGAAATGGGCTTTTATATAGAGATAAAATAGAGATATATTTAATATAGAGATTCAATGTCAACTGAAGTCCAGGGGCCCCTGTACACAGTGATGTGACTGTGCTAAGGTGCTAAGCCACTGGCTAAAATAGTGGCACTTAGTGGCAGCTCCTGTCCCTGTCACTGTGGAAAAGAACACCACAGGGAAGAGCGTCAGAAAATTATTTGCTAAATACTGCATTTCAAAAATGTGAAGGGAGTTTTCTGCACAGAATCATCAGGAAGATTTGGAGCATGAACCCTCAAAAAGAACTGAAATCAAGAGCTTTATTAATATAAATCCTGTGCTTTGTGTTGGTGAAGGCTCCAGAACCTAGCTCTGTGCTCCAAGTGTTTTCAGCCCCTAAGCTGATAGGCTCGGTCTTGGCAAGAAATGGGCCTAAATATCAAACAGAACCAATTCTTTCTTGGAGAAAAGGAGATAAAGCAGAATGGGTAAGCTATAAAATTAGGCCAATAATTCAGGCTGGCTTAAAAAGGAGATAAAAGCCTAGTGGGGAATTTGATATGCAGCTGTCATAGTGTTCTTTTAATAAATACAATCAATGAGTAAGGAAGGCACGTAAATACATTTTACCCTGACAAGATGGTGGCTGGAGCTGGCCAGCTCAAACAAAGGAACACTCTGAGTATTTCTTGGGGCTCTTTGCTGGGAAACCTCCTGTTTTTTCACAAGCAGCAAAGAAACTGACAGTGCACTGGTGGTGGGGATAATGTTTGTGTTTCCTGCTCAGATCCCTGTGAATCCTGGTTGACATAGCCCGGGAGAGATGTAATGTCCCCCTGTCCCAACACGACACACGGAGATGCTGCTGAGGGTTGGAAGTTACAGTCTGAGCCAGCAGAGCTCTGGTTGCTGTCCTTGTTCAGTATCTAATCTTTGCTTTTGGAGCAGTCTCAGCCATGTGTGGCAGCTCCACTGCTCGGGAAAGGTGCCGTGTTCAAAATGGATAAACCTTCCTTTTTGAAGCATTGTGTCTGCCCACTTCTATTTATTGGTTTATTCCTCCTCAAAGAGAGGCTACTCTGTGGACCCAAGGATGTTTTCTGCTTCTCCTGCCCTTTTTTTTTTTTTTTTTTTTTCCTCCAAACTGGAGAGCTGCTAAATTTATTAGCTCCTTATATGGCAGCTCCATTTTCTCACGCCTTTAATGGCTCTCTTTTGATCTGTCCTGTTCTTGCCTTACTTTTCCTGACACAAACGTGGTGTTCAAGCTGAGATGGGTTTATAACCTGCTCCCTCACTAATAAATGGCCTGGCACTTTAATCCTCCCGAGCACTGATAAGAAACATCCAGATTCAACCCACATTGCAGGGTTGGCTGAGATGTCCAGAGACAGCCGGGCTCTCAGCTACACCCTCCCAGGAGTAATTTAAATTGTTCCTTGCAGTGCACATCCCAAAGGCCGAGGGCCATCGGGTCACGGAGAACAGCTCAAGTCCCCTTGTCCTCAGCTGTTTGGCTCTTGGGATGCACTCAGAGCAGTGCATCCGTGTCTTGCCCCTGGGTGCTCATCACGCTGTCGCTCGTGGCAGAACACCTGTGCCTGTTCTGCAGACACAAGGATGGTATTGGTCCTTCATCACAGCCCCTGTGGCCTGCTGAGGGGAGGGTTATACCTGTTCTGGGCTCCAGCCTGGGTCTGTGTTCTTTAAAATCTTCTGCCGAGTTGGGGGGATCTGATTACAGCAGCATCGCCGGTGCCGTCGCAACTAGGAACAGTTTCCCTGCAAAGCATTTGAAGAGTGTCACGATGGTCCAGAACTTTGTTTTGTGTTACCAGTTGAGCTGTGTGCTCCTCTTCCAGCTGGCTGTTGTGTAAATGGAACCCTCCTGGCACTCGCCTCAACCCTCTCCTGTCAACAGAGTCGATGGTTTTGTTTGTGACAGCTCCCAGCTCCTGCATGTCCTGTGAGATGGCCGGGTCACAGCAATGAGTCCATGTGAGATTCCCTGGAAGGACCTGGGAGCTGGTGTGGTTTCTTTGTGTCCCTCAGAGATGCCACCACAGTAGTGAGGAAGAACAGTTGGAATTGCAAATACACTCCATCAGAGAGGTAGAATTTGTCATGGAAAAGTTGTTTGGGTTTTTGGCAGTTTGAGGTTTTTCCACTCTGAAATGGAGAGCCCTTTATAGGTAGATACGTGTACCGACTGGTCCTTAGGCTTCCCACCAGGTAAAATGGAAAGCTGAGCCCAGTTCCACACTGGAAGCACCAGTGAAGCATGTTCGCAGCGCATTTTCTTGTGTGCACGTAGCTCCATCACACATTTTAAATAATAGATGGTTTGCATGCAAGGAATTGTTGGGGTTTTTAATTAATCAGTAGATCCCAGTTTGGCAGAGCCCATCATCACTGGGGAAACTGAGGCGTGGGGCTGCCAAAGGATGGGCTTGCAGCCACCGCAGTCGGGGATAAGGTTCGGGGCCACCACAGATCGAGTCCATGTGCGTCAGAGATCTGATTAAATCAGGAGATTTGCATGTTTGTTAAGCTACTACAGCTCGGTGACTTTGACCAGTAGTGAGGTGGACTTGTTGCCGGAAGGTTACGGTGTCCGGCCGGACTGGGTGGCAAAAGGCAGCTCTGACAAATAAAACATGGGTTTGATCAATATCAAAACGTCATCAGGAGACTTTGACCATGGAAAATACTGAAATATGGGCTTGCTCTGTGATGAAAGCAGTGAAGGCTTTATAAACACCAGCACTTGTGTCTGTGGGCGTGTGTTTTATCCTGACCTCAAGCTGCTTGGAGTCTCACAGTGGGAACTGGTTGGGCATTTTCCTTTTGGGACATAGAAATAGGTGTTTTATCAGTGCAGTGGCATGTTTTGGTGGAAAAGAGGATCTTGTGGATTAAAAAATGTCTAGTTCTACCTTGCAGAGCTGGGGTGTGACATATCAGGCAACTAGAGACCAGTGATATTGGCAACTGGCAATTTCTTCACCCCATGTTAATTAACGAGCTCTGCCAACCCCGATGGGGGAGCAGGAGGTGAATCCTTCCCACAGCAGGAGTTTCTCCCGTGTGGCTTTTACAGCAGTGTGGTCTCTGTTCTGTTGTTGTCTCAGAACAACACAGCCACCCTGCTTTGGTGGAGGAGGTGTCTCAGGGTGACACATCACCCCTGTTTCAGCAGAGGGAAGCATTTGGAGCAGCCAAGGGGGTTTGGTGATCCCCCTGTTGCTCTGACCTTTAGAGCCAGTACAGACACCAGAGCCATGGCCAGCACGGGGCCCTTGCTGCCATCACCTCAATTGATTTTGCACTTGTCCGCCCAGTGGCCACCGGCTGGGTGTGTGCTCACTGGGGGATGAGGTGGTTTGTGATTTTGGAATCCTTATGGAATTTGGGGGAGCTGTAGGCTGGGGGGTCAGCAGGGGCCCCTGGCTGGAAAAAGCCCATTTGAGCTGTGCCACCCTGCCCTTGCAGTGCACCCCATTGTGTCTCTCACAGCTCCCCATTACACTCCCAGCACTGTGAGTCTCCCAGCCCCATTTGCTACAGCCCCATCACAACCCTCAGAGCCCCTAAACGTTTCCCACAGCCCCTCATTACATTTCTCACAGCCCCGTTATCTCACAACCCCCAATTACAATTTTCAAACCCCCATAATGATCCTCACAGCCCCTCAGGAAGACTCTCAGAGCCCCCTGTTGTGTGTCTGACACACAACACAATCCCACTGTCCCACAATCCTAATTCTCTCATCCCCCCTTTTCTCACACCCCTCATCCCAGCTCTCACAGCCCCCAGTACTTTTCTCACCATCCCCATTCCCACATCCCCCACCCCAATTCTCTCATCCCATTTCTCACTCCCCCACCCCATTTCTCTCACCTCCCCAATTCTCTCCTCTCC
>CM031875.1:5415619-5503651 GCA_018697195.1 Certhia americana
ACCGTGTGGCTCTACAGCAGTGTGGTCTCTGTTCTGTCTGTGTCTCAGGACAAACACAGCCATCCTGACTTTGGTGGAGGAGTGTCTCAGGGTGACACATCAACCCTGTTTCAGCAGAGGGAAGCATTTGGAGCAGCCAAGGGGTTGGTGTCCCCCTGTTTGCTCTGACCTTTAAGCCAGTTACAGACAACAGTAGCCATGGCCAGCATGGGGCCCTTGCGGCCATCAATCAAAGTGATTTTGCACTTGTCCGTCCAGTGGCCACCGGCTGGGTGTGTGCCACTGGGGGTGAGGTGGTTTGTGATTTGGAATCCTTATGGAATTTGGGGGAGCTGTAGGTTGGGGGTTCAGCAGGGGCCCTGGGTCCCCTCACCCCCCCCCCCCCCCGGGAAAGCCATTTGAGCTGTGTACCCTAAGCCCTGCAGTGCACCCCATTCTGTCTCTCACAGCTCCCCATTTACACTCCCAGCACGTGAGTCTCCCAGCCCCATTGCTACAGCCCCATCAAAACCTCAGGAGCCCTAACGTTTCCCACAGCCCTCATACATTTGCTAACAGCACTCGTATTACAAACCCCAAGTACAATTTCAAACCCCCATAACGATCATCACAGCCCTCAGGAAGACTCTCAGAGCCCCCTGTTATGTGTCTGACACACAACACAATCCACTGTCCCCACAATCCTAATTCTCTCATCCCCCTTTTCTCACACCCTAATCCCAGCTCTCACAGCCACAGTACTTGTTTCTCACCATCCCCATACCACATCCCCCACCACCAATTCTCTAATCCCCCCATTCTCACTCCCCACCCCATTTATCTCACCTCCCCAATTATCTCCTCCTACCATTTCCCAGACCCCACCCCAATTCTCTCACTCCCCCCACTCCTTTCATCCTCCGTTTTCACCCCCACCCAATTCACAGACCCCCATTTTCTCCCCAGATTTTCCCAGACCCCCACCCCAATTCTACCCCACCCCATTCTCTCACCTCCCCAATTCTATCCTCTCCGTTCCCAGAACCCCCACCCAATCTCTCACTCCCCCCACACCTCTCCTCCCCCTGTTTCTCCCACCCCCACCCAATTCTCTCACTCCCCCCACAATCTTTCCTCATCCTGTTCTCACATCACAACCCAATTCCCAGAACCCCCCATTCTATCCCCCGTTTCCAGACCCCCACCCATTCTATCACCCCCCAATCTCTCCCCCCCCCATTTCTCTCCCTCCCCAATTCTCTCCCTCCCCCAATTCTCTCACCCCCTCATTCTCTCTCTCCCCCTCCACCCCGACCCAATTCACAGGACCCCCCCATTCTCTCCCCCATTGTTCCAGACCCCCACCCCATTTCTCTCCCCCCATATCTCTCCTCTCCAGTTCTGCACCCCCCAACTCTTCCCTACCATTTCTCACCCCCATCTCTCTCCACCAATGTCTCTCACCCACCATTCCCTCACCCCGATTCTCTCCCCCCCATCTCCACCTCCATTTCTATCCCACACAATTTCTCTACCCCCAATTCTCTCCCTCCCCGTTTCCCAGAACCACACCCCATTTGTTCCATCTCTCCACCCCAATTCTCTCATATCCATTTCCTCTCTCCCCCCAATCTCTCCCTCCCGTTTCAGACCCCCTCGCCATTCTTCCCCCATCTCTCCCTCCCCATTCTCTCTCTCCCCACACCAATTCTATCCCACCCCTATTTCTCTGACCCCCCCAATATCTCTCCACCACCCCCATTTCTCACTCTCTCTCCCCAACCCATATCTCCCTCCCGTTCCAGGACCCCCTCTCCAAGTCTCTCCCCCCCCATTTCTCTCTCTCCCCCGTTTCCCAGACCACCTCTCATTCTATATCCACCCATTTCTCTCTCTACTCCCCCCCCATTCTCTCTAAACCCCGTTTCCCAGAACCCATCTCAATTCTCTCCCCCCGTTTCTATTTCCACCCCCGTTTCTCTCTCCCCCACAGTTCCCAGACACCCCTCCCATTCTCTCCCCCCACCATTCTCTCTCTGCCCGTTCCCAGACCCCTCCCATTCTCTCTCCCCCCCCATTTTCCTCTTCCCCCCGTTCTCCCCCCCTGCCCCCACCGCCACCTACTCGGGGTGGGGCGCGGAGCGCGCTCTCGCCGCCCATGCCAGCCCGCGGACGCGCGCCCCGTGGGCGCAGTGCGACTGCGCGGGGGCCCCCGTGTGGCGCTGCGGCCGAGGCCGGGGCAAGGGAAGGAAAAGGGTAAGGGGAGGGGGAGAGCGAGCGAGCGAGCGCTGGCCGGGCCGGAGGAGCAGCGGTGAGCGCGGGGGGGGGGGGGAAAGAGGAGAGGCGGCGGCGGGGCGCCGCGCTGCGCTGCCGGAGGAAGGAGGCAGGATGGAGGCAGCGGGAGCGAGCGAGTGGGCTGCGCGGCGGGGGAGCGGCGAGGGAGCGAGCAGCCGCGGCGGAGAGCGAGCCCGGCGCCGGCAGCGGCACCGGCGGGCAGGGGGCCCCCACGGCGGGGAGGTGCGGCCCGGGGCGGTGGCGCTGAGGGCGGTGGGCCCCGCGGCGGAAGGGGCGTGAGGGCGAGGGGATGCGGCGGCTGGGCGGCGAGCGGCGCGGGGGCAGGCGGCGGCCGGGAGCCGGGGCACGGGCGGCGGGCTCGCCCCGCGCCGCGCAGCATGGTCCGGGAAACCAGGCACCTCTGGGTGGGCAACCTGCCGGAGAACGTGCGCGAGGAGAAGATCATCGAGCACTTCAAGCGGTGAGTGCGGAGCGGAGAGGGGGGCCCGTCCTACCCGACCCGCGGTGTGGGGGAAAAACGAGGGGAAAAACGTGGGAAAAGGGGGGAGGAGTGCGCGGGGACGGCGGTTCCCGTGGAGAGGAGGAGGAAAACAGCGCTGTAAATAACCCGCGCCATGGCGGGAGCGGCAGCGCGGCTGGAGCGGGGAAATACAAAAATGGCTAAAAATGGACCCGAAACGACGCAGCAGCAGCGAGTGAGGCTCGGCGGTCGGCATGGAGCGGATCCCATGGCGAGGATATCGGGAGGCAGCGCTGACCCCGGCCGACTTGTTTTCCATTCCTTTTTTTATATATATATATATATTTTTTTTTTTAATCATTCAACGCTCGGACTTTTTTCTGTTTATTTTCGCCCATTTCACTGCGTTTCTCTCCCACCTGGAGCCGTGGAGGATGCTGCGTGTGCCCTCGAGATGCAGCGAGCTGTGGGAACCGAGGTGCCTGCAGCTACGGAAACGTGACTCTGGGGAAAAAAAAAAAAAATGTCACACAAACCCACGGAGAAAACGGGATCCTACATGCGGGAAGCGCTCTGGACTCCTTATTTCGTGCTGCGTTATTTTTTCCGGTTTTATTTTGGGTTTTTTTGGTGTGGTTTTTTTTTGGTGTTTTTTTTTGGTTTTTTGTTGCATAGGTTAATCCCGCTCATAAGGAAGTAGTAGCTGTTTGCATGGTTGGGTTTTTTTCCTCCTCCCTCCGTTTTTCTCTGCGAGGAGGAGGAAGAGGCTTCGCCACCGCTGCCTCAGCAACACCTTTTTCCTGTGGAAATGCTCTCAAGTTGATGCACCCCATGCTGGAAGCTGGGTTTTAGGAAGAAAAAGAGAGTAACGAGCCCTGCTCAGCTCAAGGCCCCTCCAGGCGCTTTGCTTTAATCCCATCAGCAGCAGAAAAAAAATGGATTTTGAGGCTTCCTTTAATCTTCCTGTGCTGGAAAAATGACGGAGCGTCCTTAATAATGAGTCACCATGGGAAAAATAGATGCGGTGACACCGAGGGGGAAAAAGGAAGGTCCCAGCGCCTCTTCCCTGGTTTCTGGTCGTCTGTTGTGGAAGGACTGGAGGGTCTTGCATCTCCCTCCGTCCTCCTGGCCTCAGCTGCTGCAGCAGCCAGACCCCATCTCTGCATCCTCATCGCCCTGAAATTGCCCTGTTTTAATCAAGCTTCACCTTTATTATCCCCCTGAGCCCAGAATTCGCTGCTTGGTCAACGCACGGGATGGTGGATGTGTATGCAGGGTGTTTTGCCGTGTCCCTCAAGTCCAGGTGATGTGACCCGGTGCTGTACAAAGCCAGGTTTTGGGGGCAAAAAGCTCGCTCTAGTGTTATTTGGTCAATTCCAGCTGAGGGGATAGGCGCTCCGCAGTGGAAATCTGATATTCCTCGGTTTTATTTTGTCCAGTCCTCCTCCTTTTCTAGGATGTATTAAAGGAGGGAAAAAGTTGCTATGGTACTGTTGCTTGGAGATGGATGGGAAAAATGGCAGGCGCTGAATTAATTACGTTTTTTTTGATTGTTTTTACCCCGGCAAATTGCGGTCAAGAGGTTTGGGAAGGAGCTTTGTAGCCAGGCGTTCCTCCCTGTTTTTCCAGAGTGATTTTTGCCCCGGATTTGTGTGTTTGGACGGGGCTGATGTCACGCCAGTAAACAGTTAAAAGGCGCTTCAGCCCTTTGGCTGCAGGTACTAAAGCGGGGGGGAGGGAATGACACGCCGCCTCCCAATGCTAGCGGGGTGTAACCGCTGGAATATTTGCGGCTGGAAAAGGGGTGAGGGGGTGAGTGTGGAGCCGGCTGCGAGGCTAGGTGCGTAGGTGCTGGAGGTGGACAATGGAGCAAGACTTCCTTTGTATGGCCGTGCTCGCCTGGGGGAAGGGACAGGCGCTGCACAAGGCTTGCACGGCGTGCTGCGTTTATCCAGGGGGAAGGGAAGCGCCTACCCGGCCCCGCAGGTGGGAAGGGGAAGGCTCCCTCCTTGGCAAGGACGCTGTAGTTGGGAGGGGAAGTCTTTTGGGATGGAGCGGGGCTTGGCAGATCCCGGTTCCCACCCATCCCCCAGCCTGGGAAGAGCTGTGCGGCGAGGCTGAGCCGGGGGAGCGGGGCAAGGTTTGGGGCAGAACCGCCCGAAATCTCCCATGGGCGGGAACCGGCACCGGCCTCACCCCCGCAGCATCACCGGAGCGTTCACAGCCCCGCTGTGCTTGGGAAAGACCGTCATTCCCAGGTGGAAGCCCGCTGGCAGGGCTGTTGCACGTTCCCTGCTGGGTGCAAGTTTGAGAAACAACCGTCTTGTTTGCAAAGGAGCAAATATTCTGGGAAAACTCCGAAAACTTAGAACTCAGTACGAGTAGGGAGGGTTTTGTGCCTCTCCTCCCCCCTTCACTTAAGCGCTGACTGTGGGAACCTTGCTTGGGTTTGCAGCCTCACAAGGAATTCCGTAAAGGGATGAATTAAAAATTTTGAAGAAATGTGTTTTTATTCTTCTCCCTCAAATGCTTCTGATTGGTTTGTTTCGTTTAGTTTAGTGAGGTGCATGGAAATAATGCTCCCTGCTGTGAATTCTTCTCTCAAATTAGAGAATAGTGAAGCTGGTCCCAAGAAGCCCTGACTTATATGAGCAGTGCTATTTTTTTCCTTCGAAGCCCTTTTAAAAATCTGTTAACTTGCTATTAAAGGGGATTGCAAAGGAGAGATTTTCTGTGCATTTAAATGCATTGAGATTGTCTTTCAGTTTCTTATCCAAGTACTTCCTTTTCAAAAACTAATGCTCTGTGTTTCCTTCCAACTGAGCTGTTAAGGCACCCTTAAATAGGAAAGCAGCCAGTGCCAGGATTGGAGATCCACTGTTCAGGTGGAATGAGTAGTGAATCCGAGTTATGATCTGGGAGATGTGAGCTTGGGGAAGTGCTGGGAGCAGTGGTATGGGTTCACCTAATTAATGCTGGAAAAAAACCCGTCGTTCACCATCACTGAAACAGATGCTCGGCAGCTTGCAGAACAAGGCGACTAAATATAGTAACAGTTGTCCCCAACACAAGTGCTGCCCTTCCATATTTTTTTCCCTCCCTGTGTTTTCTTCCAGTTATCTGAAAGAACATGGCTTTGTCCCTTTACTGGTGTTTTGAAGGGCAAAGAGGAGTAAAAGCCTCTTAATGATGGACCATGTGACTGTCGTGTGCAATCTCCTGTGCTGGGGGAGAATTAAGACATTCACAGTAGCAACCAATTCCAGGAGAAACCCTGGATTTCAAGAAACAAACGTGCTCCTTGAAAATCAGTGGAATACACTGCAGATCAGGGCAGTCTTGGAGGAGATTTTAAGGGTTTTTTTGGGGTGGGAAATGAGCTTTGGGTGGCTTTGCCTTGTCTGTCTCTCAGGAGATGCTTTGGATACCTCATGGAGAAGTGGTTGGCATTTTAAACATAACTGCAAATAACCTGCCATGACAGTGAGTGTCCGTTTGTTTTCAGTAATTCCTAGAGAATATTTGTTCAGTTGGTGAGAAAATGTTTTGTTTTGATGGCTTGGAGTGTAAATTCAACCACTGTGAGGGTGGGATCTGTGCCTTCTGCTCTGTGTCACCGCTGTTGACTGAGGTGGTGTAGGGGAATTTTGGTAGCTCTGGTGCAGGCTGTGACCTGGTGAGGACAGGGACAACCACTGCTGGTGTGGAAAACCACTGGAAACTACTGGTGTTTCCTACTTGGAGGAAAAACTTCTCACCAGGTCTTGCAGTGCCTTTCCACGGGAATTGTCTTGAGTCAGAAGGGATGGTGCTCCCAGTTTTCTAGTAAAGTTCTTAAATGTGTTTCCTGGCTTTTTTTGGTGATCACTGATTTAAATCTTCAAATATCACTTGGGATACAAACACATGGATGGTTATCCTAGCTCAGCGTATACAGATCTCTATCCAGGTGTATTTTTATTGTAGGAAAATACAGAAGGAACCATTCGTCTCTCGATTTGTGTCACTTTAGGTCTTGTCACAGATGAGCTACTGCCTTTTCCAGCTCAGTGCTGTGGAGGAGGGGAGGCTACAGTTTACACCTGTGTTTTACTGGAGTGGTGTCTGGAGTAATGGGCAGCATCAGAACTTGCTTGTGCTGGTTTTACAAACACTTCCAGTAGTGTAATCAAGAGACTGTAGTAGGGTGTTTGGTTGGGAGTCTGGGGCAGGGGGATTAGAATACTTGCCCAGAGTCAGAAGGGCAGTGAGTACAGGAGGCAAGTTCTTTGGGTGGGTTCCAGTGAAAATCAGCCTCTCACAGAGCATGGATTGGTCAGTCAGGTGGCTCAGTGGGGGGGTGATGGTGGTGGTTTGCCATCAGATCTTTAATAATTCTGCTCCTAGTACTGATCCCGAGGTACCCTAAAGCAGCACAGGCACTACCTCTGTGGCATCCTGGCTTGTTACCCAGCGGTGTGAGCCTGCAGCTGCCTCCTGGTTCCCCCAGGATCACAGATTGTGTCTCCCGAGCAGGCTGAGATCCACGGCCACTCTGGATTCTGCTCTTTGCCTGCTCTTGGGGTGGCAGCTGATGGACACCACACTGTCCGAGGCAATGGCTGGGTAATTATTTCAAAGAAACTTAATGAAAAGCCACGAAGAGTGTAGATTTGGACTAAGCTTCTATTAAGTGGTTTTATACGCTGAGCTGTGGTAGAAAGATAAGTTGATGTCACTTGGTCACAAGATTCTGTCATCTGCTGAGCCTGGCTGGCATTGTTTCTTCTCTGAAGTTTCTTCAAAGGTCCAGGCTGTGTTTAGTTGTGATTATTTGTGATTTGATATGAACAGCTTCTGTTGTCGCTGAGCCGCTCAAGAGCGAAGTTGGCTTTTGGTATTTCTTGCCCTTACTGTAAATTCCTTTGGTACAACTGTAAAATAATCCCTGCAAAGTACAAGAAAACAGATTCCTATGTTGAGAACTTACCAGTCCAGTAAGGCGTACAAAGGTATTAAATCCATTCATCAGGTCAGAGCAGGAGATGAATAAAGCCTTAAATTCACTTTGTGATAGCTTTGTTGGCTGGTTTTTTATTCTTCCTTGCTTTTCATAGGCCAGAAAGTCATGCCAAGTTCGCTGGCAAATGACCTTATTGACATCTTAAGGTGTGTCCAAAATTACATCCTTGTCTTTGCTGAGGGCAAAGAGGCACTCGCTGGGTTTCCATAAAAAAGGAAGTAAATATCCAAATGAGTAGAAGGCAGATGTTGGATGAGGCGATGAGTCAGGGTGGACCTGGGGCTCCTCAAGAGCTTTGTTTTTGTGAGCTGATGTGTCACAACTGCAGCTTGTCTTGCTGTTGTGGTGGTTTCACGCTGCTGTTGGGTTGTGAGGAAGAGGAGGAGATGCCCTTTTGCATGTGAAATAACCTGAGAAACAACAAACACCAAAACTGTGTTCTGAGGATGTTTGCAAAGAGGTAGAACTGAGGGTCACACCTCCCGGCTGCTTTTAGGCTGCTGAAGGTTTCAGGAGAATTGCTGTGGGTGAGAGTTGTGGAGTTGCCACTGAATTGGATATGCTCTAGATTTGTAGCTACCAAAAATAAGAACCAGTGGGATATTTCACTTGTGTTTTTCATTAAGTTCATTGAACTTGCTGAGATCTGAGAATGCCCTGAAACCACAGACTGCAAGGACAAACATTCCTAAACAATGAATTGAGGAATAAACTGGAAAAATGATTGCTCTCCATAATAAGATTCTGAGTTTAGCTGCATCTTTGGCATGCTGATGTAGGAATCTTGTGGGAGGAACAGGAGTCTGAGGATGGAAATTCACAGTGTACAACCAGCCTTGCTGCTTTCCTGTGCTCAAGTTTTTGTGGTGTTCTGAGGACTCCTTCGACAGTTAATGAAAATCAGACAGAAGTTGCTTCTTTCATCGCCCAGGTGACAATTCAGCAGTGTTTCCCACCTGGTGATTTACACGCACACCTTTTATTTGGGAGTTTCACCTTTCTGCCTGGGGAGTAATGGCATCTCAGATCTCCTGAAACCCATCTCCATCACTGTTCTGCAGCAGCGCAGTCAGAGGTGATGAAGGCTCCTGGGCTATGAATAAAACACAGCAACTGCTATGGTTTGTGCATTTCCATAGTTATTGTTTAACCTGCTGACGCTCTGTAATTGTCTCCTGCAATCTGTAAAATCTTGCAGTGTGAAGATAACATCCTTCAGTAAAAGAACATTGTTCCAGGCTTTTCATAAATATACCAGCTATATCCCAGGGCCTGCTGCAGCCTGGTCTGTCAGCAGGAAAGACTGAAGGCAGCATCTCTGAATACAGTGGAACCAGCATCCTTCCTGGGATGGATTTTTTGGAAATGTGTTCTGTAGCTGTTGCACGTGGCTGGCTCTGGACTAGAGTTTGTGTGTCTGTGCCTTGTGTGAGGTCCAGACGTTTGTGGTGACTTGGGTGAGAAGGAGCAGGGTTCAGATGCTAAAGGAACATCAGTTTTCTGCTCAGACAAACTGGTCGTGGGAGGAGAGCAGCAGTCTGTCGCAACAACCGCGTTCTGGTTAGCGGCTCGGACATTTGTAAGAACAAAAGGGAGCTTTTTTTTGCTTCCTTTCTCTTCCCCTTTTTAATCAGGCTCAACAACTTAAAACTGAAAGCACTTTTTTTTGTATAAGCACACTTAGATCTGGAGCGTGAGCTTCTGCATCTGATCGGAATGCCCTGAGCGTGCTCTCATCTCTCCAGTGAAAAGCGAGAGAAGGCCAGATGTCTCCAGAAGGAGGGACAATGGATGATCTGCAGGGTTGTCTGTTGGATACTGCTGGTGAGATAGTTCTGACTTGTGTGTGTTCCTCTTGGCTGCCCCTCTGTCCAAATGGAGGAGCTTCCATGTCTTTTATTATTTCCAGTGTGGTAGGAAATGTGAGCTGTGTTCAGACCAAGTTCCTGTCATGAGGGCGGTCAGGTACCCAGTCAAAGCTGGATTTGAAGCCATCTTTCAGCTCAACAAATGGAACGGACAGATTGTAAATGATATATTTAAGCAAGTAGAGAATCACCCACACTGTCCTGGTTGTGTTTGCTATCCGTGGGATTCATTGAGAGTAACTTTGTGTCCCTGTCACAGCTTGCCCTGTGTCTTGGATGAGGTGTTCACCACTTCCGCAGGGTACAAAGCTCCGCGCTGTGCCCCATCTGCTCCGGCTGCTGGGTGAAATACCTCCCGTCCTCATTAACAGTGATGGCTGCCAAAGAGATCACAGAGGCTCGTTTAAATGTCCCTCTTTAAGCTCTCTGGCAGCTGCGGGTGACCTGTAATAGATAATAGGGCAAAATAAGAAAAATAAATTGCCAAGTTGTATGTTTAAAGAAGTCATCTTTGGAGGGGAAAGAAGTCTTCCGGCCTCATTAGCATCCCAACTATAGAGGGGAATAAAAGGGGAATAAAAGCTCAGGGTGGATGAGTATCTCCCTTGTATATGTAATCAACATCTGATTTAATTTCACGGGATCTGTGAGATGCTGCTCTTAGGAAGGCAGCTGGATATGCATCCAGACAGCCAATGGCCAGCACAGTCACTGCCTTGTAATCAAAGTCTCACTAAACCTTTGGTCTTTTTCTTAACTCTGAAACAACTTACTGGAAGAATTAGTAGGAGAGAAGCTCTGCCACATTTAAAAAAAAAAAGTGGCTTTAAGATTGATGTTGTAGACGATAACTCTGGTTGTGGGTATGGTGAGATACACACCATTTTTTGGCAGCAGTTGAACTCAGGAAGCATCTTTTCCTGTACATCCTTTCAGAGTTTACAGCCCCTGGGCTGGCTGCAGTTAATGCTCTTGCCTAACTTCTGTCAGTCTGATTTTTCAACTTGAAGATGAAGCTAATGACTGAAAAGGCATAAATTGAGGGAGCAGCTTTCCCAGCAGTTTTGTTGATGTATCTGTTTGTGTGGTGTATCCCTGAACCCCAGGAGGAGCCCTCTTGGTCTGGTAGTAGGTGTTCAGCTCCAGATACAGCTCTGCTCAAGTCTTTGGTGTGGTGAGGCCACCTTTCTGTCAGGTCATAACACCGAGGTGTGAAACCTCGCCTGTTGTTGCGATCAAACTCGGGTTTCCAGCTCAGCCTTGCAAAAACTCAACTTTGAGTTGCACTAAAAGGAAAGCCATTAAAGTCCGGCTGGTTCAGGAGCTCGGCTCTGGAAAGTCCCAGGCTCTCGCCTGTGGAGAAGGTGCCTGGAGTGCAGGTAGTCACTGCAGACAAAACACACCTGAGTGTGTGCCAGGCTCTTGCCAGGTGCTTGTCAGTGGGGAATATTATTTTCCTTGGGCTGACACCTGGCTCATGCCAAGGACTGAGCTGCCAGTTGGTTTAGTCACAGGGACAAGCACTTTCTCCAGGGCGATGGAAGCGGTGAGTCATGAAGCAACGAAATAACATTTGCACATCTGTGTTTGGTGAGTGGTGTGGCAGAGCAGGAGTGGCTGGACTGGCTGGGAACTGGCTGGGTTTCCTCCCTGGTGTCAAGATCATAACCTCTTAGCATTGGTGAGCTTTTGTGGTTGGGGATTTGACTGAGAGTCCTTGGATCTGTGGCTGATTTCTGTCAGAAGTTGTCGAACCCGTGGGCTGAACTGGAGCCAGTCGCTTGTTCAAACCCTGTTGAAGTATGAGGGGGAAGAGCAGTTCCATCACTCGAGGTGGTCTTGGAGACCTCAGACAGATAAACATTTTTTTTCTTCTGAAGTACTGTTTTCTGGAAAGCATACACAACCTTGGAGAAGAGATTGTAATGTCTGTTGCTGGAGAAGTCTGTACGAGTGGGACCAGGACTTCCAAAGCTTTCTGATCCACATCTCAAGTACTCTGCAGCGTGGCAGGGAGACCATAATGTTGTGACTCTGCATTTTCCTCCATCTGCTGCCGAATACATGCAAAGCAGAGCTTGGAGAAGCAAAAGTGAGATGGGGAATTACCCTTTCATGTAAGAATAAAAAAAACTTGATTAATCAAGAGATTCCCCTACAGTTGCGATGCAGCGCGTTCTTAACATCAAATCCAAACAAATCCTAAAATCAGTCATGCAAAAGAACAGGCTTGAGCAGTTCCCCTGCAGAAAGAGTTGAATGTAGCCTATCACCACTGGTGTTTTTGAAGCAAATCTGCAGATTATGCTTTAAGCTGGAAGAAAAAAAATGCCCTGGAGATGGAATTCAGCAGCTCTGTGTCTAGCGTGTAGGAACGTGACGGTGCGCATCTGTGTAGGTTGGGGATAAAGAATCACAGCTCGTTGTGCTTGAGACAACACAGCTGAACGTGCAGAGTTCCTACATATTTCTGTAACCTTTCCCTGCTTCTACAAATAGTGATATTTATTCTGATCTGCTTGGAGAGCAAGATTGAGGTATTCCTGCCATGTACATATATATCTTCTCTAATCAATTTTGAACCCATTTGCCAGTTTCAGCTAAATCTGAGGGCGAAGGGGATATTCAGTCTCGGAGACACAACGTTCCTTTGAGTTTTGTGAAAACAAGCGGTTTTAATAGAGGAGAGAGACCTGATTAGCGGCCCCATGGAGAGAAAAGCTGCAGTGAGAGCACAGCCCTTGTTAGACATTAAAGAATCCACATGGGAGAGAGGTGTTCCTGACCGTGGGAAAAGCTGCAGTGGGAACTGGCAGTTATTGGATGCCAGAGAACTCGACCTCAAGACATGCATCCGTAAGAAATGAGTCTTCATTAGTTCTGCTCACAAAGCCTCTTTGATTTATTTATTTATTTTTTAAAATAATAACACATATTCCAATAAGCTATGGGTGCTTCCATGCTTTTCCTTGATTGTTCCAAAGGAACAACTAGGAAAAGTGCCTTAGTAAGAGACTTGTTCTGCCCTGGCTGGCTGAGGTGGCCGTGCCTCATCTGGTTGCCCTGGCAGCTGTAAGTGGCTGATGTTGTGTCAAGCCCTTCTCTCTGGCACGGTCGAGCTCTGGCTGGGCTGATGCAATGCCGGCTCCTCCTGGCCCTGCCGGCAGCGGAACTGCTGACTGGGCTGAGGAGGATATTAAATGTAGCCCAGTGAGATGTTACATGGAGTGCTGAGAGGCGTTTTTATTCATCCAGCTTCATGTAATCCCCATGTCCAAAGCAGGGGTTCAGCTCCCCCACCCTCCTCTTCACCCAGGTTTGAAAGGTCACTAGGACTCCTCCTGGGGGCTGTTCCGTGCCCTGGGGGTCTTGCAGTGGAACTAGTCAGTATTTTAAGGAGTGGATGCACCTACATTCACGTGTGACCTGCAACAGCTGATCTGTGGCAGAACTGGCTGTCACGGGGGTTGCAGAAAAATTTCTTGGTGTGTTGACTCTTCGATGAAATCGTTGCTACCGAAAGTGGCAACTATGAAAATCCAGGTTTAAATATTCTGTTTCTTCCCTCCACGGTACATAATAATTCCATTTGTATATTAATACTTCAGCAGTATCCAAAAGGTCACTTTGCAATGAAGACATAAATAAAATGTCTTTATTAGGAAACACTCTTACTTGGGGTCTTAAAATGGAGCATATGGCTGAGCTGTAAAGCAAGAGGCAAGCACTTGTTCCAGCATGGAGTTATCTCTGGACTATCTGATCTGTTGAGCGTGTTGCTCCTAAATACCAGAGGTATCAGGAGTGTTGGTGAATGTGCCTATGCTAGCTTTTTTATTTCGTACTTTGTCATCTCTTAGGGAGGGATTACAAGTGCAGACAAAGCCCTGGCTGTTTTCCGTGTGTGGCAGGAACACGTGCTGTATCTCGTTAACAAAACTCCTGTTCGTAGTGGGGAGTTTGGAGATTTCCTGTTGAGTGCTGCTGGGGTCCAGAGGGAGCTGCAAAGTCCAGAGTGGTGTGGGTTCAAGTGGTTTGGATATTGGGACAGGAGGATAGAAGTATGAGCATTGTGCTTAGGATCCACCCCAGGATTGTCTGGCTGAGCTCCGTAGCCTGGTTGATTGCTTCTGCTCCTGGATTTTGATGTTTCCCTGAAGATCTTTATTAATAGAAGAAGAGCTGCAGAGAATGCCCTGAAGAACGTTGGTTTTCTCCCCCCAAAGGTCACAGAGCCAATAAAGATCGCTCTAAACAGGTTTTAAAGCATCTCAGATTGTAATCTAAAAAATTATGGGAGCTTGGTAATTAGGGCATATTTCTGAATCATTGTTGTCACAAGGGCTGTGCTTGGTGTGGCTCGAAAACCAGAGCTCCTTGTGATACGAGGAGCTTTTTTTTTGCTTGGCAGTGGGAAGGTGAAGGATTTCAAAGCTGTACATCTCCTGGATTTATCACTCATGGATGAGCTTTCCTACTTATGACTGTCCAGAGTGCTGTCCCAGCCACTCGCTGTGTCTTTTCTTTAAAGACACAATTTATCTGCACCAGTGCCCCCAACACGGGTGAGAAACAGGAGGAGCTGGAAACCATTGCACAGCAGGAGATGATGGTATGAGTTGTCATAGTGGAATCACGGTGGGGATGGCTGGCACAACTGGAGTTGTGCAGTGAATGCCTGTGACTTTTTTAGAAGGAATTGGCAAGGAAGGAGAGGTGGTGGAGTAGCCCTGTGTGTTAGGAAGTGTTTGGATTGTCTAGAGCTTAATGAGGGTGGTGACAGGTTCAGTGTTTATGGGAAAGAATGGTGGGAAGGCTAACAAGACAAATATCCTGATGGGAGTCTGTTCTAGACCAACCCAACCAGGAGATCAGTTTCATCTGAAGAGATAGATGAAATATTCTATATGCAGCTGGGAGAAGTCTCATGATCCCCCTTTGTCTTGTGGGGGATTAAACCTACCACATGTCTGTGAGAAAAGGTAGTCTGGAAGATTTCACCGAGTGTGAGGGACACAATTGGTGAGGGAGCCAAGCAGGACTTGGTATCAAGTTGTCCATAGTAAATACGGCTCCTGGTCTGCCCTGAGTGCAGCTGCTGATCCAGGCAGTCCTACAACATGAAATGACTGTGGCTCAACAGGTGACAGTTCCCCACATATGTTAGACTTCTGTTTTAAATGTAGTTTTCCATGATGGTGGAATTCTGCTTGTTTCTATCAAGATCTAACTCAATGAATTGGAATGATCTTCATCCCAGCCCTGTGCATGCTCTTGTCAATGGTCTGTCCCTGATTTTGCTGTCTACGGTACAGTAGTTACTGTACCTATGAAACAGTCAGTGCAATTTTGAGTGGTTTTTATTTAGATACCTCGATTGTGTCTCTCAGTCCTCAATTCTCCTTCCATGTCAGGTACGTGATGATACTGTCAAATTTTGAGTAATGCTCTGCATTACTTGAGGCACAGTTTAATTCCAAAGACTTGTGCTGTTCAGGTCTGAGGGTGGTAAAATACCATCTTATATTGCTCTACATATGAAATTCCTTTTCTAAAAAAAAATTATAAGCGTATATATAAATTTTATGGCAGTAAAGCACATGGCTGTGATGAATATGAAGCTAGGAACGTGGTGGGATGTCATTTCCTTGGGATAAGCGTGTTTGAACTGCTGCATATTTCATTTATTGTATCACTGCCCTTGTTGTGATCAGTTGTAGTGCCATAATCTTTGCAAATGCCCGTGTAGAGACACAAGTTCCCTTTGTGTTACTGGCTCAGGAACTCTCACAGTGGTGAATATTAAACACCTTTTGTGAGCTGTGCGGGCGGGAGACACTCTCTGTGCGGTTGCTGCTGGGAGCTGGTGATGCTGGAGGCTGGTGCTTAACTCCAAACAGGATTTCTGCAGGATAGCTGCCCCTGTGGCTCGGGGTCCTGCTGCTGGTAAGATCCCAGCGTGGTCGGTGCTGCTCTTTTGTGTGTGTTATTTTGTGTATTCTATGGCTGGGAAGTGGCTGCAGGTACTGTTGTGGTGGGCCAAGTTTCTCAGGCTGTGAAGTGAGCGTCCATGATAGCAGAAGACCCTAGAGCTGATGTTCATGAACTCAATGGATGTCCATTAGCCTGGCTAAAAACCCCCGTGGAGGGTGATGGCATCCTGCTTTGTGGAGGTTTAGTATCTGCACATCCTGGATTTCCCTGCACCTAGAGCAGACCTGCTTTGTGCAGGGGGAATGCAGGGCTTGAGTACCCCTAGCATGGGGTACTTGGACTGATCTGGTGTCAGGAATAAGGAGAAGAAGCACAAACATCTGGTGAAGTATTATTTCAGGACATATTATGTTATGAAATAACAACAAAGCCAGAGGAATGAGATTGGCCAAGGAAAGCTTCAAGCTGTGCGAGCATTTTACTGAATAGTGCAGGCTGGGGCTTGCTGGGGTTATATAATCACAGAGGAGGAAGGAGTTTGAGTGTGGCATGGCAAAATCAGCCGAGCTGTTCAGATGGCTAGAGATACCTGACTGCAGTCAAAGGGAACCCGAGTGAATACAAAATACTCGTGTGTCCTGCTGTATCCGAGCAGCTTGTCAAATCATGCTTGTAATGGGCAATGCAGAAACACATAAGAAGCTCCTGTGTTATTTTGGGCCCTGCAGTGTCTGTTACATTTAGTAGTATGTGGAATGGAGCGTGGCGCCAGCTTCTAAATAAAAATGCGGTGAAGTTTCTTTGGGCAGGATGAAGCTGACCTGCAGAACTCTGTAGTGATGAAGATGGTTGGGTATGAAAGGTCTTCACGAGTTTGTGGGGAGCGCAGCAAGAGAAACAGGAAAATACCGTGATTTAAAGTGGGAGTTGGTTTATATTGAAAACAAATCTTCCTCACTTCAACCCACCTTTTCTTATCATGTACAGACTGTCCTATAAAGATCCTAATCAGTTTATAGAATATTGCAGCTAAACAGTAGGGTTTGCTTACTACACAATTACTGGTTGGTGTTTTCGTAGCCCATGCTTTGTTTAGAATGCTTTTGCTTGGAACAGCAGGGACCGTGCAGGGAAGAGTGTTGAGAGCGAGCAGCTGAGTTGAAATGGTTTATTAGAGCTGGAAAGTGCTGATGCCCGGGGTAGGGAAGGCTGCAGGGTGCAGGATGACTCGGGCTCTGCCTGGCTGACATGTCGCTCCTGGGGAGGAGGATCCAGCCTGGCCCCGCATTGGCAGAGGCTGCATTTCCCAGCCCGGCTGTGCTGTCTCCTGGTTTGGGAGGAAGAGCTGGGGAGGAGGAAGGGCTGGAGATCGAGGGAAACATGCTGAGCAGCCGTGCCAAGAGCCCATTTCAGACATTTCAGCTGCTTGAATATAGAGGTGCTTTGATCTACAGTGAACAAACCGATAATACTTAAATTATGAATTCCTTTTCTTTGTCTGAAAAGCTGGATTAGCGTGGCTTTGTTCGAGCAGTGATTATTGGGCAACTTTTTTCTGCAAGGGCTGCTGATGTGTGTTTACAGCCGGGTGTTTCAGTCATGCTGTGCTGGTGGAGGGGCTTGGTGGGGGCTCCTGCACGTCCTCGTGCAGAATCTCTGCTGCAAACTGAACTGTAAACCCCGCCGAAAACACGGCCCCGGCCGCCTTCCTTAGGACGTGGAGCTAATGATTAATCGACAGGAGTTGTGGACGGGAAGAGGCACTGACTGAAAGGCCTTGTTTTCGTTCGAGTAGTGAAGGCACCTCTTTGTTTCTGTTGATGTGGCAGCGATTGCAAAACGCAGCCTTGGGAAGGGCTGACGCACAGGTGTAGCGATACGAGGCGAAGGTTGAGAGGAGCTGTTCTGGCAGCGCTACCAAAGGTCGCGGACATGCCTCCCCTGGCCTTTTGTCCCCTCTTCCCAGCCCTCTGCCTGGACAAAGGTTGCTCCTCGGAGCACATTCCCCTCCATCTTGCTTTGCTTCGCTGTGAGGAAGTGCGGTCTCTCGCCGCCTTTCCACCCCTGGCCCTTCAGAAAGTGTCGTGGTTTTTTTTTTTTTTCCTTGTAACATTACTGTGCTGCAGTGAAGCCGTGTGGTGATGCAGCACTGCAGATCTCCCTCCTCTCCCCCCGGTCTCCTCCCGGCAGCATCTGCCAAGACAGGAGCAGCTCGGAGAGGCGCCAATGGGTGCGGCTGGGATGGATCACTGGCACATTGATCCTGGCGGTGGGGACCGAAGGATGGCTGCAGTCACAGGGCTCAGGAAAACCTTCCCCCAACAGCAGCTGCCCTGCAGTACTCGGGGCTCTCTCCTCGGTTCTCTTTCATCCCCCCCTCTGCTCCCTTTCTCCTCCTTCTGCCTGCCTCCCTCGCTTTCAGCAAAGGAGATTGCCACAGATTATCCTCAGGGCCTGTCAAGGGTGTGGGGCAGGACACCAAAGCACGGCGTGTATTTATGTATCTGGATAACAGAGGATTAACAGGCGCCGTCTCGGAGTGGAGTGATTTAGCACCATGGCTGCAGAGCAATACAGTAGTAGCCTCCCCCATCCATTTCTTATTTAGGGAAAAAAAAATTAATGACCAAATTACATTTCTTCCAATATAAAAATTTATATTGGGAAGAGTCACACCTTTAGTTTTTGTAGTAGGTGGGGATGTTATTACATTGGTGTTTTGTATCGTCTGTGCATTCTGGGCAGCATGAGTTCAGATACTGAACATTTTAAACACATTCTGCATCTTCTGCAGCAAAAGAATGTCTGAGTTCTGACTGTGTATGTATAATAACACGTACGTGATTGGACTTCAGAATTAGGCAGTAATTGTCAAGGTGGGGAGCAGGCAGTTGTTCAGAGCCCAGCTCTGATGTCACTGGCAGGCAGTGCTTCATGTGAGGTGGGCCATGGTGGCTGCAGTCCAAGGACAGCTAGGATTTTAGGGATATTGATACCATTGTCAATAGTACATTAATCCTATTCCCCCCTGAAATTTGAAGGCAAATATGGGCTCATGTTGCCAGAAACGGAACATGTAAACACAGTGAGCAAAGGGAAAGCATGTGTTCTAACCAGTCAGTTTGGGCACTACATGGTTTAGATTTGAGGGTTGGAGTTCGTCTTTGTTTCCAGAGAACTGGCACTGAAATGTGTTAAAGGGTGATCCTAACTAGGATTCCTAATTACTCTCCATATTTTTTGTCACATTCATTCATGGCACGAACGTTTTCTCAAATAGACTCTTTTCCTGTTTTCCTTCCCTCTCCTTCCTTTCCTGTTCCCTCTCCTGCTCTCTCTACATCTGCCACATCCAATTAGGCCATTTTTTTTTTCCTCACACAGATTTTATTAACCATCTCCTCTACTTTTTTGGACTTTCTAAATCTTGCTTTCAGGGCAAGATAACCAAACCCAGCTTCCAAAGAGAGCATGCTTTGAGAAGCAGCTTTCCTGAGTTCCATTTGCCATTATTTGAAGCTTTTAATTAAATAAAATACAAAGAAACAATAAGAAAATAACCAGAGCATTACAGATTAGGAAACTCACAAAAATTAACATCACTGTACTGTACCAAGGGGCACAAAGGTGACAAGCTCAACCCTGGACAACTGAGAGGCAGGAACATGTCTCGTGTGTGACTTTGTCTTTTTATGCCCAGAAAAGCATTTATTTTTTTCTTGGAAGATGCTCTTGTGCACACAGCCGTGTTCAGTGGAGTATAAACCAGGGAAGAAAGGGCTCTAAATCCAAACCAGGTTATATATAAGTGTAGTAGGTCAGGCTGGAATGAGAAGGCAGCAGCAGTCAGTGAGGCAGGTTTTCAGATCATATTTAAGGATTAGTCATCCAACAACAATGATGAAATTGTAAGGTGTAGGAAAAGGCAGGCATGAAACCGAGGCAGCTCCAGGATCTGACAGCGTGTATTCCCTTCTCCCTGCGTGTGTGGCTGAGAGCAGTTTTGCCTGTGTAAGGTCTGTTTACATCTGCCTGGCCTTCTGCCGCCTTTGCACATAGAAATTTTTTCACAATAATTCTTCACGGAGTTTACAAATATTTCCTGATAACGTCTTTTGTTTGTGCATCCCTTTCCTCTATGCCGGCACATTCAAAAATACACTTTTTTTTGCCTTTTCTGGTCCTGGGTTACCAACTGCAGTTTCAAAGCTTTTCCCTGGTTTGCTCAGAATCTTTTGGCTGAGAGAACTGAGCACCCAAACCCTGCAGTTGCTGGCTGTTCAAACGTCACTGTGCTCATCCCGCCCAGCTTGTCCTTTCTGCTGTGAGTGGATGCAAGTTATTTAAATGTGTTTTTCCATCTTGTTTCCTTGTGTACACAAACATGTTTGGGTTTATTTTTATTTTGCATAGACATTTACTCATCTGTAAGTGCCAGTGTTGCAGTTACTTAACATACATTACGTAGGGTGGTGTCATGTTCCCTCCGGCATTCCTCAGCTCATGTTGGGCAGCTGGGTCTGGCGTGGGGGTGGGAGACTGAACCCCAGCAGCACCTGGGTCTGGGGGGCCGTGCCACCCACGTGTCCTGTGAGCTGTGGAAGTAAGTGAAGGGGTTTGAGACCAGGAACAAGAATCACAGTGGAGACTCTGGGTTAAATAAAGATGGAAGTAGTGGAATTGCTGTGTCAAGGTCATTTGTCTCCTAAGAAAATTGTTGGCTGTCTGTATCTTTCCTCGTGACACAGTTCTGTTTTAATTGTGCCTCTTTAATTGTGTCAGACTAACGATGTGCAGGGTTCTCTGGCTGTGAACACCTTTCTATTTCTTCAGCAGCTGCTGCTCTGTTGCTATAAAAAGGGTGATCCCATGGTAGGCTCCCCACACTGGAGAGAGGAGTTTAAACGTAACCATGGAAAATTTACATGGCTTTATCCCCTCTCTAGATGGCTTTTCCCCTCTTGGTGTCTCCTAGTGATTGTTTTTCCTAGCACAGGGGAAGGGTGAGGGGTAGGATGTTGATTTTGCAGGAGGCAATGTTGTTAAGTGTGGTCTTTTCCCACCAGCACTAACGTGTGTGCTCTCCTTTGCTTCTCTTCCAGATATGGACGTGTCGAAAGTGTCAAAATCCTCCCTAAGAGGGGGTCGGAAGGCGGAGTGGCAGCATTTGTGGATTTTGTGGACATCAAAAGTGCCCAGAAGGCACACAACTCTGTCAACAAAATGGGAGATAGAGACCTACGGACGGATTATAATGAGCCAGGAACCATTCCCAGTGCTGCGCGGGGATTGGATGATACAGTTTCCATAGCATCTCGTAGTAGAGAGGTTTCTGGGTTCAGAGGAGGTGGGGGGGGGCCCACTTACGGCCCCCCACCATCACTTCATGCACGGGAAGGACGTTATGAGCGGAGACTTGATGGGTAAGTTCCATGGTTTCTCTAGGCAGGTATTTTGTATTTGATATGGTGAGAAACACAAACTCCTATCTAGGGCCCCCAGATGGATTTAAAATTTTGGGAATTATCTATGTTTCCTATTTTGGGTTGGAAACGGAAGTGATTTCTATCCCAGTGGCTGGTACCTGTGGATCCATAGAGGATGTGTCCTGCAGCTGGTTGGATATATACCTACACTTGCAATAAGGTGGTTTTAAGATGGAAGATTTCCTTTGGCCAGCATCGATATTGGAGTTACTCTTTTCTAGAAGTAGCGATCCCATTTCTTGGATAATATTAAGGCCTTGCTGGATGTATCCCTACTGCCAGATGGAGCTATCTAATCTACAACATGTGGCGAAGTTCTCTGTGGAGTATCTTCGGAATACTAGAACCTAGAATTCGGTGAAAGCTTGATGCCTAGCTCTCAGTTCTCACTATACGCAGCGGGTATGTTAATTGGATTGTCACCACAAAATTCAGAGTAGACTTGAATGATGCAGCCCCTTGGATTCTACCGACACCTCTTAGCCATGGAAATAACGCTTGGATGGAGAAGACCGAAGGCAGCTTGTGATGGTTCCATTTTGGATCTACATCATTTCCAAGTGATTGGGATTATTCTTTTTGATGGTATTGGCAAAAAGAGATGACGGACATTACTAAATTTTGGAAATTATAGTTTGTTTTTTTTTTTTTAAAGCTGGGATAAGAACTCCTGCCTTGAATTTATTGGATGGTATACAGTCAAGACGCCAGTAGCCATGGGGAGTGGATTACTATCTAGTCTGTTAAAAAGCTCTCTGCTGCTCCACATTAAAGATACTTTAGCTTTAAGGACGTGGTGCTAATACCCGTTTGTGGATACACCAGTGAGAAGTGACTGGGCTGGATGGTTACCAAGGCGGCCAGAGGATGCCTGCTGGGCATGATGCAGCGTGAGGGCCCTCAGGCCTCGGGGATCTTCTACCAGCTGCTTGATTCAGACTTAGGGCTGGAAATTAAAATTATGGATCTATTTAAGTGCCTTCTGTCGCAAGAAAGAAGTTTGGGGGTTTCAGAGTCACAGTTTCAGTCTGGGACTACTTCCGTCCAGTGGAATTTTTTTTTTTTTATTATTATTATTTTTTTTTTAATTATTTTTTTTTTTGTGTCTTGTCACTAAGATTTTTTTTTTCTTGTTGGTTCATCTAAAATATCATTTGACACCCTTGCCCATTAAGAAGGTGGATTACCCCTGTAAGAGGGGCCAAAATTGGGGAAGTTATGTTCACAATTCTCTCCCTAGATTTAATTGGGAATATAGGTCGTGTTTCCACACTTGGAAAAGGTTGGTATGTCCTGCCCTGTGTATATTAGACCCTCTCCTAACCCAAGTCAAACCCTCTCTTTCCACTAACTCCAGTAGCACTTAGTACTAATAGATAAATGAAGAAAGCACTGTAGCCAGTAGCTGTTCTGCTCTGCTTCCTGTGTCTGTCTTCTGTGTCCTTCTCATGGATAAGGATTTGTTCTTTCTGTCAGCTCTGTAGCAGTAACCCACTAGAAAATACTGCTTTTTCTCTGACCTCATTAAATCAGCTCTCACTGATTAACACTTTGTAGGATGCTAAATTGCAATCGTTTGTAAAATTGTTGATCTTGGTCCTTCAAAAGGGGGAAAAAAGAACCAAAACAGAGACACATTTCTGTGCCAGATTCTGAAATAGCTCTCAAAATTCCATTGTTGCAAGCAAGAGGTAATGGAAATAGAAATGCAACAGTGAATTTCAAGCAGATGTAGAAGTTAATGACATTCTCTTGCACTGGTTAAGTAATTTTTTATATATAATTTGAGAGAAAAAATGCAGGCAAGACGTGAGGGAGCCCTATAGAAAGCTTGATATGAGTTACAGTTTAATAACAGAGAGTGAATATATTGAGATGATTAAGGATCGAGTGATTCATTGGAGAAGGAATGGAAGGAACTTCCTGAGATGCTAATCGAAAAAAGATTCAAATCCCATTTTCAGTTTATAAAAGATCCCTGAAATACATCTACCACTCGAACTAGAGCTGTGATGCAGGAGAGGAGGAAGAGGCACAGGGCAGAATTGGGTTATCAGGATTCAGAGGATTGAAGTGACTCATAAGAGATTCTGAAGGAAGACTCTGAGCGAGAAGGCTAAAAAAAGGTTGAAATGTCCTTCATAAGATGGCTAATTAATTTTTAAATTAATTTTGGCTACCCTGACATATTTAGAATTTTAGGAGTATTTTTTAAATGTTCAACGTAACCGTTCTGGACCTTCCATTTTGTGGATGTAACTAAGACGTACCATCCCGGTGCTTGTCCAAATTGGAATACTCAAGTATTTGTAGTGTTCCTTTATCTGTCAGTTTTGCTGTCTCTTTATTTGAGAGATCACACTAACCCAGAACATCACCGAGCCTTTCTCAATTTAAAATGTTCGAAACACTGAAATGGACTGGACTGTAGCTGCTGGAAAGCAGCAGCTTGTGCAGACAGAAATTCTGTGATTGCAGCAGCAGTCGCAACAAAAACACCACCTAAAAATGGGAATTCCCATTGTGTAGGGTTCTAGTATGTTCTGGGGATCTGCATCCTTGCAGCTCCAGCATTAGTAATGGAGAGGTTTCCTTAGCAGCCACAACTTCTACAAGAAATGAGTGTAGCAATCTGGTCAAAGCAAAAATTCCCCCTAAGAGGGTGAAACATTTTAGAACAGCAACAAGAAACCTCCTAATTTTCTGGGAATTCTCTATGGGTTATGCCACCCCTTTTGAAAGCAGCTTCTTACCTCTGGGTCATGCTTTGCATGGAGGCTTTCATGGCTACAGCCCAATTTGTGATGCCGTTTTTGCAGGAGGATAATTACAAGACCTCCAGTAATTACAGAATTTTGGAAAAAAAAAAAATAAATTTTGAAGCTCTTAAGCAAAAATAGAGAGAAAAAGAAGAAGGTAATGGTGATGTCCACAAACACAAAGTTTTTCTTGGTTATGGAATTTAAAAGAAAAAGAACAACTGAAATGAGGATTCTGCGTGGGAAAGCAGAATTTTTTTTCCTCTGCAGGCAAGTTGCTGGTCATGAAAGCCCCATATTGTGATTAAACCAAAATGATTGCTCAGCTTGATCATATACAAATATAACTTTGGAGTCAAGTAAAATGTTTTGAAGTTTGTCATCGTTTGCTTGATAGGTTATTGCTGGTTAGTGGAGAAGCAGTCGCAACACTAAGTCGAGTGCTGCAGTGAATGTTTGCATGATTTGCTTTTAGCCGTGCCTGCCCCTTTCTGATGCGATATTTTTCCCCCTTCCCAAATGCAGGGCTTCAGATAACAGGGAGCGTGCTTATGAACATAGTGCCTATGGACACCATGAGCGGGGGACGGGCGGATTTGATCGGACGAGACATTACGATCAGGATTACTATAGAGACCCTCGGGAGCGGACCTTACAACACGGGCTCTATTACACTTCCCGGAGTCGAAGTCCAAACCGTTTTGACGCTCACGACCCCCGATACGAACCTAGGGCCCGGGAGCAGTTTACATTGCCCAGTGTGGTACACAGGGATATCTACAGGGATGACATTACACGGGAGGTACGAGGCAGAAGGCCGGAGCGGAACTACCAGCACAGCCGGAGCCGGTCGCCGCACTCGTCGCAGTCCAGGACGCAGTCCCCGCAGCGCCTGGCCAGCCAGGCCACCCGACCCGCCCGCTCACCCAGCGGCAGCGGCTCCCGGAGCAGATCCTCCAGCAGCGACTCCCTCAGCAGCAGCAGCAGTACCAGCAGCGACAGGTAGGTGCCCGTGGCCCGGGCTGTGCGGGTGTTTGCGGAGCTGTGAGCCCGAGGAGTCGTTCCGTGCGTTGGTCGTTGGCATAGAAGAGAACTGGAGTGAAATGTGGGAAGGCTCAGTTGGCTCCAAGGGGAATGCTGGTGCTGGTGTTGGTTATTTTCTGTGGTGGATCCGTGCAGCATCCCTAAGATGGCAGCTGGGATGTACAGACACAAGGCCTCGCTGCCTGTGTGCCTGGAGAATGGGGTCACTTTTATTGGCTTCAGCGAGAGAAAAAGCAAATTTTAAGGTCAGCTACTTTTTACAGACCACACTTCAATGTACTTTGGGAGATGATGAGTGGTATTGTTCTGCTGCTGCTTGTTCCACTGCTGACATTTCATGAGGTTGATTTGTCGCCTTCCCATTTTTCCCTCTGCTGCCTCACAGCAGAAATTGTAGACTTGGAAGAATTAAAAGAAAATAACCCAAGTTTGCAATTCCTGGGGATGCGTTTCCCATGTCCTTGGTTCTGCAATAGCTCTGTATTTACATGGCTTTACAAAATACCTATGGGGGAGAAGAGGTGTTAGAAAATCAGTGATTTCTTTTAATAATTTTTGAATTCATGTTGAAGTGCCTCTCTAATATTTGGCTTTTTAAGAGTAAATTCACCCTGAGAGTGGAAACCACAAAGCTACTGTTGCACCCATAAATGTTTTATGCTCTTTGGCGAAGAGCTCTGCTCTTTGGGAGGGTTTGCAGAGTTGGCAGTGTTTCCTTTGCATACCAGGTCTTTTCTAAAACTGAAAATATTCATTAAGTAAATAAGTGTATCAGTAGAGTGTTTGATTTCACAGAGGTCTGGAGTGACAGGACAAGGGGGGAATGGCTTCCCACTGCCAGAGGGCAGGGTCAGATTGGATATGGGGAAGGAATTCCTCCCTGGGAGGGTGGGCAGGCCCTGGCACAGGGTGCCCAGAGCAGCTGTGGCTGCCCCTGGATCCTTGGAGATGTCCAGGCCAGGCTGGATGGGGCTTGGAGAAGCCTGGGACAGTGGAAGTTGTCGCTGCCCATGGCAGGGATGTGGAATTAGGTGAACTTTAAGGTCCCTCCCGACCCATTCTAGTTGTGATTATCACTGTGAATGGAATTTTTACCACTGGCAGAACTCTTTGACCAAGGGAATTATTGTCACAAAATCTTACCATGAATGTTGGACCTTCTGGAAGGGTGAGATGGACTGACACCCATGGAGAGTGTACAGAAGAGATGAGGAAATCAGTGTCTCCTCTTCTGATTGCACCACCTCCTCATGTCTAAAGAATCATGCAGGGATTTATTTGCTTCTTTTAATTATTGTTTTCTCCTCCTGGATTTAGAAATCCAGGTCCTGTCTTGGCTGGAGAGCAGGTGAAGATTTAAGACAGCTTTTAGGCTGCTTTAAGCCTTTGTTTGTTTATTTCCAGCACCTCTCTCAATGAAAGCTTAATGCATGAATAAAGACAATCCTTTGTCAAAGATTTTTCACACTTATTACAGCTCAGAAAAATCTGTGAGACTTCCAGAGGTCTCAAAAAAATCCTAGAGAAAATGGATTGAAAGGAGGGATGGTTACATTTAAGGTTTAATAAAAAAAATGTCTCAAGCTGGGGAAGAAGAAAAAAATCTCTACTGGTGCTTCTCTGCTCCTTGTGGAATGAGAAGGGCATCCAAGAAACTCGTAATATTTATAAAATGTCATTGTTGGGATGTCGAGGTGGGATGAAATCCTGTTCTGAATTTGAGAGGACTAAATATGATCCCACTGGAACCAAGTTTTAAGATTTAATGAGAAGAAAAGCAGCGTCTGCTGTGCTTGAGCATTTCATTTTCTTGGCAATTTCTAGCTGTAGTAATGGAAAAGTAGACGATACTCTGGGAGGAAATAAAACATTTTTTTCTTATTAATACAATAAAATCAAACTTAGTCAAGCAAGTAATGGAATCTGGTGGATTGGATATTTAATTTTGAAGGATCAGAAAAGAGTTTTACATGTTTCTCAGCAATCAGTTAGATAATACTAAACATTTAACCCTCTCTTTACTTTAGGAAGAAAAACCTCACCTGGCCTTGGAAGTCTTTTCAAAGCAAAAATGTTTCATTTTGAACACACTTTGAATTAAGCAATGTAAATATTAAGCGACTCATACCCTGTTGGTGAGCAAAAGCTGCCTCACCCCCTTTTCCCTGGTCTGGTGCTCCCACTTGCTGTGTAATATATCCAGCTTTGTTTGTCTGGAGAATAATCATTGCCTGCAATTCCCGTGGTGGTCTCGAGGAATTTAGCAAGCTGGAGATTCCCTCATGGCTTTTTTAAAGCAGAAAGGGCCAATTTTGTGAGGCCACAGTATTATTAAGGTCTTTATGACGCTGCATTCTCCTGAAATTGAAGAAGTTGGTCACTCGGGTGTCGTGGTGTTGGTCTCAGCTGGCAGAGCTGTGTTCCCTGCCCTGGGGAGTGCTCAGGACACAGGGTGGGTGTTCAGAACTCGTGGGAACTGTCCTTCAGGAGCTGTGAAAAAGCAGCAGAAAGGTGGTGAAGGAGAAGTCTGGGTTTCCTTGCTTGTGGTTTTCGAGAGCTGTGTGAAGTCAATAACACTGATTTTCCTGGACAGTACTGAAGAAACACAATCTGCTTGCTTAAAAAAAAACAAAAACCAAAAAGAGCCTTTATCTCCTAAAGGTTCAAAGTTAGTTGCATTGGATCTCGACTAAATTTTGCTTTAAAGTGTTATTTGGTGGCCTTTGCAGGTAATGGAGCTGCGAGGGAGTAATTTAGAAACTAAAACCACAAAGAACACGTTAAAAATAACCAGTATTCTCTGAAGCCAGGCTTTATTTGGGGTGTTTTGTGGCCTCTCAGAAGTTGCCAGCTGAGCTGAGGTGAGGAATGCTGGTGGATGTGGATGGCTCCTGCATGGATTTGAGGAGGAATTTGTGTTTTGAAGTCTTCTTAGTGTGAAATTGCTCATTCCCCACCCATATCGTGGAAAAGGGTTGATGGAATTTTTTTTTTAATCACCTTGAAAGAATAAAAAAAGCCCTTGAAGATGATAATTTGCCACCACCAGAAGCTTCAGTTTCTCCATTTTGGTGATTCAGACACACACCACAAATGATACATTAGCAAACATATTTTCTGTACTGTGTCATGGAAGAAACTGTCTCTGGATGGAAGCTGGGTGATCCCATAGGAAGCAAACCAGATTTTGTTTGTGCCCTGCCCAGCCTCCTGGAAACATCCCTCCTGCTTTTGTTTTTTTTTGGTGGTTTTTTTTGGGTTTTTTGGTTTTTTGTTTTGTTGGTTTTTTTTTTTTCTTTTGTAGAAAAAGCTCTTTTCTAGGCTGCTTGTCGAGGTGCTCTAATGTGCTAAAAATAATTTCTGGGCTTTTTGATTCAGTTTTGTAACGTCAAATGACCTGACACGTCTCTGGCTGCTCCATGTGTTAGTGATTATTTTTAAAGCTTTGCTGCAGCAGTGTGCTGAACCACCCGGTGCTGAGTGGAGTATTTCGCTCCTAAAATCCTCGTTGGGATGAGGTTTGAATTCATTTCCAAAAACCCAGGCAGGAGTGTTTGATTTCCTGTAGGTGATGCCCAGGCTGTGAAAGCGTGAACACCTCATGTGTTCAATCTACAGATAAGAGACATGAGATTTCCCCTGGCCTTTAATTTAATTTTTAAGAGTGTATATTCAGTTGTTTGATGTGGAGGATGCTGGGGAATTTACCAGTTAAATGAATAATTTCCTATAGTGTGCAATACAGTCACCTTTAATTTATTTTTAAGAGTGTTTATTTGGTTGTCTCATCTCCAGGATGCTGGAGTTGGATGAATAATTAGTTAGATGACTATTTCTCTATAGCTTGTAATATGAAATAGGTATTGTGAAATTAAAAGAGCATTTTTAGCTTAGATACAACACTGACTTTATATTCAGCAAGATCTACATGAGCATAGTTACTCCAGTCTTCCTGAAATCAAGAAACGGGAAGAAGTTACACTTAGAGATATTTGAAAAGGGATTTTTTTTTTTTTTTAATTCTGATAGCTGTATTTAAAGTTCCCATGACAAGTGGGCAAGGCATACGGTAATTAGAGATTGGTTTTAATTTTAGATTTCTCTGTGATGAAACCCTTTCTGGAGCAACGAAGTACCGTTGGAATAGAATATATGTGTGTCTTAATATTGAAATAAACTGATGAAAAATACTGCCAAGAGAATTTTAATCATGGGAAAAACAGGCTCTCTGAAGCCTCCTTTATTTAGTCAGGGACTTTCCTACTCTGTTTCAACAACTGAAGTGAAAGTAGAAAAAAAGTGAGTTTTAGTTTCATTACATAATGCAAACCTTTCTCTACCATTGTCTTCATCTCCTCCTTCCCGTGTTGTTTGCTGCCAGGAGTGATGAATCACTGACATAGCTGGGATTTGGGATTTTCAGTGGGTTTGGAGATGCCTGTGCTGAGGACAGATGAAAAATCAGGAAAAATGAGTTTAAACGTAGCTGGTTTAGTCTTTCTATTGAAGCATCTGTGAGATGGCTTTTGTTGAGGTTGAGTAATTCCACATACATTGGGTACTGTAGAGATGAGCTGAAAATTTTTTAATCTCTTCTGGTAGAACGACAGGGTTGAGCAGGCTCACGTTTGTATGGGAAAAGAAATTAGGTTAAGATTTATTAAAGAAAATTAAAGAATTTCTTAGAATGGGAAGCCTTTTCCATTACACAAAGGCAACAGTAAATCCTGTCAGAGTCAGGTGAAACACCTCATCCTTATCTTTTGTTAATAAAACCCGATGTGCTGCTTTAATGTTCTCTCCGTGTGGCAAAACGTGAATTAGGGAGAGGAAAATTTAAAAAAAAAAAAAAAAAAAAAAAAATCCACCTCAGATACTCGCAGGTTTTTGTTACCAACTGTCGAGCCTTTTCACTTTGTTCTTCCTTGTGTTTCGGCTCGTGTCAGCCTGTGCTGCTGCTCAGCTAAATATAACCGAGACCATCCTTTAAACGTGGCTTTTTTTACCCTTGGGACTGGATCGGGTTTCTTGAGATTCAGCACAGGCACAACGTTTTCAGACGGCTTCGGAGAGATTACAATACAGAAAGCAAACCTTTATACTCGAGATATGCCGAAAAAGACGTACCTGTGCATGTGTAACCACATAAATAGATCCTTCTGTGGGGGAAAAAAAAAAACCCAAACCCGTGATACATCAAAGTTCTCCTCAAGGATGGTGAAGAAATGGTGCCTCGGCGCCCTTGGGAGGGAACGGCCGCAACCCGCTCGTCCCTCAGCCTCACGCCCCAGCTGCTGACAGCCCGCATTACCTCAGCCCTGGACTCGGCAATAATCTATTAAAAATGTGCGTTGCATAATAAGATTTTTATCTCGCTCCGAAACCTCGCCGCTTTCTCTCGCCTCACGGCCGGCGGAGCGCGGCTGCCGCCGCAATGGCGGCGCCTCTCTCGGCTGTTTCGGGGAAGAAAGCGGGTGTTTCTGCGGGAAGAGCGGCTGTTGTGGGGAGGCAGAGCGGGTGTTTCTGCGGGAAGAGCGGCTGTTGTGGGGAGGCAGAGCGGGTGTTTCTGCGGCAAGAGCGGCTGTTGTGTGGGGGCAGAGCGGGTGTTTGTGGAGCACAAGCGGGTGTGCCGCTGCCACGGCCGTGCCCCGGCGGGCGGGGGGCGGTTGTTTGCGCTGAGAACCGGTCTGAGCCGGCAGGAACCGGCCGGGGCCGCCGCGCCGCCCCCGGGGCGGGGCCGCCCGAGCCCCGCGGAAAAACACCGCGATTGCCACAAAAAAAAGCTTTTAAAATTAAAAAATTATATAAATATTAGAATCCCTCCCCCACCTTAGCACTGGAGCAGCGCTCGCTCCTGTGTGAAGGAAGGTTTTCCCCTCACGCAGCGCAGGGAAATGAGGTAGCAGCGCCTGTGTCAGGGCCGGCTCTGAGGGGGGAAAACCACTCTCGCTCCCTCTCAAACAATTTTAGGTTGTTTATCTATATATTTATTTTTAAGCCTTAAATGCTCTGCTCGCTCTAGAAGTTAAGCACTGGCTTCCTGGTGCTGGAGGAATCAGCCCCAAAAATCCCCCAAAAGGGCGATTTTGAAGCCTGCCCCAACATCCTAATACCACCTCTGCCGTGATTGGAAACAATTTCGAAATAAAACAGAAATTCTGTTTTTGTTTGCCCCTCTGGGAGAAACAGCCCCCCCTCCCCCTTACGTATAAATAGACAATAAAATACTTTAAAACGTTATAAGCAAGAGGGGATTTAATGTCTTTTTTATTTAGTACTTAATTTTCTTGGCATGAGCTGCCCAAAAAGGAGTGGACATTTGTCTGCAATTAATACCCCCCCCACCGCACTCCCAGCAATAGTTGGTAATTGCTGACTCTAAACGACAAAGTAATTAAGCCTCTTCCGAAATGTGCAAAGTAGGTGTTTATCTAAATCTGGGCTCTGAGGCTTTGTCTCTGTGTCAGGGCCCAGAAGCTCAACTGCTGCTTGCTCAAAGTGCATTTGATTCTTTACAAGCAGAGAAAAAGAAATTTCTTTTCAAATTAATTACAGGAAAGGAGTCTTAAAAATATATCATGTTGTGGATGGGTGAAGTGGAAATTGCCCTGGAAAAATATTTCTGTTTTATTAGTATGGTAACTATTTTGATCATTTCAAACTCCTTTATTGGTGTTAAAGATATTATTATTATTTCAATGCTTTAAAGGTTTCTTGCAATGAGATCAGAATCTGTTCTAGAGAATATGAGGGTCTGAGGCAGCTGATTCCAGACCCTCTGGAGAACTTGCATTTTCCTCAGCTGAGGGAGAAAGATTGGGGAGTGTGGAAGCATGTGTGTTAAAAATTATATTTTTGAGTCACCCCATGGCATCTGCGGGCCTGTGGGAGCCAGTGTTTGCTGTAAGAATTCCCAATTTCGTGTCTTCTTAACCTCTTTTTTTAGGAATAGTAGGAAAAACCTGAGCTATGTGGACAGCACTGCTCCCACCAGCGTGGTGGGAGACTTTGGGCTGTTCCTTAAGTCCGTGGGAGCTGCTAAAAATTGCTGTTTTCCCAAAGGTCAGGTGCTGTTGGATTGGGTTTGACTTTGGGGTTGTGTGCGCGCGTATTAACAAAATGGTCACTTCTAATTGCGTTTTTAAGGCTTTGATTTCCTTCCAAGTATTTTGCTTAATCATCTTGAGTAGGCTGAGGGAAGGAAAGAATTAGCTGAGGTCAGGGAAGTTGAAGCTGCCCGTGTTACTGCTCAGAAGCCAGGCTTAGTGAGGGATCCTGGAGGCAGGAAGGGAAATGTGCCTGGTGCTCTCTTCCTGCTGCACATTGGGAGAGCGAGGGGAAACCAGCCCCGAGAAAGACAAGGAAAACAGGGAAACGTGTGTGGTGCTGTGGGCTGTGGTGGCTACCTCCCTGTGCACAAGTGGTCCAGATTGCCCTTTCTTTGGGAGACACAGCTCGGATGTGAATTGTGGCTAAAATAGATTAGAGGCATCCTAGTTGGGAAGTGCTTCTCTGCAGTGGTGGTGGAGTCAGACAGCTCAGAGGGAGACACAGGCACCAGAGGTGGGGGAAAGGATCCCTGTCTCCAGACCTTTGGAATGAAGGGCAGTTTAATAATTCCTAATGAATATTCACGTGGAGGGATGAATAGCAGAAGAGGGAGGCTGTATTGAATGCTTCTTGCAAAAATACCAGTCATTACAGTGATCAAAGGAAAAATCCAGCCACTGCCTGGGCTCAGCCATACGTGTTCCAATTAAAGCCTAGACACCACGTCCCTTTGGACTTGCAAATACAGTGATTTGTTAGGGCTTTTTTTTTTTTTTTTTCCTCCCCAAAGAGGATGTTTCTGGCTCTGCCAGAGGCGTGGATGCAGAAGAACCTTCCCTGTAAAATCTAAGGCCTGGGAGAACAGGTCTCCTTGAGGTGTATCAGTGCAATTCGGGCATTAACCATACAAACAATCTCAACTGGAACACGTTGTGCTTAAATAAGGTCACAGGGATGGGAATTAATAGTAAATAAGCCATATAAGAGAAAAAAAATAAAAAATAGTGTCATCCCCTAATCTTTGCCTTGAATTAACTGTATACCTGATGTGCTTAGCTTCGCCCTTATCGTCCTAGCATCAAGCGCAGTCCGGCTGCGACGTTGCGAGTGCCAAAACCACGAATGATGGCATCAGAGGTTTAAGTGCAAAAGCTTCTTAGCAGGAGATTAGGGATCCCACTGCAGATCCTTGTGGTCAGCTCGTAATGCTGCTTGGAGAGGAGAAGGCAGCGTGGCTCTTGAGTGGAAAATCACAGGCTCGGGAGAGAGGTGAGGGCTTCGATGTGTTCTGCAGAGGAGGAAAAATTTGTATGCGTTGGGATGTGATCCAGATTTTTTTAAATCTCGAAGGGAAGCTTAGTTTCCAAAAGGAGGAGTGGGGAGATGTGCACTGTGTAGATGCCATGTGAATAAAGTCTTTGCATAATTATTTATTAAGTGCCTAACATAAGAACAAAAATAGCTTTGGCATTAAGAAGCAGGACTTCTCAGTGATCCCTCCTCGCAAGAGACCTGTAACAAAGGTAGGGGACCTGTTCCTTTGTTTCCTGGTCCTTCCAGCAATGAGTTCAGTCTGCTGTCTGGAGGAGCGAGACGTGGAGCCTTTTAATTCCTTCTCTTTGATAAATGTCTGGGCTTCGGTGCTCAGTTGCTTTATTTAGCTCAAAGCGATGGTTTTGGCTGGAAGACACTTGGAAATCCAGAATGGCAGGAAAAGTACCTCTTGGAGAATGCTTTCTATGAGAGGGAAGTGGGTTTTCAGGGCTGTATCCTCATTTCCTCCATGATTGTGGGATGTTCTCTGCAGGTGTCCGGAAATCGTTGGTTTTATACCTGGGCAAAAATATGAGAACCTCATCAAACAGTTTAAAAATCAAGAATAATTAAGACACGTCTCCAGCAGATCCTGGCTCTAAAGGCATTCACATATTTATTATCTTTCATCCGTTTGAGAGTAGAGAGCTTTTCTGGCATAGTAATGTTTGAAAGAAAGGCACTATTCTCCTCCTGAAAGTGAATTCCCAGGAATGCCCGGCCCCAGGTCCCTGCAGACAAACGGTGCCGGGCTGGACTGAGTGAGATGCAGAGTGTCCTACTTACTGTGGCTGCTACAGGTCTGACCTCCTTGGATCATCTGACACCTCGTTGGGTAAGAGGTTGCTGCAAGATCTCAAACCCTCAAATTATGTAAGATTTACACACTTGCTTTGAAGCTGGTCCCTCCCTTCCATGTTTGTTTACTGGCTGGCGTGTCCTGTTGGATTGTGAAGGATGAATAGTCCCAGAAGGGAAGCTGTCGGGTTAGTACAGACTTTCTGTTCCCCTTCATTTTATATACGTGCATGGAGCTGTGCTTATCCCTGCTCCAGAATCTGGGAATACGCTGAGGACATCCTGCCCCAGTTGGGCCTTTGCTGGGTGAAATTTTCTGTTTGTTTGTTTGTTTGTTTGTTTTTGAGAGGGAGGGAGGGAGGAAAGGCTTGTTGTGTTGCTAGAGGAGAAACAGAGATGGTATCTAGCAGTTGTCTCAGGAGTTGATGTTGGGCTTGCTTTTTAATATGCAGTTTCCCTTGAACTCGGGGAAATCTTGGAAAAAAGGAAGGTGCTTAATTAATCCTGTACGTGTGGCTGCCATGGTTTGGGGGTTTGAAAACACTGGCTCCCATAAGGGAATCGCACTGGCTTCGCCTGTGGGAATTCCTCAGAGGAATTTTCTTCCGTCCCGTTGTCTCCGCTGTGCCAGCGGAATTGCCTCACGCTGCTCCTCCTTTCCCAGCTGCTGCCCTGTGGAGAGCAGGCCAGGGCTCTACAGGCACTCGGGCCAGGGAGCTGTAAGGCATTTCCTTCTGGGTTTCCCCCTACTTTTGCATTTTTCTCACGTACTAAGTTCTCACCCGTGCTTTGTGATCCCTGGTCAAGTGCGGTGGAACTGGCCCAGACTTTTGAGAAAGAGAATCCCTGGACTTCTGACCCTGTGTGGAGATGGAATTAAGTTACAGCAAGGTGTTTTCTCAGAAGTTACTCCTAAGTGGCAAACATTGTCATATGATATGGGTTTTGCTGGATTGGTTTTGGGGTTGGGTTTTTTTTTTTAATTTACATACTAAGCCTGGCATTAATCTCCATAGTTGATCAACAGAGTAAAATCACATTCTCTCCTGCTACCTACAGCAGATCCACAATAGACGCTGTGGCACTCTACCTGTTTCATACAGACATTTTCTTTTCGGTTTTATTTTCATTACTTCAGTGTTTCCTGCCCATGTGAAAGCTCACAAAAAGTTCTACTTTTAGTTGTATTTATTTGCATGTGGGCAGCAAAATGAAGTAATTCCCAAATATAGTCCTAGCCAAGAGACCCATCTGTTCCTTGCATTTTAAATGGCAAATTAATCCTTAGCATAGAACTCATCAAATGTCTTCTCTCTATAATTTATGCTGCCTGAGATCACAGAAATTACATCTTTTTTTTTTTTCCCAGGCCTTCCATTTTAAGTAGTCCTTGACTCCAGAGCAGCAGCTCCCATTCTGGTTTTACAGAGCTGTCCTGTGATTCCTTCAGTCACTGTTGTCAGTCTAAAAGGGGGCATATAGAAAAAAAAAAAAGCAACCCTCCAAGATTATTCTTCCCTTCATCTCTTTGGTGTTTCTTTGAAAGGCTGTAGAAGATTCTATTAGAATCTTAGATCAGAAGGAGTATTTTGTGATTTTGAGATGTAAGGGAACAGAAATTCTCTTTGAAAAACACCCTTGGTAAATGGATTTGTTTCGGCTGGAGAGCTAGGGTAGCTCTGTCCATTTTCATTTAGATTTCTCTCTTTGGACAATAGTGACCATTTTTAGAATCACTAAACTTCCATGGTGTTATCTGCCATAAAGGGAATTTCTATGTTCAGCTTTGCATGTTCCCAAATTTACTTAAGCAGCATTGTAGCTCAGCTGTGTATCTTGGCATGCCTTCCGTTGCAGATCCCATCCCAGGAACAATTCTGTTTATAGGAGAGGATGCACCATTTCAAAACTGTTCCAAATCAGGAATTTCAACAAATGGTATTTTGTGTATTGCTAAAAAAACCCTGTGCCTTGGGTTGGGAGGAGGCAGTGCATGCAAATAGTTCCTGGCTTGGGTTTTTTAAGGCAAGGTGTGATGCTTTTCTATAACGTGAAGGCACAGTTAATTCTAGGGGGCTGTTTGCCATGATCTTCTGTCAGCTTTATGTTAAAAAGTAACTGTGGTACCCTGGAGGTGAATCAGTGCTAGGGCACTTTTTTGTTCTAGCATATGTCTGAAAAAGGCTTTTCTTCCCAGTGCTCAACATTTAGTCAATGCCAAATGGTTTTGAAATTGTATTTAGAAGTGTTTATTCCCAGGAATTCATTTCACAGGGCTCTTAAGGCAGAAGAGGTTACTTCTTGCTCCTTGAGTAAATGTGTAGTAGCCTACTTGGACACAGTGGTGGTATTTCACTCTCCTGGCTCATAGGCAGCACTTGGAGTAGAGTTTGGTGTTTTTTCCCAGGATGCTGAGTAGGTCCCTTCATGAAAGCAGCACTGTTGTTGAGGAAACTGCCTTTAAATATTGGGCTTGATGATCATGGAGCTCTCTTCCAGCTTAAATGTTTCTGTGTCGCTTTCTTGGTATTTTGAAAAGACTTGGCCACCCGTAAGCCAGGAGATCAAATTCCTCAGCCTGTTCCCTCCGTGATTCATGGAGTGACCTTGGGCAAAGCCCTTGGCCTCTTCATACCTTCCTTTTCCATCTGCAGTGGATGTTAAGGAAGCCTCCCATGAATCTGAAATACGGCTTTTGTCCAAAGATTTCATGGGCTCTGAGGTGTCAGTTACAAAATACTAATTTAGATCATCAGCAGATAGGTGGCAAAAGCTCTTCCCTTTAACACAGTTATGCTGCTTTTGGCCAACTCTGTGCTTGGAGCAGTAGCTCTTCCTCAGGCATGTCCTGGCAGTGCTTAGAATAATTTGGAGCATGGCTGGAGGAGGTGGGAGTTCTGGGTGGCTGCAGTGGGACTTCTCACGAGGGATCTTGACCCAGGGCTTCCCTCTTTGAAGGTGGTGTTAAACAGAGGCTCATCCTGCTCACCCATTCTCACACCCACCCTCTTTCTTCCCTCTTTGCATCAGTGGAAGTTTAATTGTGGGAAACCAGAGCTGAAGAGCTGCTTTGTACTTCACCCTCAAGGCCTCGATGACTTTTATCTTTGCCAGCACTGAGCTCTGTCACTGTGGCCATTTGCTGAGAAAGCATTTCCTCTGTCTTCCCAGGGTTTCTTTTGGAGCATGAGCAATCCCACTGTTCCCAGGGAGCATCCATGGTTCAAAGAGGCATTGGCTGGGCAGGCAGGTAACTCCAGCTGTTCCCAAGTTCAACACCAAACCCATCCACGTCTGAGCCATCGGCCAGCGTGGGGAGTGCAGGGATTGAGCAGCTTCTTCCCAGCAGTGGGAAGCTGTTGTCAGTGCTGAGTCAGCTCTTTGCTCCACAGATAGGCCAGTGTGTTTGTAACCAACACTTTTTTTCCCCCCAGGTTAGTGTTTTTAATTCGTGGCTGTACAAAGTTCAAGCCCAAGGACGGGGGGACATAGGTCAAGGAGCGAGGTGGCAACACCAACTGTGGATTGGACAGTGTCCTCAGCCAGATGAGGATTAATATAAACATACATATTTTTAGCAACTATGGTGGGTTATTTAGTTACAGGGAAGAATTAAAAGGAGCCCAAGGCTGTCTGGAAACTGAGGGCTGCAGGGGAAGGTGGTTCTGGGGATAAGAGCAGTCTGTCCTTCTGAGCAATGTCTCTATCTTCTCCATGATTTGTTGCAGGCTTTAATCAAAGATCAGTTGTCAGACATCAGGATAAAATAACTGACGTAAATATATGTATATATATATTTATACATGGCCTGTCACAGAAATGCAAATGGATGTTAATAAGCCACTCACTTGACTTGGGATGAATATATGGTAAATAGTACCTGGAGGCTTTGTCTTTGAAATCTTGCTGGTCAGAGACTGAAATAAATCCTTCAATAGTGTGTGTTAGTTGGCCACGTAAAGGACATTGAGTTGTCATGGTTGTGTTGCTTTCCCATGGCCTTTAAACATCATTTAATTTAATTTCTTTGGATTTAGGATTCCAGCCCGACAGGAGGCCACTGAAGTCTCTCTGGCCATGGTAAAGCAGAAAAAGTTAAGGAGTAGGAGGATGTCCTTGTTTCATTAGTCTGCAGTATTTAATGATCTCTCTTCTGAGCTGTAAATGCTGGTTTTATCTCTTGCATGCTTTTTGTGGCTGTTTTTGTTTCCATGCAGCAGGTCTGGCCTTTCCCCCCTCTCAGTGGATTGTTTTATCTTAGCTGAGTGCTGTTAAATACTACAGAGCGTGTGACATGCACAAACCAAAGTTCCTTGGGTGGCAAGTTCTCAGCAGCTTGAACGGGTGCCAGGAATGTCAGGGAATCACGTCCCGGCGAGCTTTGCTCTGGAGGGGCCACGGCCAGGCTGATGGGCACAGGGTAATTACGCTGAGGCAATGTTTAGGTGGCTTTCTCTGCCCTTCCTCTTGTACCCGTATTTCCAGTGGAAAGCCTTGTTTGCCCATAGAGCAGCGAGGTTCAGGCTCTTTGTGGTTTCCCTGTGTGGGCTGAGCCCCTTCAGTGCTCGCATACAGTTGGCAAAATGTGGCGTCGGCTCATTACCTCTTGTTCTCTTAAACAAACCGACCTCAGAGGTCGGACTGGGTTTTCTGACGTGTTCAACTTCAGGTTCAACAACTCCTTTGAACGAGGGAAAAACCCCTCGTGTTTATTTCCGCAGGTGTGTGAAATGTTTTTTTCCCATATGAATACCCTGCTGTGGGACACGTCATGTGTACAGAGGAATTGCCTGCTGCTCGCTTGGGTATTTGGGTCAGAGTTGGAATCAACTCTGATAAGGAGCTGCTCGCTGTATGCCCAGACCTCTGGAATTTTCAGTTGTGGTTATTCCTGCCCACAGCAAGGTGTTGCATTGAGATGACCTCTAGGGTCTCTTCAGTCCCCTTCCTCTTCCAGCCACCTGGATTGTTGGATTAACAGGGTGATATCGGGAGTTCTGCAGGAATGGGCTACTGCTGTTCTTAGGAAAGAATGTGTGATTTGATGTGCATTTTTTACTTAGGTGAGCGTAGAGAAGAGAGGAAATGCTAGTTAAATATCTTCTTAGGTCCATATAATATTTATCAGTAGGTCAGAAATACTAGTCTGTAATAGCCCTGTGCATATATTGCTCCAATATATTATTTTCCATCCAGAAGTCAAAAAGTGTTTCACAGGCAAAGATCCTTTAGTCCTTGCTAGAATGGAATACGTGGCATTTTCTAAGCTTTTATTTTAAGCAGTTGCCATCAATTTTTTCTGGGTGTTAGCTGGCAGTAATCAGGTCTTTGTAATTCTTTTATTCTCAAACAACACATTGGTACATTCAGGAAATGGAGCAATTTTCTGGTGCTGTTTTCCCAGGTTGAGGAAATCTAACCAGCAGGTTTTTTCCAAAGCCTATTAAGTATCCCAAAGATTTGTGTCTTCTGGATAGAGCTGATCACACAGCACTGTCACTGCTGGTGTTTTGTGCATGGAGATCATCTGTGGTGACTTAACTCGGATCTGGAAAGGGAGGGACAGGGAGAAAAACTGAGGGTTCCTGTTGCTTCCGTTCAGAGATGACTGAACGTTAACTTTGGATTTCCTGACCCGGCTTGGGAATCTGCTGCTGACATCATCTGTGAGAATTACCCACCATCAGCAGGGATGGAGCCTGTCCTCAGTAGATCTTTCTAGGAGATAATCTCTTCACTGGGAGATTATTCTGACAGGGTGTTGAGTCGAGCTGAGCCAGGCAGAGTTCCTGATTTCAAGTTAATTTTGGCAGGGAAAAAGTGATCATTCTGCATATTGCCTGTATTAAAAAACCCCAAAAAACCCAAAAAAGTCCTGGATTCTTCACCAGGTCTGCTGAAACCGTTTTTGAAGGCAGCTATAAAAAAAAAATTAAAGTGGTAGTTTATACGTTTTTCATGTCTGAAATTTGCCATGAGAAATGCAAAGGTTTTAAACTTGTTTTAGGTGGCTTTGTTTTTAACTTTCTCCAGCAGCAGAGGTTAGAATCATGGAATGACAGAATCATGGAGTGGTTTTGGTTGGAAGGGACCTTAAAGCTCATCCCATTCCACCCCTGCTGTGGGCAGGGACACCTTTCACTACCTCAGGTTGCTCCAAGCCCTGTCCCAGCTGTCCCTGGACACTTCCAGGGACCGGGCAGTCACAGCTTTCCTGGGCAGCAACAGGTTGGTTTTGGTTTGCTTTTTTAAACCCGCATTGGCAACTCAGTACCCGCAGGACATTAAAGCTTCCCTCTGCTTTATCCTTCACGATGGCCACCCCGTTTCCAGCCGTGTTTTCTGTCCCGTTTCTGACCGTGTTTCCAGTGGTATTTCTCACCCCTTTTCCCTCCCTGTTTCCTGCCGTGTTTCCCTCCCTATTTCCTACCATGTTTCCAGCCTTGTTTCCCACCTGCCACTTGCGGGGGAGTCCCCAGCCTGCAGCTAACTCATCGCTCTCAAATAAATCAATGGGCAGAAGTGACAATTGTGCCACATTTTAAAATTTCAGGAGGGTGGAGGGCAGGTAGTGAGCTGCCTTGATTCAGCGCCGCTGCCATTGACAGGAAGCAGCAGGTCTCTCGTTCTACGGATGGGCTTGGAGCCTCTCTTTTATCTCCTTTTTGTGGGAACAAAGGACAGCTGGCTTTGTATTCTCCGCTCAGGGCTTTCATTTCTCACACGTAAACCCAGCGTAACTTCATCGCCGCTAGACCTGCAAACCGTAATTGCCTGAAAATGAGAAATTTCTCTGGCAATGAGGAGTGGTTTGTGGGATACCAGGATTGGAAATGTCATCTTTGCATTTAGAACTGAGCAAAGGAACAGTGTGCTAAATGAGCTGCGATGTGCTGAGACCAGGAATGGGGCCCCCATCATCCTTGTGGGTCCCTTCCAACACGGAATATTCCATGAATCCATGAAACCAGGCTCTTTGGGTCTGAACCTCATTGCTGCATTCTTACAATGTTGAGTCTTTGGGAATCAGCTCACACGGATACAATCTAGATTGGATTACAAATAAATTTAATCTTGATTGATGGAAAATAGATACATAGATAAGTATTGTAAGCTATGAATAGATTTTATCGTGACTGATGAAAAATGCTTACATAAATAGTCTAGGTAAGAATACATCCTTATATACTCACAGGTAATTATGGAATACAGATTAAGTGTTTTAAAAGGGCTTGTAAACTATGCCTGTGGTAAAGTGCATGTGTAAGAGAAAGATTTTGTGTCCACCCCTTGTTTAATTAAGAACAATCTCTCTTACTGCTCCACTTTTCCATCTGATTTCGCTGACAGTAAAATGCAAAAATCATTTTTTTTCAGTGCTGTGATACCATAGGGTGAAACTGATTTTAGGAGCCTCTGGGCTGGACAAAAGAGCATCTGGAATCCTGGTGGAATGCTCAAGCTGTTCCCCAGTGGCTCCATGTCCTCGGGAGCAGGGGGAGGGTGCTGGAGGAGCCGTTCCCAGCTCCCTCCCGGCGCCACGCGTGTGTTGTGACAGCTCAGGAGATTAGTTCTTCAACGTGCTGGCATTCTGCTCCGCTGACTTTACAGGGATGTAGAAGAGCAGGTTTTCTCGTGTTGGGAAAAGGCTTAGTGCCAGAGCATGCTCTGCTTCTGGAAGAAAACACCCTGGGTTTAATGCTGGTAGTGGAAGTCCAAAATGAAGTTATAAAGCTATTTTAGACCTAAAACCTATTGATACTTGGAATACTTCTAAGGAGGAAATTATCAGAGTTGTTGTTTTATCCTATTATATTCCCTTATTAAAAGTTCCCCAGCTCATTCTAAAAGCTTTATGAACCCACTTTTGCCAGAAGAATTTTTAATAACTTATTTTCTGCATTGGCAACGAGTGGTTGTTTTCAGAATTACTCACAGGGAAAAGCAAAGCCATATTCTCATTTTAATATTCTGGGAACTTGTCCTTGAGCAGCTTTCAGGCTTCAGATCTGTATATTTTTAAAGCTGAAGAAGAGTTGTATTTTGCTGCTCAAGACTCCACATAATTCCCTGTCAGATGCTTTATTTTGATTGTGCTGTGAGCTATAACTGGGTGACACAGCAGCTATAATTAACTCTTCCATCATTCTCCCATTCACAGAACATCAAACCTTTGACTTACTTTTGAATTATTATATCCATGTTTCTTCAATTGGAAAAGTGATGGGGATTTCCCTAAAGAAAGGGGGGATTGTTCTTGCAATCATTTTTTTCCTTGTCTAAAAATAGTCAAGAAATAATGATTTTTAAAAAAAAAAAAATTTTTTCCCCCTGGAATGTGGAATGTCTCAGAAAGTGTTGCTTTGCTAAGGGAGACACGTATCCATAAAACTCCCTGGGGAAGTGGAAGTTACCAGCATGATCCTTCTTTCCCAAAGGTGCACAGAGTTCAGGCTCCTTTATAGAATTTATCACCCTGTTGCACTGCTGTGTCATCACTTGGATATCTAACGGTGCTATCCTGAGATAATACTTTTTCTCTAGTGAAATGCTGTGATTTTAATAGTATGCTCCATTTTTTTAACATCCTCATAACGAAAAACCCAGACTGTAAAAAAATAGCCTGTCTCCATTCTAAAGCACTGCTCAAATCAATTCAGCACTGCCTCTTGCTCGAGACACGATCTGAGCACACTGGAATTCAAAAGGCTTTGGGAGAATGGGCTGAGCGTCAAGATGTGAGCAGGAAAAGTGGACATGTGCACAGGGCAGAAGGTTCTGCAGCCCCAAATTCCTATTTTAGCCTTCCCCAGGGGCTGCTGAACCATGCAGAGCTGCTATCAGCTTGGGAATGATGTTCAGTTTCTCCCCACACAAATTCTCTGCCTGATATTTGTGTGTTTAAAGAAGTTTCTCTCTTCTTTGCCAGTTTATTTCCCAGTAGCAGGTGATGGCTGATGTTACCCTTGGAGAACACTGAGGGCCTGTGTGTGGGGTTGGGTTTGTTCTCCTCCCAAAACGCTGTAGAGAAAAGCTTCAGTTTGGTTATTTAGTGGAAAGGCAGAGGTAATGGTATAAAGATGAGGGGGAAATGCTTCACTCTTCACTTTCAGTGATTAAATAGTTCTTCAGTGAAGAGGGCAAAAAGGGAGGGTGCACAGGCGAGAAAGAAATAAAGGCAATTTACCAATTTAGCAGAAAAATGAGGCTGTGAAGGAACATCTTGATGGTGGGAGATTCGTTGCTGAAAAACACAAGGGACTGTAGCTGGGAAGGGAAATGTTATTTATTATCCATGAAGTGAGAGGTTAGGTGCTGCAGGGCAGCTGCCCTTGGGAAGAGCAGGGCAGGAGGAAGGGCTCAGTTTTTCATTCCGTTCCTGGCGTGGCTTTATTTTCACTCCTCTCCCAAAGTGATGTTGAACTTCCTCCTCTGGGGCCAGAGGAGTAGAAGGAGAATGTGTGGGAAAGGCACCAATGTGTGAAGTGGCTCGATGGGATGGGAGGGTTGTAATGAGAGGGTGAGACCGGCAGCAGAGTTTCTCATGTTTATTATTACTTCTGCATTTTTGACCCTTTTTGTTGCGTTTTATTTTGGTCTGCCCTATTTTTATATCCTTCTGGATTGTTTGGAAGTATTTTGGGACAGAGATTGTCTTCCCTTCTGCGCCTCCAAATATAATGGGGACAGAGCCCAAGGGCTTTTGGGAATGTGCCATGATGCTTGTTTCACCAAGATGTTTAGAAAGAAAACCAGGTTTCTTGAACGTTTGAAGAAAAACACCCACAAAAAAGCGGTAGAAGAGCTAACAAAATCAAATCTTGGAAGTTATTAGAAGCCTGAAATCGTTTCCCTGAGAAAAGAAATGGAAAAGTTAAGTGGTTTGATGGCAAGAAGGTTTATAAGAAGAGTATGAAATATTTAAGATAAGAAAAAGATAAACTCGCATATTGTTTTTCTAATACGATGTGGAGAGGAATCTAAAAATTCAATCAAGCAGCAAATTTCAGACTGACAGGGTTATTTTAGTACGTGGCACATCTCCTCCCCCCCTCCAGCCTCTGAGTTAAAATTCCAGCAGAATTTTTTTCGAAGGCTGCTCGTGTAATGGAGAATGAGAGTCTCCGGGGTTATGTCAGACAAAATTATTTTTAGCGCTGTTCTGAGCCCTCGTGCCTCGGGGAAGAAATGAGCCACTGAAGCAGGATGACGTGTCCCCACTGGGCAAGCTTTAATAACATTATATTCTCTGTATTTCTGCCTCTCCTGGAAGCACCGAATGATCCCGAGTCCATGGATTAGATTGACTCCCTCTGTGATCTAATACGCAAATCCTCTTCCGCTGTAATTATTGTTTATAAAAGCCATTCTCGGTCTGAATTCTTCGTATCCTGAAGTTGCAGGTTGAGGCTGAGCCTGGAAATGGTGTTTGCTGGTACATGGAGAATCCTAGAATGGTTTGAGATGGAAGGGATCTTAAAGATCATCTTGTTCCACCCTGGGCTGTGGGCTGGGACAGGGACAGCGACAGGGACATCCCCACCCGTTCCTAAGCAGATGAGCAAAATACTTGCCATAATTTTCACACATGGTCTCTTTGGAGTACAGATCCTTTCAGGAAAAATGCCTGAGAGTGCAACAGTATTTCCTTCCTGTACATGAGAGTACTGGGAGGGATTTTGTGGCATTGTCAGACCTGTGCATCCTCCCTGTATTTCTGCTCTCCCTACACGGCTCCTGAGCTGGTCTAGCATTGCATTACATTTAATTAAATCTCCACCTTTGTCATGGTGGGTAACAGGATCTCGCTGACATTTTACCTATATTCCACTTCCCTGCCTGTCTTCTCTGGGGACTTTGGAGGGGAATATTGGTAGGAAGACTCTTAAACTCATGTCAATAGCAGGCAGTAGCACAGAAACAGAACCAGGCACAAAAGGGAGAAAAAAAAGCAGAAACTCTGGAATTTTTCTTTTTGACTAAGATAACAGTTTTCTGGGTGACTGCTCCATGCACTCACTTGTCCTTCCCTCGGTGCCATTCCCAGCAGTGACTCCAGCAGCAGCTCGAGTGACGAGTCCCCAGCGCGCTCGGTGCAGTCGACAGCCGTGCCTGCGCCTGCGTCCCAGCTGCTCCCGTCGCTGGAGAAGGATGAGCCCCGGAAGAGTTTTGGGATCAAGGTGCAAAATCTTCCAGTGCGCTCAACAGGTAAATGCACTTGGGAAAGGGGAACAGGAAAAAAGGAATGGAACTGGTGGGATAACTGTACTGAGTCTTTGACACACAGCAGCCATGTGCTGCCTCCGAGAATGGGATTCTGTCCCGTGCTTCTGCCTCAGTTCTTGTGTGACAGTGGGAAAATTGCTTAATTAGTGACCATCTGTGAGAAACCCTGCTGGCCCCAGCTCCAAGTAGTGGGCATTTCCAGCTCCTGGAACTGGTGCTTCCAACAGTGATGTGGGCTTTCCCTGGGAAAAAAAACCTAACACATCTCCATTTTTAACTAAAAACTGGGATTGTTTTTTCTCACCCTGCTTCAATTTCTTTTTTGATCCAAAATGTTGAGGGTTTTCTGTTGCCATTTGAGTGCTTTAAACCCCGAGCATATGTGTAAAGGCAATGCATATTGCATGGAAAATAACCCAGGACACCATGTGCTGAAGGGCACCCATGATTGCTCCCTGTTCCCTGCACTGAGCACAGGAGAGTTCCCACAGGAAAATACCAGCATGGGATCTGTTTTGAAACAGTTTTAACAGATTTCATGGATGCAGAAGCACTGGCTGAGCTAAAATACTGTCTGTTAATCTTGTGAGCAGAGTACCTTATGTGTTGGTATCTTCCTATACATTTAATGCCTGTCATATTCCTGAAAAGACACGATGCTGAGGTCAATATCCCAGGAATCCCAGACAGATTGTGTGGGCCTGAGTCAGGTTCTGCCAAATCTGATGAGTCTGCCTGGTTATATTTCTAAATTGAGTGAACTGAACGCTGTGTGACTCCAGCTTCCATTCGAGACACCTCATCCCAGCTGTGCTCAGTATTCCTGTGGGATTTTTAATCAAGTATCCCTGTTATTTCTTCTTCACCTAGAACTTAGTGGGTGTCTCTTAGAAACAAAAACCATCCACCACCAGCTTTAGCCATGTAAAACCTCACGTGTGTAGTTTCTTGGGTTTAAAAGAGAAAGATCAGAAACTTTGGACAGTGGCAAAATTAACATCCCGAATTAAAAAGGGCACTCGTGTGAGCACTGAGTTAATGGGATGAAGTCACATTTGAGAAAGACACTCAGAGTTCATGTCTTTCATGATGCTACTAAGTTGGTAGAAGCTATGTTTCTGCAGCATTAACGTTTACTTGTTGGTTTAGACACAAGCCTTAAAGATGGACTTTTCCACGAATTCAAGAAATACGGGAAGGTGACATCAGTGCAGATCCATGGCGCGTCCGAGGAGCGGTATGGCCTCGTGTTCTTCCGGCAGCAGGAGGACCAGGAGAAAGCACTAAATGCCTCCAAAGGAAAGCTTTTCTTTGGCATGCAGATTGAAGTCACAGCCTGGATAGGACCAGGTAAGGCCCATGCCCTTCTGCCCCCGGGACCGCTCTGGGTGTGTTCAGGAGCTCTTGTAAAGAGGCAGCATAGAAGTAGGAGATACACTTTAAAGGAACTGGGAAAAATGCCACAATAAACTCCAAAGAGCAAAAAGAATGGATCAAACAGCGAGAGAGTTCCAGTCTTAAGCCTCAAAGGAGGAAAGCTGCCGTGCTCCCAACCAGTGGGATCTGCTGGAAGGAACACTCTCATCTGCCACGTCTCAGTGGAGCAGCTGCCAGTGGGTGGTGTGAGCACAGCACTAAGTCCTCCCAGCCTCGTTTTGTCTCCTTTTAATTAAAACAGCCAACGAGTGCTGCGTTTTGAGGCTGTGGCAGCACAGCCCACGTGACTAACCAGTGAGAGCTGCAGCCCTGAGCACGTGGTGAAGTTCTCAGACTGCACTTCAATGGCTTCTTTAAAAATTGATTCCTGAAAACAAACTCCTGCCACGTGCTCTTCCCCAAGTGCAGGGAAGCCTTACTGGAATTCATGCACTCAAGCATTGATATTTGAGAAGCAGTTGAAAGATGCAGCTCCTTTTCATCTGAAGATGCACAGATTCCTCCGTGGTATATAAAGATTCCCAATCCCACGTAAATTACAAATCATGGGTGCAGTACTGGGTGGTTTTCTCAAAGACAGTGGTTGCTCTTGTTCAGATCAAGAAGGAGACCTGAATAAACCAATGTGAACCAAATCTCTGGTTGTTACAAATTTCCTGCTCTTTTTTATCCTAGAAACCGAAAGCGAGAATGAATTTCGTCCGTTGGATGAAAGGATAGATGAGTTTCACCCAAAGGCAACGAGAACTCTGTTCATTGGCAACCTGGAGAAAACAACCACCTACCACGACCTTCGCAACATCTTCCAGCGCTTTGGGGGAATAGTGGTATGTGAATCATGTCCTGTGTGGGGTGGCACTGCCCCACTTTCTGTACAGACCTGGGAAATGCTGTGAGTGGTGCTAAATCTGTCAGCAAGAGATAATTGAGTCTTTCTGTAATAATCTGAATCACTCATCTTACTGGAATATACCTGAAAGCTTCTTTATTTGGAGTTCAGCATACGAATGTTGAGGGGTACCTTAGCAGGAAGAGCCACCCTAGGAGTGTTTACAACAAATGTCTCTCCTGCTGTTTTCTCCTGGTAGCTCCAAAGCTGACTGCGTATTTGGGATGTGAATGTGCCAGGTGATGTTCTCATGTTGACTCCTACAATTATGTGAATCTGAGTTTCCTGTGGATTCCTGGAACAAGGGGCTTGGTCAGTTTGTGTGGGAGCAGCCCTGTGCCCAGGCAGAGGGGATTGGGAGCAGATGGATCAGTGATGGCACACGAGGGATTTGGGGTTTCAGCTGAGGGGGAGTATCCAGATGAGGTAGAGCAGCCCCCTCTCCTCTGCTCATGGCTTTCTATCAGTTCACATCAGTGTTGTATTTAAGGGAAATTTTCCATGGAAGTTGTGCAACTATCCAATTTAATTAATTTTCACAAGGGCATGGAGTGGCAGCACAAGCCTTAAGCTGAAGGAGGGCAGAGCTAGATCAGATATTGGGAAGGGATTCTACCCTGTGAGGATGGGGAAGCCCTGGCACAGGTTGCCCAGAGCAGCTGTGGCTGCCCCTGGATGTCTGGATCCTGGTGTCCAAGGCCAGGCTGGACACTGGGGCTGGGAGCAGCCTGGGACATTGGAAGGTGTCCCTGCCCATGGCAGGGGTGGGACTGGATGACCTGTAATTACCCTTCCAACCCAAACCATCCTGGGATTCATCCTGAGATTCATTCTGTGATTCCTGTTGAGTCTGGGCTTCAGATGGTTCATGTTCTCCCTGTCAGCTGTGGGTGCTTGTGAACGTGCTGTGCCCCCTTCACTCTGTTCTGACACGTTTTTAATCTCTGCTGAGGAATCAGTCACACAAACCAGGAACCCCATTCCTGCTACCCCTCAAAAGAAGAGGGGGATGCTTCCCTGTACAATGTGGACAAATACAAAATCCTCACTTTATGATGTCTGGCAGCCTTTGTGCATCCAGACTCTGCTGTATCCTTTACATCAGTACTGATTTCTGAATTTGTGCCATGTCTGCGTCAAACCCTTTTTCAATGTTAAAGTAGCAGAGCTCTCCTGATAAAGATACTTATCAGTGGTAGTGTAAATTGGCTTTTGTGTGCCATGGTGCTCCCTGTCAGCATTATTAATGGCTCAGAATTGGGAGGCAGTGCTGCCTCGCTATTTCCAGCAAAACTTGCAGGCTCAGGTGCAGAAGGGACCAGCTTTATAACCTTTCTGAGGGGTAATGAGCACAATAATGATACTTTATTTGCCTGTCACAAGGAGTTGCTTTCCCAGGGTCAAGTATAATTTGCCATGGTTACAGTTGTGCTACTTCTGACACTTGGAAGTGTAGTTTTCTATTAATATTCCACTTAAATCATTAGGCCAGGGCTGTAGGAGTCTAATAGTTGTGTAAATCTCCCTGTTTACTTCTGTTTTCCCAGATAAAGAGCTCTTGGGTGAGACCGTATCAAACTGCTACCTTGTCCCTAAATTTATTAACCATGAAATTAGCCAGTCCTGGATGTTGGAACATTTGTGCTCAGATCCATGTGTGACTCACAAAGGCAGCTCCTGCTATTCCAGCAAATAAAGCCAAACCCTCCACTCCTATTTTCAGCTTGGAATGAATCAGTATCATGAGTTTGTTCAGAGGCTTTGGGTACATTTCCAGTGCTAGTGCTGAGCTTGTTTGTTAACCAAATGTCAGCTCCGGGCTTGCTGGGCTTTTTAAAATCGATTAAAATCAGCCTTTATTTGGCTTTGTGAGCCTCTGGCTATACTTGTGAATGGGCCTGTGGTAGCTTGGTTTTAAAGATCAACAGCAACCAAAGTTGAGCATCTATTTTGCCTTTGCCATGAGTCAGACTGGTTCAAGAGATGAGTCCAGCATCACTTCGTGTTTCTAGGAACAGGATGGATCATGATTATTTGGTAAAGAAGCCCAGCTTGGCTCAGAGATGAGAATCGGAGCAGGTTGTTTTCTCTTGAGCCTTTGTGAGCGAAAATTAATCTGTATTTCTTTGATCCTGAATTGTCTCTTCTTGATATAATATTAACAGCCTAAAGCTGGTGTTTGTTGATCGGGTCAGGCTTAGTTCTGCAGGCTTGGATTTTAAATCTGTGGGATAAAGAGCTTTCGCTGCTCAGCAAGGATTTGGTTTTGAGATGCAGCAGAACAGCAAAGTTTTAACTGTCTACTATTGTTTAAATCCTCTCTCTGAAGAAAATATTAATTAAAGAGCTTGCTGTGCCATGTGTCCCTGAAAAAAACAAGTCCTCTTGGATGGGATTGACTGCTGACTGTGGGTTTTGGTGTTGTGTGCTTGTCCCCAGGACATTGACATCAAGAAGGTGAACGGTGTCCCTCAGTACGCGTTCCTGCAGTACTGCGACATCGCCAGCGTGTGCAAGGCCATCAAGAAGATGGATGGGGAATATCTTGGAAATAACCGACTCAAGGTAAAGAACTCTCCTCCCCTGGACTGTATCCTTCCTGTGTCTTCCATTGCTGCATTGTGAGATGGTTCACAGCAGGGTAGTTTATGGAAGTACGATGGTTTTTAATGTGAGATCGTATCAGAGCGTGATGGTTTCAACCACCACCTGCTTGGGATTAATCAGCATATTTGTTGGCTCTGTCCACACACAGTCCTGGGATTGACCACTCAGAGACTGACATTCCCTGGCCTGGCTGGGGAAGGCTGTGCTTGGAATCCATCCCACCCCCCCATGGCAAACGGGGCCTGTCAGGCCCCAGAGCTGTCAACCTGTCACTTCTCAGACATTCAGATTGTAGAAGAACCCAGTGTTGTCAAACACTGTATTTGTATAAACAAGCAGAATTATTTTCATTAATTGCTCTTTGATTTTTGTCTTGCACCTGCACCAGCTGCTAATTTTGGAAAATCCATACAAACAACAGCTTTCTCCAAATAAGTCTTTCATTAGGCAGGCTCTGTTCAGTGAGGTTAACCCTTATGCACTGTACTGATGGAAGTTTTGCCCTTTTGTGTCCAGCTGGGTTTTGGGAAGAGCATGCCTACAAACTGCGTGTGGTTAGATGGGCTTTCCACAAACGTTACGGATCAGTATCTGACCCGACATTTCTGCCGATACGGGCCTGTGGTGAAGGTAGGTGGGAGCTTTGGTCTGTGCTTCCAAGTCATTACTGTCTTCCTTTCTTCCCATCCTGTCCTTTCAACCCCACTGTCCAGGGCTTTATAGCTCAGGTAGAAAAAATCCTCTCTGGGGTGCAATTCGGCTGACAGGGCTCTGTCAACATAGCCAGCAAACAAAAAGAAGTATTTTGAGTAAGCCGAGATGTTGAGCATTGGAAGCTCTTTGTTGCTCTTGTGCAGTACAGTCTCTCCCCAGCAAAACTTTTTCAATGTTAGTTGGAAGATCAGCAGTCTAATTATGTAATTACTCATACTTGCTAATTGCATAATTAGACAAAACCATGTTTTTTCTCATCAGAGCAAGAAGAAAAAAAAAGACTTTTTAAAAGCAGTCAGGATCAATCACAGTGCCAAAAGTACGTGAAAGAAGAGAGAAAGTCAACAATGGTGCAACACACCCGTGTCACACAGCAGGAGCCTCTCCCATGCAAGTGATTTATCACGTGCTTAAACTTCAGTGTGGGATTTGTCCTGTATATTTTTATTGGACATGGATGTGCATAAAATTAAGCAACGTGTGTAAATCTTTGCAGGATCAGGGTCTGACCTCCTCAAAGGATTTTTGTGGGTTTGTGTTGCAGCTTTGACGTTCTTTATTGTAGCTGTTGTTGCTTGAATCATACATTTATGCTGCTAAAGGAAGGCAATATTTGGAAATTGGACATTTAACAACTGGTGAGTGGTACTGCAGAATGATAACAAAAGCTGGTTCCACTTTGGGATTAAATGTTCCCTTTACCTTTTTTCCCCCCTAAAATGCATTGGAAATTAAAAAAAAAAAAAAAAAAAAAAACCTTAACAAAGAAATGCTAAAACTCAGTCAACAAAGAAAAAATATTCAAAGTAAAATACAGAAAAACAAAATAAAGGCATAATATACCTCACGCCACAATATCCACAATTCAAAGCAGTCCCGTGTCGTTTTATTGTCTCTTCATTCCAACATGCCTCATCAGAAAAGCCTGGAAATTCACCTTGCTAAAAATTATTTCCTTCCTGGTATCCTCATGATTTAGGATTTTGTTGGGACTGACATTAAGTCCTGTGGATGAGGCTCTTATTTGGTTTTTGTTTTGTTTTTTTGTTTTTTACAGGTGGTGTTTGACCGCTTAAAAGGCATGGCCCTGGTTCTCTACAATGAGATTGAATATGCACAAGCAGCTGTAAAAGAGACCAAGGGGAGGAAAATCGGTGGGAATAAAATTAAGGTGTGCAGAATGACCTCCAAACCAAAGCAAAACAGGCAAAAAAAGAGGAACAAATTGTGTTTAGGCCTTACCCCTTAAACGCTGGCAGTGCAGACTGCCAGGCTCAAGGAATACTTGGTGGGACACATATATCCCACATATCAAAGGCTTAAATGATGTTCTTATACTCGGCTTATCAAGATGTCAGGGAATCTTGAACTGTTACTTATAAAGCCTTTTCTAGTATTCTGCCGTTTGTTTTGCTGAACTTGTCTCTCTGAGCTCCTGAGTGTTGGTGTCCGTGTCACTGCCTCGTTTACCCCAATCCAAGGCAAACTTTTGTCTGTTTCCGTGTTGAAAAAGGGAAATTTGAAGGTGTGAGTTCCTCTAGGAAAACACGTGGCTGCATCTAGCTGCCCTGTGCTGATCTCCAGGCTCTGGGGTACAGTAACCTCCACGTGTAGTCATGGAATCATGGAATGGTTTGGGTTGGAAACGACCTTAAAGATTGTCTTGTCCTTCCTTGCAACAGGTTTTGAACAATTGGAAGCACTACTTCCAAAAATACACGGAAAATACTTTTCCTGAAGCAGCACTTAACATTTACAGGGATATCTTGGATTTGGGTGAATGTGGTGATACCTGTTCTGACTGTCCCATCAGTCCCACTAACTGGGGACATGAGGTGTCAGCCAACCCTTTGAATTATCTTCCTCCTCCTCCCTTCTCCTCTCCTAAAGAGTGGACAGTGATGTCAGGCATGATCTCAGCAGCTTCCCACCTCACCCAGGGCCAGGAGTTGGATATTCTGTAGTTTCTGAGCGTGGTGTTGGATATGAGTTGCCTTCCCATGCAGGAAAGCATGTGGTCCCTTTGAAGTTTCACATCTTGTGTGGATCTTGTTGCATAATGGCTATGGAATAAACAACACCCTCGGTGTGGGCCTGTAACCACTGCTGTGGTTGCACAAGGACTGGGCTGATTTAAAAAATAACAGGAACTGGAATGTTAAAAATACTCCATTATGTGGCATGCATGTAATGAAATCCGTTCTAATGCTTAATTTTTTTCACTATACCATTAACTTCTTAGTACTAGAAAACAGCAATTCTTGGAGTACCTGGAACAGGAAGCTGCAGTTCAGGAGGTTTGGTTCTTTTCCCTGCTCTATAACCCTGGGCAAACACCGTGGAGTCGAGAATGGATTCATAATCCTGACCCTCTGTAGCACTGCCCTGAGATAAAAGGGACTTTGGAACTGTCCTGGCATTAAAAACATCAATACCATGATAGCAATGTGTATTTTTCCTGCTGCTTTGCCCAGCAGAAGCCTCTGGGATGGCAGCTACAACAACATAGTAAGGAGGTAGTTACACAGCTCCACTGAGAAAGATCTTTATTCCTCAGGATGTGCTGGGCCAGAATTGGGAAGTGTTTGACATTTTAAAATAAATTTTACCACTGTTTTCAGTTCTGCTCCCACCTTCAGCAGACAGGGAATGTTGACAGAGTGGGATGTTTCTGTGGCTGAATGTGATTTCCCCTTCCTTTTTCAGGTGGACTTTGCAAATCGGGAGAGTCAGTTGGCATTTTATCATTCCATGGAGAAAACGGGTCAAGATATCAGAGATTTCTACGAAATGCTGGCAGAAAGAAGGCATGTATCAATATCTTCATTCAATTTTTTGTTTTCCAGCATCACCTTACACAATCCTTTTACAATCATTGTCCTCATCATATAATTAAACTTTCTTTAGCCCATAATCCCTAAACAAGATTTTTTTTGCCTCTCAACTTTATCCTTATTTTTTAAGTTTTATTAAAGACACCTCTACGTTTTAATTTCTTTTTACCTCTTCACTATTTTTTTAATTAAGTTTAGGTGATCACACTTAAGCTGTGCAGGTTAGAGCAGGCAGGATCTTACACATCTGAGGCATAGCCAGTTGGTCGGATTCTTGCTGAGGTAGAGGTTTCAGTTGTCTGTGTGATCCATATTTAAGTATCCGGTTTCTCTGGTGGGTCACCAGGACACAGTTGGGAGTCATTCATCACGCCTTAGGAATGCAAAGAGCAGCTTATCTGTAACAGAGAAATGTGTGTCTTGGTGGGTGTACATCAAGTCTGATAAGCTGCTGCTCAGCCCTTGAGCAGAGAATAAAATCTGATCCTCCACCTCCCTCTTCCCAACAGTTTTGTTTGTAACTTGATAAAATAATACAATTTGAGTAAGGATGTGTTTCTATTTTGAATAAAGCTGTGTCCTTTGTGGCTGCCCCTTGGCAGCAGCTGGCACCACGCGCTGCACAGCCACTTATTTATTCCTGAAGACCTGGCACAGAAACACTTTAGATTTTGGGATTTTTTTACCTTCTACTGACTGAAAAAAAACACCCATGTTTTATTCTCTTCAGAGCTTGGCTCATTGTTAGGGCTCTGCCTGCCCAGGAGTCAGCCCAGCGTGATGCCAGTTGTACCTGGGAGCTGAGTAAACTCAGTAGTTCTTTGCAGCAAAATAGATTGGCCTGACAGTGCAAAATGAGCAGATTTAAACAGGAGCAAGGTTTGGAAATTGGCAATCAGGATTTGCATAATGGAAACACAAGTGTGCCTTCCCCAGGCCTTGCCAGATGTTGTGATGTGCCAGAACTGTGCTGGATTCAGGCAAGAGAAGGGCATTTTTGGATGTTTTTTAGCACACAGGACTCAGGTGGGCTTGTGTTTGCCATGGAATATTCCTGATTTCTGGTGTTCAGGCACACATGAGTCTGTTTTTTCCTTCTCTGTCACTCTGCTCACATAGTCATTGGGAGATCCATAGGGATAATGGATCATGGAGCAGAGGAGCAAGCTCTGCAGTGACTCCTGAAATTCTGCAGCTTCTGGTGCCCCTCCATGCTCCTCCTTGCAGAGGGGCTGAGATCTGCACAAAGCACCTTCTCTTGAGGTTGTAGCTGAAGCCAGTCTAAATGGGACCCAAAGGAGAAAAAAAAGCCATGAAAAGACAAAATCCCTGCTCAATATTTTTAATTTCACAGCTGCTTTTCACAACATCCCACTTCACTTGCAGGATGAGGGTTTTGTCTTCCATGTTTTGTCCCTTTCTCAATTTTGTACTTTTCTTAAGAGGCGGAAGTTGCTAGCTTTCAACATAAAACGAACTGTGAAGCCAAATAAACCTGTGAGGAATCCCAGAATCATTTAGGTTGGAAAAGACCTCCAAGGTCATTGAGTCCAACCTATGATTGATCCCCTCCTTGTCCCCAGCCCAGAGCACCGAGTGCCACATCCAGACCTTCCTTGGACACCTCCAGGGATGGGGTCTCCAGACCTCCCTGGACAGCCCCTTCCATTTCCTGACCACCTTTTCCATGGAGAAATTCCTCCCGATGTCCAAGCTAGCACAGCTTGAGGCTGTTTCCTCTTGTCCTGTCCCTGTTCCCTGGGAGCAGAGCCCAACCCCACCTTAGTACAGAGTGTGCAAAACACTGTAATGGTGTGGAATTGGAATTCCAGTTTTATTCCACCTCCCTGCCATGTTCAGTCTTACAAATGACTTATTTTTACTGCTTGGAGGTGTTGAAATAGCAACATTAATTGCTTGACTTATTTTGCTGAATGAATTCACCTGACCTTATAAGCAACTTGATGTTTGTTGACTTGCTTTTGCTGTAAACAGGCAACACCAGCAAGTCACATTCAGTGAAAGAGCTAATTTAGGAATTAAAAGATCACTTGCAGGGCTTAGGATTTTTAAAGAAATCTTACCATAATTTTGCTGCTTAGTAATGGAGAGACTTCATGCCTGAACTTTGATTTGACTCATGTTTTCAGAGTCAACTGAAGGTCATAGGTTCTGGATAAGGGGGTGTCTTCATCCTGCCAGCCTTGTGTGGGGGCACAGGTGTAGGTTTCACCTTCATTTCATGCAGGGTTTGAATTTGACAAAAACAAAGGAGTGAGGGTGGTGAAACAATGCTTGGAAGAGCTGTTACAATATTACCCATGAGGTACATTTGGTATTTGGTAAGTTAACAAAAGTATTTAGTCCACTGCACATGGATTACTTGCCGAAGCTCTGTGTGCAGCTGCCTTGATGAGGCACATAGGAGAAAAGACCACAAAGTGGTTGCTTTACATAGCAAAAATCCGTGGTAGCAGAGCACATTGGTTGAGGAGGAGAACTAGAATCTGTTTATTCTTCTGTTCAGCAGAGACGAGCGAAGAGGATCCTACGAGTACGCCCCTGACCGTACGTATTACGAGACCGTTCGGACCCCAGGGACGTATCCCGAGGATCCTCGTCGGGAATACCCAGCTCGGGGCAGAGAGTTCTACGCTGAGTGGGATCCCTACCAAGGAGACTACTACGACCCGCGATACTATGATGACCCTCGCGAGTACCGGGATTACCGGGGAGATCCGTACGAGCAGGACATCAGGGAGTACAGCTACAGGCAACGGGAGAGGGAGAGGGAGAGGGAGCGCTTCGAATCCGATCGGGACAGAGACCACGAGCGGAGACCGATCGAGCGGAGCCAGAGCCCGACACATTCCCGGCGCCCGCAGAGCCCCGGAGCGTCCCCCTCGCAGTCAGAACGGCTGCAGAGCGACTCAGAGAGGAGGATCTACAGCAGGTCCTCAGATCGCAGTGGCAGCTGCAGCTCACTGTCCCCTCCGCGATACGACAAGCTCGACAAAGCCCGCGTGGAGCGATACGCAAAAAACGAGAAAGTGGAGAAAGAGCGCGTCTTTGAGCAGGAGAGGGTGGACAAGGAGAAGCGCTTGGTAAGGAAGGAGAAGCTGGAAAAAATTGAAAAGGAGAAAACAGATAAGCAGAAACGAAAAGCAAAAATCCATTCGCCCAGCTCTCAGTCCTCGGAAACGGATCAGGAGAATGAGAGAGAGCCTAGCCCAGAAAAACTGAAGGGCAACAGTAAACAAAGCAAAGAGAGGGGTGACAAAGAGGGGACAGCAAAGAACCGCCTGGAACTGATGCCCTGTGTTGTGCTGACCCGTGTGAAGGAAAAGGAGGGGAAGGTGATCGATCAGCCTGCGCTGGAGAAACTGAGGGCAAAGCTGGATAACGACACTCTGAAATCCCCACTGCTTGAACAGAAAACCCAGACGTCCCAGGCTGAGCAAGCCAAATCTGAGCAGTCTAAAATAGAACCTGTCAGAACCAAGGTACAGAAGGAGAAAGCCCTTGCCAGTCACATCGAAGTGGTGGACAAGGAGGGAAAAATGAAACCCAAAAAGCACTTGAAGATAGAACAAACTTCTGAGGGGGCCAATGCAGTTGATTTAGACAAATTGGAGGCTCGTAAAAGGCGTTTTGCTGATGCGAATCCAAAGCCTGACAGGCAGAAGCTGGATGTGAAACGGAGCAGCCAAGATGAGGAGGATGCACGCACGGGTGTGAAAAAGCAGCTTGATGCAACGGCATCGTCTAGAGAAACACCAATGTTAAGGGAAGGAGAATTGGAGAGAAAACCCCTGAGGAAGGAGATGCTTAAAAGGGAATCTAAAAAACTCAAACTGGAAAGACTTATTCCTGTTACTAGTCCCAAAGAAATTCAGGACACTATTAATGTTGGTGGGGTTGGCCTGCGTCCCACCCTGGATCTGCAGGCGAGGCTCATGGAGGCACCTGATGAACCTGTGGAAGTTCAGGAACTCCCTCCTAAAAAACTGAACCCGATAAAACCCCAGCATAAACAGGTACAGCTGCTGGACGAGCAGGGAACAGAGAGAGAGGACACAAGGAAGAACTACTCTGGCCTCCCTGAAGAAACACCAGACCATAAACTTGGCCAAGAGAAACCTCAGTCAGCCGACACAGAGGAGAAAATCAGCATCGACATTGACCACACACAGAGCTACCGGAAACAAATGGAGCAAAGTCGCAGGTTGAAACAGCAGCTGGAGATGGAGATAGCAAAGTCGGAGAAATTTGGCAGTCCAAAGAAAGATGTGGATGAATATGAAAAGCGGAGTCTGGTTCACGAGGTGGGAAAGCCTCCACAGGATGTCACTGATGACTCTCCACCAAGTAAAAGGAAAAAGACTGACCAGTTTGACTTCGAAATTAGCACTAAGAGAGAAAGAAACTACAGAAGTTCTCGTCAGGTGAGTGAGGACTCAGAAAGGATTTCCTGTTCCCCAAGCATCAGACACTTCCCATTCCATGAGGATGATGACACGCTCGATTCTCCAAGGCTAATGCCATTGAAGGAAACCAAAGAGTCACCTAAAATAGAAGAAAAGGGTCTTTCATACTCCAACATGACTGTGAGGGAGGACTCGCTAAAATTCAATCCTTATGATTCCAGCAGAAGGGAGCAGATGGCAGAAATGGCTAAAATAAAACTCTCTGTGCTGAGTTCTGAGGAAGACTCGAGTAGGTGGGAAACCCAAGTGAAGCAAGAGCCTGGGAGAGTCGATATCAGCTTTCCAAGCAGCATTGTGAAAAGGGACAGCATACGGAAACGGTCTGTCCGAGACCTGGAACCCGGGGAGGTGCCTTCAGATTCCGATGATGATGGTGAAAACAAGCCCCATTCCCCAAAAGCCTCGCCCTTGTTAGAGAGTTCCAGGTTGTCTTTTTTATTAAGGGACAGAGAAGAGAAGTTCCGTGAAAGAGAGGAGAGACTCCAGTCCAGTTCCTTAGAAAGAAACAAATTCTACTCTTTTGCATTGGACAAGACAATCACACCTGACACAAAGGCCTTGCTTGAAAGGGCTAAATCCCTCTCTTCTTCCAGAGAGGAAAACTGGTCCTTTCTAGACTGGGATTCAAGATTTGCTAGCTTCAGAAACAATAAAGACAAAGAGAAGGTTGACTCGGCTCCAAGACCTATCCCATCCTGGTATATGAAAAAGAAAAAAATCAGAACCGATTCTGAAGGTGGAAAACTGGATGATAAGAAAGAAGATCATAAAGAGGAGGAACAAGAGCGGCAGGAACTGTTTGCATCTCGGTTTTTGCACAGTTCAATCTTTGAACAGGACTCCAAACGCCTGCAGCATTTAGAGAGGAAGGATGATGATCTGGACTTCATTTCTGGAAGGTTGTACGGGAGACAGTCCTCCTCCGATGGGACGAACAGCATGGCTGATTTGGTGCAAGAGCCGGTGGTTCTCTTCCACAGTAGGTTTGTTGAGCTGACACGAATGCAGCAGAAAGAAAAGGAGAAGGATCAGAAACCAAAAGAAGTGGACAAACCGGAAGATAAAGAAAACCGGCCAAAAACACCAGAAATGGTTCCTGATAGTAAAGAAACAGAACATAAACCTTCCTCAGTTGTTGGTCCTTCTTCAGTCACTGTCCTCCCACAGGAACCAGCTCCCATCGCTCCCGAGAAAATAGTGAGCGAAAAGGTCCTGGTGGAACCAGCTTCCGTCAAGGAAGAGAAACCTTTTGAACCTGCTGCTGCAGCAGAGGAACAAAAACCTTTTCCTGAACTTGCTGCTCCTGTCAAAATGGAGCCTCCTGAGCAAATGGAACCTCCGCCAGTTGTAGAAGTGAGTAAGGAAATTGTTGCTACAACCCTGGCGCCAGAGGAAGATGCTGTGGCAACGGAGCATCCTTCGTACTTGGATACCAAACCTCCCACTCCTGGGGCCTCATTTTCCGATGCAGACATCAGTGTAGATCCAGAACCTGACGCTGCCCAGCTTCTTCCACCTCCACCCAAGCTAGTTCAGAAGTCAGATGAGGCTGTGGAACCTAAAGAGGAAAATCCTCCACCCTCTACCAACACCGATGCTGGTGTGAATCAAAAGGTGGAGGCAGCTGCTGAGGTCCTGCCGCCTGTTTCCGACAATGACATGGAAGTGGAGCCTCCAGTTGTTGTAAAAGATAAAAAATCCTACAAAAGTAAACGGTCCAAGACTCCCGTGCAGTCAGCTGCAGCTAATGTCACAGAAAAGCCTGTCACAAGGAAGAGTGAAAGAATTGACCGTGAAAAACTGAAAAGGTCGAGCTCTCCTCGTGGGGACACCCAGAAGCTTTCTGAATTGAAAGTGGAGGCAGAAAAGGTTTCAAGGAATGCTGCTAAATCCCCGAGTTCTGCTGCAGAGCCAGAAAATGTGGAGCTGAGCTTGCCAATAGGCCGGACAAGACGCAGAAACGTGAGGTCAGTCTATGCTACCACAGGGGACAATGAAGGCCCATCTCCGGTGAAGGATTCCATGGAGGTCACTAGATCCACCAGAAAGAGAGTGGAAAAGGAACCACAGGAAACAGTGACAACTGTTCCCACAACCCCAAGGAGGGGAAGACCTCCCAAAACCCGCCGTAAGCCAGAGGAGGACATCTCTCCAATAAAGACTGAACCGGTACAACAGGAGGTGGAGGAGGCTGAAACTAAAGATGCTGTGGAAGCTCCTAAACCTGCAGAGGGGTGGAGGTCTCCTAGATCCCAGAAACTCACACACACTCACTCATCAGCTGCTACCAGTCAACAGGGGAAGAAAGGGAAGAATGAACCAAAAGCTGATACCACGGCTGAATCCGAAGATGCATCTGAAAGAAGCAGTCAGGAATCGAGCATCAGTGACAACAGCAGTAAAGTAAAAGCTGCTGAGAAAGAGCCGGCAGCAAGTGAGCAGAAGCGTGATCGGAAGGAACTGGATGTAGAGAAAAACCAGCTAGAAATCCCCACAGCTGAGATTGCTGAGAAGAAGCCAGTGCCAGAAAAGGTTACAAAATCGAAAAGGGGAAGGTACAAAAATACCAAAACCGTTGTTGATAAGGCGTCTGTGTGTCTCAAGAATGTAGAAATACGCCTCAATGTCGATGAAGTCAAGGGCGCCATGCGTCCCACTGAAGAGGAGGCAGAACCTGTGGCGGTGTCACCACCCAAGATGAAGAGCCCTCCAAAAGAGGACATCCTGCCACCCCACTTCTCCAAGAGTGAGGTGGAAGATTCATTCCCAGAAATGGAAAAGGAGGTGATGCGGGAGCCCAAGCAGTCACCTGAGGCTGCCCAGTTAGCAAAGCAGATTGAGCTTGAGCAGGCAGTGGAGAACATTGCAAAACTCACTGAAACTCCTCCGACAATTGCTGCCTACAAAGAGCCAACGACAGATGTGACTGAAGTCCGTCAGGAGGAGGAGGCAGATAAACCTGCACACCAGGCCAGTGAAACGGAGCTGGCAGCAGCCATCGGCTCCATCATCAATGATATTTCTGGGGAGACAGAAAGCTTCCCTGCACCACCGACATACCCTGCTGAATCTGAGGCTGAAATCCCCACAGAGCCCTTGGTGTTGCAGTCCCCTCGGGAGGAGATGGAGCCTGAGACAGATCAGGCAGTGAACAATATCCTAGAAACTGAGGCTGCCGTTGAGCCCGTGGTGCAGCCGGTGCCCGGTTCTGTCCCATCAGCATTGGAGACTGAGAGCAAGGAGTCTGAAGTCAGCTTCAGCGAATCTTCCAACTCTGCGCAGGAGGCTGAGACCTTGCAGGAGGCTGAAGTTGCTCGGAAGGAAAAGGGCCGTCAGAAAACCACACGGCAGAGACGCAAGAAGAGCACGAGCAGGAAGGGTGATGCCACCGAAGTCAACACCTTCGAGCCAGAGAGGGTGCAGAGCAAATCACCCCCCTCCAACGAAGTAAAGGCAAAACCTGAAGAAGCCTCAAAGGAGGAGAAGCAAATCAAACCCACAGCGTCCATAGAGCCAAGTGCTTCTGATGTCACCAAGGCTTTGGCTGCTGATGTTGTGGCTGCACACGAGGCTGTCCCTGAGAGCAGCACCTCTCCAAAGGTGCCTGCTCTGGCTCCTCGGGACCCGAGTGCCCTGCCAGTCCCCCTCGACGAGGGGAGTCAGAGCGGGTTCAAGATCCGGTCGCCCCTGGAGAACACTCCCATCACGCCGCCGAGTGCCCCGAATTCAGCCCTTCCTGCCATCCCCACGGTGGCAGCCAAGCTGCCCACACCGGTACCCACTGCCATCGTCCCCCTTCACTCTGGCGCTGCCAAGGTGCCAGAGTGGATGGTCAGGCACGAGGAGCCCCGTGCCCGTTCCACACCCCCGCCCGCCCTCCCACCAGACACAAAGGCCTCAGATATCGACACAAACTCCAGCACTTTGAGGAAGATACTCATGGAGCCCAAGTACGTCTCGGCAACAAGCATAACCTCCACGCATGTGACGACGACGCACGCGGAGCCAGTGAGCGCGCCGTGCCTGGAGGAGACCCCTCTCCACCCTGCCGTGGAGGCCATCAAACCGGTTTCTGAGGAGAAGCCAGCCGTTCCTGTCACCAACGCTGTGGACCCACCGGTGGCTGAAGCGCCAGTGTTCAGTGAGAAGGAGAAGATCAACACCGTTATTGCTCCCAAAGCCACTTCTGTCATCAGCAGGATGCCCCACAGTGTGGATTTGGAGGAGGCTCCAAGGATCACCTTGGTGAAACAAGCTCCCCAAACCCAGACCTGCCTCATCAATGCTCCCTCTCCGAAATACAAGCAGAGGTCAAGTACAAATGACAACAGCAGGTTTCATCCAGGATCAATGTCTATTATTGAGGAGAGGCCTGTGGAGACTGGGTCCAGTCCAGGGCTGCGGGTGAACACCTCGGAAGGTGTGGTGCTCCTGAGTTACTCAGGGCAGAAGACAGAAGGCCCTCAGCGAATCAGTGCCAAGATCAGCCAGATTCCCCCAGCTAGTGCTGTGGACATCGAGTTCCAGCAGTCTGTGTCCAAGTCTCAGATTAAACAGGAGCCTATCACGCCGTCCCAGCCGGCACTGAAAGGCTCCCAGACCTCAGCAGGCTACGGGGCTGTTTCCACCCATTCTTCGCTGGTACTCGGAACACAGCCCTACAACACCTCGCCCGTCATCTCCTCCGTCAAACAGGAGCGTGCTGTGTTGGACAAGCCCGACTCGTCCCACCTCGCTGTCCAGACCCCGGCGTCTCAGCCCGGCAAGGTCCTGACACAGACCGTGAACACTCCGCCTGTGCTGGTCCATAACCAGATGGTCGTGAACAAAAAGCTTTCTGACCCAGCTGCTCTGAAAGTGGAGACCAAGACTCTGCAGCCCTCCAACCTGAGTCCTGGAGTTAGTCCTCACCACCCTTCCCTCTCTGGGAAGATGCACTCGGAAGCGAACCACGTCAGCTCGGGCCCCAGCACCCCGACTGACCGGGCCATCTCCCACCTGGGGGTCACCAAACAGGAGCCACACTCGCCGCGTACCAGCGGGCACTCGCCGTCACCGTTTCCCCGGGCCTGTCATCCCGGCAGTACCTCATCTCCGGCTTTGTCCAGCAGCACCCCGGTCATGCTGGCACCAGGAATTCCTGTTCCTCAGTACATATCCAGCATGCATCCTGAGCAATCTGTTATCATGCCCCCCCACAGCGTAACACAGACTGTGTCCCTGGGCCACCTGTCCCAAGGTGAGGTGAGGATGAACACTCCTCCTCTCTCCGGCATTCCCTATGGCATCCGCCCAGAAGCGCTCCACTCCCCCCGCGCTGCTCTGCAACCCCAGATGGAGATCAAAGCTCAGCGATCCAGCACGCCCCAGCCAGCGCCCATCCGAGACATCGTCATGCCCCCGCTGTCCTCCCAGCATCCCCCCGAGGAGGAGCTGCACTTCCACCACACGGCGGTGTGCCGCGGGCCCGCCCCGGTGCAGTCCGATGTGCTGGTGATGCAGCCCGACTACCGCATGCACCCCAGCAGCCTGCGGCTGGATCAGTACAACGTCCCGCGGGACGTCAGGATGATCATGCACCCGCACATGGCCGCCGTGGGCGAGCACCACTCGGAAACACGACAATCCCGGACGCCCGAAGGGGCCGTCAAAACTCCCCCAGTCAGTAAGACCCCACAGCCCGGGAAAGAGACTCCCAAATCCTCGGAAGGCAAGATGGCCCACTCTCCCCACAGCGAGCCCCGGCTGCTCAGCGTGCCCTCGGGCAGCCAGCTGCCCGGGCTGCCCCTGACACAGCCTGTGGTGGTCCCACACGGGGTGCAGATCATGCATCCTGCCGGGAGCTCCTTCCACGATTATCGCTCTGTGTACGGTGACATGAGGAATTACCACACGGCACAGCTCGGGCATCCACAGTTCCCAGGGGCCTCGTCCATCGGGCTGCCCTCCCGTAGCATGACCCCGTCTCAGGTGAGAAAAAAAGCCCTTTATCCCTCTCCCTGGGATCTGGAGGGTTTTGAGCTGTTTCTTGTAGGAAATGGGGTTCAAATGCTGCTTAGCATCAGAGGAAGCTGAAACAACCCATTTCCTGAGCTCCTCTGGGACTCCACCCAGGAGGGGGAAGTTGCCTGCAGGTTTCTGGTTGTGGAGGTGTCAGGGGGAGAATTGTCAGTACCAAGGTGGTGCGTGGGTCAGGCATCCTTGGATGGATGGTGAGGCTGGGGATGGACTTTGGGTGGGATTTGGGGAATGGGGTTTCAGCTCAGGTGGGCATGGAAGTGAGGGACTGTCCCAGGTGCTACCGCAGCCAGGCTGGTGCGGTAACGCAGATGTCTCCACCAGGAATCTGATGGTGTCTTGGCAGCTTTATAATGGGGTTGAATACACTCTCGGCCTAAACATCTTTCCTTTTGCCCCTACCTGCTTCCCAGGGTCTGCCGGAGGGCGAGCACTCGCACCCCAGCCAGCCAGTCCGCAGCAAGACCCCTCAGATCCCACAGGATCCCAAGGGCCCGTCGGCAGCAGGGCCGGAGCAGAGTCACCACCCCCCTGTGAACAGGCACACGGCACAGATGGACCCCCACGTCCACCTCCAGAGGGCACAGGGGGACACGAGCCAGACCTCCTACCCCTCTCCTGTCGCCATCTCCATGAAGCAGGAGCTTCCGTCGCCGCACCAGTCGCAGGCAGTTCCCAAGCAATCCATGTTTATCCCCACGACCTCGGGGCCGCCCCTCAACCGCCCAGAGCCCCAGTCCTCACTCAAGCAGGAGCCATCCCCTCACCCCGTTTCCCAGAGACCGGTGGACATGGTCCAGCTCCTGACAGTGAGTGTCGTGCTCCTGGTCCAGGGGGAAGTCACCTGGTTCTGTCTCGGCCATATCACCAAATCTGATCTTTCTTGCATCAAAAAGGCGTGGTTGGTTTTTGGGTTTTTTGTCCCTGATGGATTTCAGCCATGTTTACTGTTCCAAGTCAGTTATACAAGTCAGCATTTTCCTGGAAAGTGTTCCCTTGTGGGCATGGGAGAGTGTTGGTGTATTTCATTTAAATAAAAAGGAAAAACCACTCTCGCAAGTGTAGAAAATGAGGAAGAGGAGGGAGGCGGTGAGGAGCAGGTACCAACAAGGAGCTGTGAGTTGTGTTCAGCACCGAGTAACTCCCATATAACCTCCAGCAGTTGTTCTCCTGTTGTTGCTTCTTAATTTGTCCATTTGTAAAAGGGAAAACAGCGTTCAGGAGCAGCCTTGTGCTGGGTGGGTGGCGGAGGGATTGGGATGATGGGATCCACCCAGGCAGGCTGGCCAGCTGGAAGGAAAAAGACTGAATTCCTGATTTAGCAGGATGTAACCCAAGCCTGGCCTGTAGTGGGTTGATCTGGTGTTACATCTCTGCTGAGCCTTTAAGCCTCCAATGGAAGTATCGGTGGCAGCTGAGAAGCTCAGCCGGGCTTTCAGATCCCACTCCCCTTGCTTTGCATGTAATACTCTTCTCCCTCTCTTCCCAGAAATACCCCATTGTCTGGCAAGGTCTCCTGGCTCTCAAGAACGACACGGCAGCCGTGCAGCTGCACTTTGTGTCTGGGAACAATGTCCTGGCACACCGGTCCCTGCCGGCGCCCGAGGGGGGGCCCCCGCTGCGGATCGCGCAGCGCATGCGGCTCGAGGCCTCCCAGCTGGAGGGGGTCGCACGCAGAATGATGGTGAGGGCCTGGCTGGGGCAGGGAGGGAGTTTGGGGATCCTTGTGCTCAAAGCTCACCAGCTGCGGGGCTGGAAACCACACAGAAACCTGGGGCTTCTGTCACGTGGGCTCCTCAGGGAATGGGCACGGCCCCGAGGCTGCCAGAGCCCAGGGAAGGATAGTTGGGATCCTGTGTGTGGCCTGGAGTTGGACTTGATGATCCCTGTGGGTTCTTTCCAGTTGAGAAGATCCTTGGGATTCTGGTAGTAACACTGATTCCTTCAACCCAGAGAGTGTAACATGGATTGCAGGTGATGAGCAATAGCTCTTACACTGCATTTATGGAAAAGGCAAGGAGAGCTGGGAAACCTTTGTCACCCTCAGTCCTGGAACAAACTCCTGACTTCAGTGTGTCTGAGAAAGGTGGGGAATTCAGGTGGCCATGAAAATCCATTCTAAGTCCTTCCCACCGTGGCCATGCTCTCAGCAAGTGTTGGAATCACAGAATACAAGACTGGTTTGGGTTAGAGGGGCCTTAAAGCTTGTCCCACCCCCTGCCATGGATAGGAACACGTTCCCTGGTTGCTCCAGGTCCTGTCCAACGTGGCCTTGGACACTTTTGGGGCTGGGGCAGCCACAGCTTCTCTGGAGTAACATCAAGGAGTTTAAAGTGAGGATTTTCTCCCCTGGATAGTGGATGGCTGGCTGGAAAACACCCACTCATCCAGCATTTCCCTGAGCACATCCTTCCCTTGCAGGTGGAGAGCGATTACTGCCTGCTGCTGGCCCTGCCCTGCGGCCGGGACCAGGAGGACGTGGTCAGTCAGACGGAGTCGCTCAAGGCTGCGTTCATCAGTTACCTGCAGGCCAAGCAGGCTGCAGGCATCATCAACGTGCCCAACCCCGGCTCCAACCAGGTACGGGCAGGGAGCCCCTCAGGGCCACCAGAGCAGCCCCTAAGGGCACAGGCATGGCACCCCCTCAGTGCCACAGGGACACCAGAGCAGTCCCTAAGGGCACAGGCATGGCACCCCCTCAGCACCACAGGGACACCAGAGCAGTCCCTAAGGGCACAGGCATGGCACCCCCTCAGCACCACAGGGACACCAGAGCAGTCCCTAAGGGCACAGGCAGTGCAGACTTCTGCTGGAGCTTCCTGGGGTTATTGATCAAACAACCCCCACATTTCCATCACCCATCAAACAAATGGATGGGATCCATAAATTATTGATGGGATCAATATAATCATTGATGGAATCAATGAAAGTGACCCCAAAGCCAAAAAAGCCCCAAATGTGTGTTTGGTGTGTTCCCAGTTCATCATCTTGGGCTGAAAAGCAAGCCAGCCCTTTATGGCTGAAGTAGAGTCCTCGTTTCTTCCCCACATCCTGATTTTTCCAGGACAGCTGGTGTTTTCTTGCAGAATGCATTTGGTGCCATGGAGGGTTTATTCAGGTGTGTTGCTGCACTGAATGCAATTTAACTTGTGTGTAATTCAATTCTGGGTGTAAAGAGCCCAGAATGAGCAGCCAACACTTGGAACAACCACTGAAATAATAATTAATGGGAATTTTTTTTCTGCCTTTCCCTGCAAAATCAGCCAACTCCCACACCTGTGGTGTGGAAAACTCCCCACCTGGGAAACAGAACCCATGGCTCCTCTTTTATACAAGATTTATACATTCCTTAAGCCCTCAGAATGTCACTGAAATGTCCAGTTTTTAAACATTTTGTAGGCGTGGGGTGTCTCTGATGTGTGGTTTTTCCCTCCCTGCAGCCTGCCTACGTTCTGCAGATCTTCCCACCCTGCGAGTTCTCAGAAAGCCACCTGTCCCGCCTGGCCCCTGACCTCCTTGCCAGCATCTCCAACATCTCTCCTCACCTGATGATTGTCATCGCGTCGGTATGAGCTGTTTACCAGTTACTGACTTTTTATTATTTTAATTTTAATTTTTTTTAATTTTTCCAAGGCCCTGCAGCAAAAAACAAACAACTACAACAACAACAACAACAACAAAAAAACAAAAGCCCACCAAAAGCCACACAAAAAAAATTAATTTTAAAATAAAACTAATTCAAAAGAAGGAGAGAAGGTTATGAAACAAGAAAAATGCTGCCAGAAACCAGCCTCCTGCCCGACCGGCCTCGATCAAACCTTGGATGTTTACATGTTGCTTTAGCTTATGGACAACTGATGCACTCAGCAGGTGGACTGGGCTTGGGTTCCCGTGCCTCCTTTTTGGGGAAAAAAAACACACACACAAAAAAAAAAACAAAAACAAAAAAAAAAACAAACAAAAAAAAAAAAAAAAAAAAAGAGAAAAGGATGGCTTATTTTTTTTAACAAAAAAAAAGGAAAAAAATAAAAAAGAACCTGAACTGCCTTTGCACTAAATTAGTGACTCGGACTTTGCACAGTTGGAGACGCTGTGACGTTCTGGATGTCTTGACACACATTGACCACGCCGTGGACGTTCCGCAGGGACGCTGCTGAGATTTGTGGGTCAAGGAGCATTTCACAGTCATTTTTTATTTTATTGGTTGTTTTGTTGGGTTTTTTGTTTTGTTTGTTTTTTGGGTTTTTTTTTTTTCCTTCTTTTGGGGTTGTTTATTTTTTGTGGGGGGGTTATTTTTTTCTGGATGTGAACCTTCCTCTTCCTCCACCTGCCCCTGCTGCAGCCGTCTTCTCTTCATCTGGGATGTACAGTTTACACTGAAAAACAAGAGAATACAAAACAAACAACAAAACAAAAGGGAGAGCTTTTTTCCTTCCTGGTGGGATATGCAGAACTCAGTGGGTGTGTGTATATATAAATATATATATAATATATATAAATATATATAATACTGACTTTAAAAAAAAAAAAAATCAAATCCCCACAACATACATTTTTTTTTAATCTGTGCCAAAAATGTGTTTTCAGAGAAAAAAAATCTTATTTTCATACTCAGACTTTGTATTGTCACTCATTTGTAAGTGCGCTTCATTTAAACATCCCCTCGTCTCATCAGCTGTGGAAGTGTTATACACTTGTACAAAGACTCTGCCCCGGCCCCCCTCGCCTCCCCTAACACTTAATTAATTTATGGAACTTGGTTTTTTGGTTTTTTTGGGGTTTTTTTTTATTTTTGGTTTTTGTTTTTTTTTTTTCTCAGCGCAGTTTTGTTTTGTGTGTCCATTGGATTACGAACTTTATTAAAAAATACAAAACACGTCGGCGCCCCGACCTCATCCCTCGGCGTGGGGAGGGGCAGCAGGGAGTGGGAGGTTTGGGGGCTGCCGGGGAGGGGTCACCCACCTCTCCTTTAAAAACAAACAGAAAATAGGTAATTTCATCACACTGAACCCAATTCCTCTTGATTTTCCCTCCAGTGTGGTAAATACCTGTGAAAACTGAAATTGCCCACTTCTAATTTCACCATGCACCAGCTCCTCAGTGAAAATTATCCCTGCATTACTGATACTCATCATCCTTTGACATATCAGAGCCAGACTTGATGTTTTTCACTGCTTTTTTCACCCAAATCTTTGCCAGATTTAAGCAGGAAGCCTAATCAAGGCTGGTGTAAGTGGGTTAAGATCAGGCAGATGTGGTAAAAAAGGAGGTTTAGGACAGAATTTGGGGGCGGCCTCTAAAGCCAAGGGAACCCCTTCCCCTGCACCCCGGGCTGAGGGTGGGCGCAGGAGAAACCCTGATTTGGGGTAAAACCAGGGCAGACAGGATGGAGAGGGTGTTGGGAGCCTGGCCAGGGACACCCCACAGCGACCCCCAGGTCCCTCTGGGGGGGGTAGGGTGTGGATTAGGACTTCCCCACTTCCCCTGGGAGCTGGGAGTGAGGCGGGATGGACAGACAGACAACCCCTCAACACGGGGCTTGGACAGACGAACACGTGCAGGGTCTGAGTCTGCTGGTTCCTGAGTGGGGCCTTTGGGGTAAAAAGGGGTGTTTTTGGGGTGTCGTGCAAGGGCTGGAGGACACTGAGTGTAAGGCCAGGTGTGAACTGTCCATGTGTCCAGCTGTCCGTCCGCCCAGCTGGCCCTAGACCTGTCCATCCATCCAGACCCATTCCCTTCATCCGCCTGTGTCATGGACCTGTCAGAGGGACAGAACAAAGGGAGTGTCCAGCTGGACAGTGGGACACTACATCTGGCTGGACACACAGACATTGTACATCCAGACATGGACAGAAGGACGGACAGATGGACAGCTGGATGGATGGAGAGATATCCAGCAGGACACATGCATCTTCAACTGGACAGACAGCTGCCCAGCTGGAAACTTTTCTTCCCCACCCATGGGCACAAATTTCCCAAAAACGCACTTTTTGCCCCCAAGGCCCCTCTCCAAAAAGCAGCAATTTCACACTCCTGCCCAGCCCTCACCCCCCTGCCCTGCCCCCACAGCTCTGTGTCCGTCTGTCTGGCCCATCCCTGTGTCCAGCTCCCAGCCCAGGCTCTCAGAATGGGGGAAGGGTCTGGCACCACCCCAACTCCAAATCCATGGACAGTGGGGAATGGGGTGGGGGCAGGGCGGGGTGTGAAATCACTGGGTTTGGAGAGGGGCCTTGGGGTGAAAATGTGCATATTTGGGGAATTTATGCCCATGGGTGGAGGAGGAAGGTGTCTGGCTGGGCAGGTGTGCGTGTGTCCAGCTGGACATACAACGTCCGTGTGTCCACCTGGATGTACAGTTGTCTGTCCGACTACACATGCAATGGTCCTTCTGTCTGGCTGTGCATGTAACCAGCCATGTGTCCATCCATAGAACCATCATTGTGTGTGCCTGTCCAGCTATCCCTGTGTCCATCCCTGCCACCCTCCCTCCCTCCCTCCCTCCCTCCCTCCATCCATCATCCATCCATCCGTCCGTCCATCCATCCATCCATCCATCATCCATCCATCCATCCATCCCTCCCTCCCTCCCTCCCTCCCTCCATCCATCCATTTTCAGCTGAATGTTCAACCATCCACAGCCCTGTCTGTGTGTCCATCTGGACAGTGCAGCCTGTCCTGAGTCCTCCAACCCCAACCCCCCCAGGCTGGGGGGCAGAGATGAGGACAGACGGACACATGGATGGTGACACAGGTGGGCACATGGATGGACAGACACATGTCCAGGTGTCCAACAGGACATGAAACTGTGGCCAGCCTGAAGGTGATCCATCCATGTATCTCCATCCACAGAGCTTTCCATCTGTCCAGCTGGACCTGCAGCCATCTCTGTGTCCATCTGTCCTGGCTGGATGTGCCCCCTGGTGCTGTGTCCATGCTGGACACATGGACAGAGCAGGGAGTGCGTGTCCAGCCAGACACACGGACAGGGGCACATTTTGGGGCTCCTGCCTTTCCCACCTGTGTGGGGGTCCTGCAGCCCCCCAGCCCCAGCAGTGGGGGGGCCAAGACTGGAGCCAGCGCTGCCCCCCTGGGACAGATCAGGACAGACACACAGCCCCTGAGCCCCCTGCCAGCTGCAGGGCCTGGGGGTCCCAGGTGGGTGTGCTCAGCTGAGCCTCCAGACCCTGCGTGGGGCAGGAAAACCCCACCTCCATCCAGCAGCGCCTTTTCTGCTCTTTTTACCCCCAAATAGGGGCATTGCCCCTGCCTCCACACCCCTCCCTTGGTGGGGGGCAGCAGGTGAGGGTCTTCTTGGGCTTTACCCCCAAAATGCCCATCTGCCCTACCTTAAACCACCGTTTTTATCCTTTAGCACCTCATTTTTCCCAGCTTTTAACACATCACACTCTCAGCAGTGACTGGAGCATTTCAGTGTCCCCCAGGAAGCTCCAGCCCTGCAGGAGCCCCAGAACATCCCCTGGGGGAGAAGCCACAGCACATCCCCCCGTCCCGGAGCACCAACCCTTACAAAATATTGCATTTTATTTCATCTCTTTCCTTCCAGAAATACACTTTTTACACCATTTCCGAGCTGTCTTAAATAAAGGCTGGGGGGGGTGGGCTCACTCGGGGGGCGGGGGCGGTCCCTCGGCCGGGGGGGCCGGGGCAGCGGCCGGGGCCGGTTCGGGGCCGTCCCGGGGGCGGAAGAGGAGCTCCCCGGCGGGGATGACCTGCTCTGCCGGCCAGCCCGCCGCACCGTAGGGCTGGTAGAAATCCGGCTCCGCCTGGAACATGACGAGCGCCTGGGCCGTGTGGATGCGCACGTGCTGCGCCAGGCTGCTGGCGTCCAAGAACTTCTCCCCGCAGGAATCGCAGGCATAAAGGATCTGCGTGTTGGGGTCTGCCGGGGGAGAAACACACAAAAATAGGGGAGAGGTGCTGGGCTAGTGGGACAGGAGGAGGCAGCCCGATATTCCCGGAGGTGCTGGGCTGGTGGGATGGGAGGAGCCAGCCCGGTATTCCCGGTATTCCCGGTCCTCACCTGCCTCCTGCACCTGCTTCACCGCTTTGGTGATCTCAGCTTTAAGTGCTTCGGTCTCATCCGCCGTCACCGCGGCTGCCACAGGCACCACTGCAGGGACAGGAGGGACAGAAACATGAGGGGGGGACAGGGACATGAGGGGGGGACAGGGAGATGAGGGGGTCCCGGCTGGGCAGGAATTCTCCCCCCAGCCGTGGATCCTGCCCAGTGCCCAGGTTTGGGGGTGGCTCCAGTGGGATGTGAGGCTGCCCAGGCTCGGCTGCTTCACCCTTGGATACATCCTCAGCGCCTTTGGGGGCTCCAGGATCTCTAAGTTGCAGCCCATGGAAAAGCCCCAAGCTGCCCCCCAACAAATGAATCTCCCTTTTGGGGTGACTCTTGGGCCCCTCCAAATGCACCTCACGAACAAACCTCCCTTTCAGGACCTCCCCAAGGCACCCAAGCTGTTCCCTAGGGATGTTTCCCCTCTGGCAGGGCTCCTGGAATCCCCTAGGCTGCCCCCCAGGAAAAATCTCAATTTCAAGGTGTCTCTTGGAACCCTAAGCTGCTCCCTGGAGACCCACCCCCCTTTTAGGACAGTCCTGGGATGCCCACACTGCATCCCATGGATAAGCTTCCCTTTAGGGTGGCTCCTGGGACCTCTAAATTGCACCATCATAAATTAATCTCACTTTTGAGACAGTTACAGACCCCTCCAGCTGCTCCCCACTGGTAAATTTTCCTTTTGGGGTGGTTCATGGAACACACAGGTCCTCTTCAGGGATAAAATCTCCCTTTGGGGATGGCATCTGGGACCTCCAAGCTGCATCCCCACGGGTAAATTTGCTTTTTGGGATGACTCCTGAGTCCCCGTCAGCTAAGCTGAACCCCCCATAAATTAATCTCTTCCTGGGAACAACTCTGGGACCAGCCAGTTGCACACTATGGACAAGTTTCCATTTCAGCACAACTCCAGGACCTCCCAGCTGCACCTCACTGCTAACTTTGCCTTCTAGATGGCTCCCAAGCTGCCCCCCATGGATGAGCTCCCCTAGGGAACCCTGAGGGCCCGCCAGCTCACCCGTGAGCTGCGTGACAGCGGTGGCAGCCAGCGCCTCGGTGGCCAATGTCACCATGTCATCGGATGCCACCGTGACGATGTTGACCTCGTCACCTTCCTCGGGCTCCAGGATTTTGATGCCAGCCTTGCCCTGGTGCACAGTCTTCACGTGGGAGCGCAGGTTGTCCACGCGGTTGAAGCCGCGCCCACACTTGTCACACAGAAATGGCTTTTCCCCTGGGAAGAGGACAGGGAAGGGAGGGTGGTTGAGGGGGTGCTGCCCGGGGGCGGTGCAGGGTTTTGGGAGGTACCCACCTGTGTGAATGATGATGTGCTTGGACAGGTCACCCACATTGACGAAGGCCTTGTTGCAGACAGTGCACTTGTGGGGCCGGATGTTGTCATGGTGACGGATGTGGTTGGCCAGCTGGCTTGACTGAACAAACCTTTGGGAGTGACACCCAGGTCACCAACAATCCCAAGCATCACCCTGGCACCTCCACCCTCCCTCCAGAGAACAGCACCTGGCTGTGGTGATATTCCAGCACCACTGAGTGCCCCTCCCAGTATTCCCGAGGGGAATCCTCACCTCTTCCCACACCGCTCGCACACGTAGGGCTTCTCCCCGGTGTGCTGGCGCACGTGGGCGATGAGGGAGCTTGCCTGGGTGAAGGCTTTCCCGCAGATCAAGCACTGGCACGGCTTCTCTCCTGGGAAAACACAGGAGGAAGTGGGTGGGGAGCACAAGGGGAAGGAGCAGCCCTGTGGGAGGCACGAGCGTGTCCGTACCCGTGTGGATGCGGACGTGGCGCTGGAGCGCGCCGGGGTCGGCGAACTGGCGCTGGCAGTGCACACACACGTACGGCTTCTCCCCGCTGTGGATCCGCAGGTGCCGCTTCAGGTTACCTGGGAGCAGGGCAGGCTGGATGACACTGGATCCTGCTCCCCCTTTTCCTCCTTCCCAGAGCCCCAGAATCCCTCAGGAAAGCCTGGCGCTATTCAGGGAGCAGGGACTGCGCAGGGATCAAGGGAGGTTGGCTGCACCTTGCCTGGGATCAGGCAATAACGTGGAAGTGGAGACAGCCAGGACAAGCACTCCATGGCACTGTAAAGCCATGATGAAATCCTTCCTCTGGCTCTGGTCCAGCCCCAGAATACTCCCTGCTCCCCCCAGACCATGCAAGTTGTGTCACTCAGCCCCCTCCCCTATGTTACCTGACGTGGTGAACTGCTTTCCACACTCCCGGCACTTCAGGGGCCCATCTGCGATGTGGATCTTCAGGTGAGCCTTCAAATTCCCCACCTGGGGATAGAGAACGGCATAGAAAGAGTCCCAAACCACCTCGTCTCCCTTCAGAGCAACCCAAATCCCTGTAGATCTCTTCTGGAGTGGCCTCTAGGACTTTAAACCACCCTTTCCAAGGTCCAAGACCTCCAAACTGCATCACATGGAAAACCACTCCTACAGGACCACTCTGGGACCCACAACTACATCTCATGGATACACCACCATCCCAGGACAGTTCTGGGACCCTCGAACTGCATTCCATGGACAAATCTCCCTCCCAGGACAGCGCTGGCCCAGCTCGCCCGCTCCCCAGCGCACCTGGTTGAATTTCTTGTCGCAGTGGGGACACTTGTGCTCCTTGTCGGTGTCGTGCGTCTCCAGGTGGCGCATCTTGGAGGTGGGGTCGGAGAAGGAGCGCCCACAGTAGTCACACTGGTAGGGCTTCTCCCCGCTGTGCACCAGCTGGTGCCGTTTCAGGTTGCCCGAGGTGGTGAAGAGCTTGCCGCAGTCCTCGCAGCGGTAGCGGGCCTCACCCGTGTGCCGTTTCTTGTGCAGGTTCAGGAGGCTGATGAGCCGGTAGCTCTTCCCGCACTCCTCGCAGCCGTACGGCTTCAGGGGGCTGGGACCAGGTGGGAATGTCACACTCAGCATCAGGGTCTCGCTGCCCCAGGCTGAGTGTCGCCCCCCAGCCAGAGCCACAGCAAGCACGGAATGGCTTGGGTTGGGAGGACCTGCAGGCTCATCTTGTTCCACCAGACCCCACCTGCCACTAGACCAGGCTGCTCCAAGCCCCGCCCAACCCTGAACACTTCCAGGGATGGGGAGTCCATGAAACAACACAAAACGGAAGAACAAACTGGACAACGCTCTCAGACACGGTATGGGATTCTGAGAGTGTCTGTGCAGGGCCAGGAGCTGGACGTGATCCTTGTGGATCCCTCCCAACTCAGGACAATTCTGTGACTGTGACAGAGGCAGAAAGACGAATCTCCCAGATAGCCCAACACACTGGTGGATTTCCAAAGGATTCCCAGCAAACCTCACATTTTTCAGGTGTCTTTCCCCTGGCCCCACCTGTACCTGTGTGTCTTCTCGTGGGCCTTGCAGGCGGCCGGGTCAGAGAAGGCCTTGTTGCACTCCCTGCACGAGAAGGGCTTCTCCCCAGTGTGGATACGGATGTGCCGCTTGAAGTTCCCGGTGTGGGTGAACTCCTTCCCACAGTCCTAGGGATACAGGGACAGGCACTGTCACCCTGCTGTCCCCAAGGCACCTGGTGGCACCTGGAGATACTGCCCAGAAGCCCTGCTGGCCTCACCTCACACTTGTGTGTGACGGAGCCATAGGCCTTGGACTCGGTGCGGTCGCTGTAGGTGCTGGAGCGCAGCAGGCGCGGCTCCCCTGAGTTCTCCTGCCCAGAATCCGTGCTTCCCGACTCATTATCCTCAGTGTTTTCCCCATTCTCCAGCTGGGCAGGCTCCTCCTCGGGGATTTTCCCCTCATCTTCCTCTTCCACTATCATCTCCCCCTCTTCCTCCTTCCTTTCTGGCTTCATTTCTGTAGGGTGGTAGAAAATGAGGACGCTCAAATTCGGGAGCTGCAGCATCGGTACAAAATCTACCTGTATTTCCTAACCTAAGGAGACTGGGATTAAGTATCCCCTGTCCCCAAAGAAATCACAGAAACACCTGAGTTGGAAGGGAAGTGAAAGCTCATCCATCATCACCTTTGCCTGGAATCACTTTGAATTTGCCCTAAATGCACGAAGCCTGTCCAGGCAGAGGAGAATTTCCCAACCCTCTTTGCTATGCTCCACAAAAACTGCTCCCAGAGGATCCATGCCTCAAAACTCACACTCACACAATTAATTCCACAGAAAATGAGGGCTCAGCTTTGTCCTGGCCCTGCTCACCAACACACCTCCTGTCCCGGCGGTGTCCGTGGCCTCAGGGCTGCTGCTGCCCACCGTGCTCTCCGACGGGAGCCCAGGAATGTTGGCCTTGGGGTCCTCCTGGATGGCAGTGCCTGCCCCTGTGGGCACCGGAGCATCAGGACAGGGTGTGCTGGGGGTGACAGCAGGACCCAGGGTGTCGCTCCTCGATGGCTCACCTTCATGGCCAGCCAGCTGCTCCGCAGGTGCCTTAGGCTGCTCCAGCTTCTCCTCCTTCCCCTCGGTGTCAGGAGCAGCTGCTTTGGCTTTGTCAGGCTCCCCCAGAACTTCTGCCACTACTGGGGCCTTGTCATCGGCCGTCACCTTGTCAGCTCCTGTGAGGGAACAGGTGAAGCCATCCAGCTGCTGCTGCCAGGAGGATCCCCAAATCCCACAACATTCACAGAAACAGCAATTTGTCAAGCACTGGTGCTGCCCAAGAGGATCAAACCTCATCCAGGTGCACCAGATGCACCTGGGAACTGGGTTTGCAAGGTGGCCAAGGAGAAAAAGTGGATAAATTCTGGACTGCATGAAGCATAAGTGGGCAAATCTTGGCTTTGCCTGGGTGAGGGGAAGCCAGGAGGGTACGTACCGATCTCAGGGGGCTGCTGGTTCATCCCAGGGGGATTTTCTGGGGGCACAGAGAGAGATTTGAGCGCGTTGCAAGCGCTGACGATCTCCTGCATCTGCAGGAAGCCTGCCACGGCCAGCACGTCCTCCACGTTGTCAGGGCTCAGGCTCAGCTTAGCCGTGTACATGAACTCCAGAACCTGGCCCAGGCCTGCAGGGGAGGTGACACAACCAGAAATGAGCCCTCACCCCTCGCTCTCTCATGGTGAAACGCTCAAAATAACAAGCTGAAGAACCTCCCTCAAAGCCTGGGCATGGAATTGTGTTGTTTAAGGAGCTGGGAGGGATCCTGGATAGAAATTCCAGGCCTACCTGCGGCGTTGCTGATGTCCAGGTGCACCACGTCCTTCTGGTCCACGAAGAGCATGCGGAAGTAGTCACTGCAGGCGGCCAGCACGGCCTTGTGGGCCTTGAAGTCGATGCCATCCACTACAAAGGTGCAGTCACAGAGCAGCCCCAGCTGCCGCTGCTGGTTCAGCTGCTCCAGCACCTGCTGGCTGTGCTGCGGGAAATCCATGGCTGTGGGGAGGGAAAAAACCCAGGATGGGGGGCTGAGGTGGGTGCTGAAACCACTGAAGGGGTTGTGCAGGAGGAGAGATCACCAAACACGACCTGACTGCACTCGTGGTTAAACAAATGGCCCAGAAAGGCAAATTTCAGATCCTCCCCATGCTAAATCCAACCCCGAACCTCTCCTAGAACAGCCACGATTTCAACACAGGGCTAGAAGGAGTTGATAGAACAGCTACGATGGTTTTCAGCCACCCTGAAGTGATAGAACACAGCTATTCCTCCTCAGCTGGTCCAAGCAGCTAGCAGGAGCTTTGTCACCTCTGCAGACACAGTGCCATCATCCCTCCTCTGAGTCACAGCTCCTGCCAAGGCCACAGTATGGAAGTGTTCGTCCAAACTTTCCAGCTCCTGCTCTTTCCAGCTGCTCATGTCACGAGATTGAGGAATTTTTATAATTTATTATGCGTTTGGAGGGAGTTCCCCATGCTTGGAGCACAGCTTTTCCTGAGGAATGCTGCAAATTGTTGGAAACATGGCAAAATCCCAATTTTCCAGCGGGTCCTTGTCAGCAAAGTGCCACACTGTGGACTTTCTCCTGAGCTGCATCCATGGGGTGAATGAAGGGTTCTGACTTGGCTTTGTCTTCCAACAATGATTCTGGTGCCGAAGGGATTGTTTCAAGGGATTGGCAAGGAGGAAGGAGAAAGGAAACAGGGACTACCCAGTTATTGTTGATGCAGGAAGTCCCTGAAGCTCTGGATGCTGGAGCAGGAAGATTACTGCTGGGGAAACACTCCTGGATTCCATACTCGGTGTCTCTGAAAGTTTCCAGCCCATGAACATTGTTTTTTCCGCTTCACCACCTCTTAAATCAGGAGTTTCCAGTCAGGAAAGAGCAAGAGATTTGGATCCACACCACCAGGCACTTCCAGTTCCTGTTCCATCCAGTGATCACTGGTCAGAGGGAGCCTCCTCCTGTCAGCTGAGGGTGCCAACAACACTGGGGGCAGGATCTTCCTCCCAGGGATCCATTCAGCTTCCACAGGCTTTCCCAGTGTGGATGAGAGGCCAGGACCTCTCTGACAGCATCGGATCATGCACACAGACAGGAAGTTCCACTCCATTTTGTCCTTGCAATGAACTCCCTACTGGCTTTCCACCAGCTCTCCAAACAACCCCAGCCTGTCCCAGGAAAAACAGTCCTTGGGTCAAAACCTTGCACAGCATGGCCCAGAGTGGTCTGCAAAGCTCTGGAAAAAAGGGGGAACATTTTCCCTGCAGGGTAAACAAGGCTGTGTTCCATGCTCTGAGAGCTCTGCACAGCAGGACCTGAGAAATCCTGACAGTTTGATGCACTAAAAGGGTATTTTGGGCAATTTGTGCGAAGCACTTTGCATCTGGATGATGATTTTTAATGTTCCTGGATTGGACTTGTCTCAGCATTGCTCCCCAGCTCTGAGAAGGAAGTAAAAACCCCAAAAAAACTTCCAATTTTCTGTAGTCTCCTCTGTAATGTCACATTCTGGATCCCTTGGAAGTGCAGCAGGGAGAGGCCTGGACAAGCCCAGCAGCCAATGCCACCTTTATCCACTAAAATCCCCGACTCTGAGGTTTACCAATCCCAAACACCTGGACCCAACCCCCAGGACTGGTGCCCGAGCTCACCCCTGTGCTGTGAGAAGCGGAGATATCCAGAGGATAGAGGGCCAGAGGGCTGTGTCTCTCCTCCAGAGATTTCCCCTTTCCAGGTGTCCAGGTCAGTCTCTACGCAGCCATCCTGGGAAAAATGGTATGAAACCTCAATTTTAAACCTCTGGTCATGGGTGCTAAAGGTGCAAAATCCGATGCAGGACTGGGCACCCTCTGATTTCCCCTCAGGGGAGACGATTCCCCTCCTGACCTCTCCCCCTGACGAGGCTGTTGAGTCTCTCATTATCCAATTAATCATAGAAAAGTCCATTATGAGCCCACCCACACCCACCACACAGATAAATACAGCAGCTGCAGTCCCAGGGAGCTGCCCACGCCAGCTCTGCAAAGCACTCTCGCTAATTAGCGACATTACCTCTCCCCTTCCCTGCCACGTGAACATCTACCTATTAAAAACCCCCAAACCTCCCTAAATTGGAAAAAAGCAGCGACTTAAACATTGCCTTTCAAGGCTGTCACCACCCAGCCATCCATCCTGGGAAGATGAAAGGGAAGAGGGGGTTTGTTTCCTACCCAGCGTCAGCTCAGGGAACAACGCGGCCCCAACCCTCGCTGCCTCTGCCCACTGGGGTCTGTCCTCATTTCCAGGAACGGATCCTGCAACGTTTTTCACAAAACAAATAAAGTTTAGAGCTGAGCTGAGTAGCTCTATATAACAATAATGTGGATCGTGGAATAAGGAAGGGCTGCGGAGCTTGTGAAGCGGAAGGTGAGCTGTGAGAGGGGAGATAATCACAAAGAGGAAAAAGGGAATAAAAGGAGAAAGGCACAAGGAGAGGGACATCCTGAATGCCCCATAGGGACAGACATCCTGAAGACACCATGGTTATTTGGATTTAAGGTTTATGGATGTGCTGGTGCTGCTCTGGACACCAAGACATCACCCAAGCCTGAGAGCTGCCCTGGAACCCCTCCTGTATCTGCAGTGCCCAGGGATGACAAAGCCTTGTCTCTTCGGGGAAAAACACCCTTTGGAATGCTGGCTGAGGGCTGGAATCTCGGGAGAAGCCTCTGATGCAGTAACGAAACTAAGGAAACGCAGCTAGTCCAGGAAATGTGTCACCCATGCCTGCCCGCAGAGGGCACGGCCAGCCAGGAGGGGCTGTCCGCTCGCCAGAACGAGGGAAAATCCCGTTTTCCTCGCGGTTGGCCCCGTCCCTGAGGTGTGGGGCTGTGACCCCCCCACTCCCCGCCATCGGGCTCTGTCGGCGGCCCGAGGCGACGGTGGCAACCCATGCCCGGGGGGGACACACGTCTTGGGAGCTATGGCCTAGCCCCGAGTCACCTCTACGGCGGGGGGAGGTGACACAGCCACAGGGACACGCTGTGGGGTGCAGCAGGAGCCCCTCTGGTGCCTCCCCACAGCCAGGGGCCCTCGGGCCCTCCCCCACAGCCAGGTGACCTCTGTGTCCTCCCCCACAGCCAGGGGACTCTCGTTGCCCTCAGCCCACACCAGGGACTCTCGGTGCCCCTCCCCACAGCCAGGGACTCTCTGTGTCCTCCCCACAGCCGGGGACCCTCGGTGCCCTCCCCACAGCCAGGACTCTCGGTGCCCTCACCCCAAGCCGCCCGTTCCTCTCACAACCAACCAGACGAACACAGCCCCCTCACCAACATCCAGCAGCCCCGTTCCCCTCATGACGCCAGTAGCCCCCGCTGCCCTCCAGCAGCCAGCAAACCCCGTTCCTACCGCGTCGACACTCCCCTCGTGACCCCGCACGACAGCAGCCAGCCTCCCGTTTCCCGGTGCCGCCAATACCTGCCCCCCCCCCCCCCGCAGCCTGCCCTCAAAGAACCGGGGTCGCGCACACGGGGGGACCCCCAAACCGGTCTCCGTCACCCCACATCCGCCACAGCCGTGCGGCAGCCCCCCTCCTCCTGCCCGCGCCCATATCCTACTCAGGCCCTCTCCGCAGCCCCTCCGCGCTCATCCCCAGGCCCCCACCGCACCGCCATGCCCGTGCCCGGCGGGGCCCTCACCCGCGCCCACGGCCCCAACCGTGACACACCGACCAGACAAGGGCGCCGCCAATCTTGGCACCGGGCGGAAGCGGCGTCGCCCCGGCCCGCACACCGGTGTGGCGTCACTGCGCATGCGCGGCGGGGCCCGGCATCTTCCCGCCCTTTCCCGCCTTTTCCCGCCGTAGCGGAGCCGCTATGACGTCGGGGCCGGTGCTGGAGTGCTTAAAAGAGGAGCTGTGAGGGGGGGGAGGCTTGTGTAGTCGTGAGGGGCTAAGGGAGCGTTGAGGAGCCGAGAGGGGCCAAGAGCAGCCAGAGGGCTGAGAGAGCCGCGGGGAGCCATGGGGGGGGTTTGAGAGAGCCATGAGGGCCGAGAGAGCCGAGGTGAGCGGTGAGGGGCAAGAGGAGCCATGATGGGCTGAGAGGGGCAATGAGCGGGTTAGAGGGGCCAGAGGGGCTGGAGAGGGGCCATGGAGGGGTTGAGGGGGCCATGATGGGCTGAGAGAGCCATGAGGGGTTATGAGGGCTGAGAGACCATGAGGGGCCTGAGAGGAGCCTGAGGGGCTGTAATGAGAGCTGTAGGGGGCAGAGGAGCCATGAGGGGCTTGAGAGGGGCATAGGGGTTGAGAGGGGCTCATGAGGGGCTGAGAGGAGCCTGAGGGGTTATGAGGGTCTGAGGAGAGAGCCATGAGGGGGGGCTAGAGGAGCCATGAGGGGCTGAGAAGCCCTAGGGGCTGAGAGGAGCCATGAGGGCGGAGAGGAGCATGAGGCTGAGGGGCCAATGAGGGGCTGAGAGGGGCCGAGGTGCTGAAGGGGCCAGAGGGCTGAGAGGGGCCATGAGGCTGAGAGGAGCCATGAGGGCTGAGAGGATCCATGATGGGCTGAGAAGGGGCCATGAGGGCTGATAGACCAGAGGGGCTGAGAGGAGCCTGAGGGGCTGAGAGAGTCCATGAGGGCTGCAGAGGAGCCATGATTGGCCGAGAGAGCTAGGGAAGCTGAGTGTGTAAGGCCCGGTGCCCAGCACTACCACCGTGTTCATTGCTAACCGTGTGCCAGTCACCACATCACCCCTTCTTAAACACCCCCGCGGTGGCGATTCTCAAACCACTGTCCCCAGCGCCGCCAACCCTCTCCTGAAGGAATTTTCGTATGTGTATAAATCTCCCTTGCCACAACTTGATGACGTTTCTTTTTCCTGTCACTTGTTCCTTACTCCATCCCTTCTGTCCGGGAGAAGGTTCCCAGTTGGTTGGAATTATAAAAACTTTCGTGAATTTTTGAATTATTTTGTTTTTAAAACTATTGTAAGCAGCACCCACTTTTGGCCAGCACTAAATTAAGTGTCTACGCAGAGTCCTTTGTTGTTACTCTGATATTCAATCACCAAAACCTTTGTTGAAAACGAACCCATGACAAGCTTAAGTAAGCCTAAAATTGATATCTGAATCTTAATTTATGGCCCTCCAGTTTCGATTACAACAGACAATACAGAGTAGATTAAGGCCTGGAAAAACTGGAGATTCCCTGCTAGGAAACTGATAAAAAGGACTACAGAATCAATAAAGCCAATAGAGAACGTATGCTAATATAATTATTGATTAGAACCAATGAGCATTAATTCCTAATAGTGAAAAGTTTGTATTGGGCTACAGGGTCCCTCGATCCACTTGTTGCAGATCGCTAATTGGCAGAGTTTCAACACGCCCCCCCCCAAAACATGGTGTTTCGCAGTTTGCTGCTACAAGGAGCTGCTGTGGGGCGTGTTTGGGGGCTTGAGCTGTGCCGGCCCTTCGACCTCTGCACGTCGCGAAAGGGATTTGGGCAGAACAGGGCGTGTTTCCCATTTTCTTCCTCCGCCTCGCCCGGTGCGAGGGCCGCTAGATGGGCAACCGTTCTGACCGGCGCTGGGGCCCGGAGCCACCGCCATCCATCGCCGCTGCCTCCCGCCAGCTTCCTCGGACTTTACCCCCCTAAACGTGTGTCTTGACACTATATTCGTCGCTTTCACCCTTTCTCCTGCGCGGGGGAGCGCCCCGAGTGCCGGGCGAGCAGCTGTGCCGTGGACGATGCCAGTTGTGCTGGTGCCATTTCAACGGGTGGCTCGGTCTGCCCGGGCGGAAAGCAGCAACACGAGCCGGGCCGCTCTGTGTAGCCTAAACAGGCGCTGCCCCGCTGTTGTGGGTACACACAGGGGGGACTTCCCTGCTCTCTCCGCCACTTCCCGAAAATAAACCCCCGGGTTGGGCGCATCCCGGCGGTGCCGGCCTGGGGCATCCCGGGGTGGTGGGTTAGGGTAGGCGAGGGGAGGATGAGGGTTTGGTGCCTTTCCAGGTGGTCTGGGCAGCCGAACAGCTGAGGGAATGGCTCAGAAATAGAGCTTCGGGGAAAGAAATGAGTCACCGCCGTGCTGGAAATAACAGGGCAGCGGGCCCCGAGCGGCTCCTGGTGCGGGGTTTTTTTGTCGGGATGGCAGAATATCCCTTCCGAACTCCCCCTCGGTCTGAACCCACACACCCTTTTTGAGGGTAAAGCATCAAGGGAGCATCAAAAACGGATAAGGCGGCGTCCGGAACGTTCTCAATAATTTATCCCCAAGGGGCTTCCCTCATGTGTACAAGACAAGCTCTGGCGGAGGGTTGGGAAGGGACCTGGCTCCCGTCGGGACTCTTGGCCGCTGGATCTTCCCCTTCAACACGCGCCAGCTAAAAATTGCCGGCTGGGACTCCCTCCGGAGTTTCCCGGTGGGTACAGATGCGTTGCAGCACAGGGTCTGACCCAACTCTGAGGGAGCGTTTCCCATTCCCACCCCACAATCCACCTTCCTTCCACAAATCACCCATTAATAAGCGAGGGAGGAAAGAGACGGGGTAAAGGAGCCCCCCGACCCCTCAGATCTTGAGCTCAGTCCGGAAGGTTTGCTGGACGTGTCGGAGTGCGTGGCCGGCCGGCGCTGAGCGCCCGGATGGTCAGCATCCCATTGTCCCCCCAGCGCGGACTACACGAACTGGGGTCCACGTCTTCAGGGCAGCTGGCACTTGTGGGTGAAGGGTTCATGACGGCCATCGCGTGGCCAACTGGGAGAAAAAAAAAATGTGTGAAAAGAGGCGATTTGGGGGGCAAGCGATGGGGACTCTTATTTCTCTGCTGTCACCACTAATAAGGTGATTCACCACGAATTAAGGGGTGAATTAAAGCCCGCTGGGGTTGTGGTCGCAGCTCTTTGGAACTGGTGTGGGAGCTGAGTGGTTCGCAGAGCATCCCTCGGGAGGATTTGGGTCCCCCCGCTTTGGGGGTGATCAGGGGAGGGGGACACCCACGCTTCTCAGGAGTGCAAACCTCGATCTGGTGTTGGATGTTGGTGACGAATGATGTCCTCGGCGCAGAAGTCCTGACATCCACCGTGAACTGATAGGTGTTCCCCAGGCTTCCCACCCCGTGTTACCGGGGGGGGGCGAGCTGCTGGACAGGGTTGGGTGGGTCACAGCCACGCTTTCTGGGGACTCCCCCCCAAATGCCTCCTGGGTGGCGCCCCAAACTCACCTGGAACCCCAGGGCCTCCCCGTGGGGCCGCACAAAAGCTCCCGAAAGCTCCATGGTCCAGCGTGCGAGGATTTCACCTTCCACACCACGACTTGCCCCCCCTGCGGACCCCACTTCCCTCCGGGGGGAAAGCCGAACCTCCTTCCTCCCTCGTCCTCTTCCCGCGAAGGCGACGCCGCAATCCGGTTATTTCGGGATATTCGACTTGACGAGCTTTTTAAAGCCTCGTTAGGCTCCCGGCCGCCTTGCCAGACCCTATCGTAAACCCGGCTAAATTTAGGTCTTGCGGCCGTATACGGGGGAAATTTTTTCCTCCTCGCCTCCCCCCCCCCGTCCCCCCCCCCCCAGCTCACGCCATGGAATGCGATGGCCTATATAAGTAATATCATGATAATTAATTAAAATCTTTTTAAATCCTCCCCGCCGCGGGATGTAACATTTGATTGGAGCTTGGTGTTGGCGGGAGGGGGGATGACACCCGCTCGCCTCCGCCCGAGCGGGTCCCGGATTCGTCAGAGTCGTTTTTAATGATCTTCTTTGTCAAACTCAGTCCGGGCAGCGGAGGCCGGGCGGGAGGACGCTGAGGGGGTGTATCATGGTCGGAAAAAGGGGTGCAGTCCCCAAAAACGTCCTCGGGATGGAGCGCCCCCCGTTCCCCGGGGGCTGCGGGGGGAGAAGGAAGAGGGGAGGAGTGAGAGGGTGCTGGTGTCGGAGCACCGCTGGGAGGCCTTCCCCACCGCCCCCGGAGAAGGTCGAGTGAGACCCCCACCCAAGAAAGGGGGGATCTGGGGCGGGGTTTTTGGGGGCTCAAGCGCCCTAATTTCCCCCCTCGCAGGGTGCTTGGAGTGGGTGAATCGCAGCTGTTCCGCGTCGGGGAGGATTGGTACTTTCCTCTTCTCCTGGGGGTCCTCATGGCCACCATCACTTCACCATGGACATCATCGTCGCCCGGCTGCACGCGTAACAGGGCGCCCGGGGGGCTCCTCCAGCGGCGTTTGGGGTTCCCGAGATATGGGGGGGCTTTTTGGGGGTGCATCTTCCCCTGCCGACACACCTCTCCTCTAGCTCCACCCCATGTGCTGTACCAAAGATAATCGGGGACATCAGGTGATCAGTACCTCTCGTGGCCCCTGTACCCCCGTGGCGCTGGCCTCCTTCTCCACCGGCTTCTCCCCAGAGATCACCCCGACTCTGAGGTGAGCCCAGCTGCACCCCGACCTCCCCGCTCTCCCTAAAACCGCCCCCGTAATGGGGACTCCTAAAATTTGGATCCTGCCCCGCCCCCCCCCCCCCCCCCGGCTCCCATGCTACCGGCATCCCGGAAGCTGAAGACCTCCTAATGGGCTTGGTGCTGGCGACCTACCTGGCCCTTCCAGAACTCGAGCCAAGGTGGTGGGGCTGACCTGCACCTGATTGTGTGCAGCACCCGTTTTCCTTGGAAAGTGGGTGAGGATCCTCTTCTGACCCCCAAGAACCCCGACAGTTTCTTTTGGTGCCTGGGGGGGATGTCATCCCTGGTCCCCCCACAGGTCCCTATGTCATCTCCTCTCTCCGCCAGGGGTTGCAGAGTACCGGGAAGATGGGGACCACTGTCACAAGGAGTATTAGTTGGGGGTGCCACCCACACAACAACTGCGAATGGAGGGACTTGATTTATCCAACCCCCCAAGTTGGGGTTTTGCTAACCCCCCCACCCTACCTACGAACAAGTTTCAAGCAGCACTTATGCTGGTGCAGCTCAAGCAGGAGCGTTGGGGTGGCACACAGCTTCGGAGCCCCCATCAGCGTGGCGGACCCCCCTTAACCCACCTTGGCACCCCTAAACCTCACCCGTGACCTTTCCCTTTTTTCCAGGGGTGCTTTCAGTAACGAGGTGAATTCCCCCCCACTTGTGCCGTGCGGATTACTGGCAGCGGCGTCCTGGCTTCTCCGCACCTGCGGTGCCTTCATGTTTCGTCTCCTGCCGTGTTCACATTGAGCAAAGGCAAGCAGGGCGAGCAGAGATGTGGCCCTCCTCTTCCCCCTTGTTCCCTCCCCACCGTGGGCACTTTTGGGGTGCCACCCCCCAACCCACCCCTGTTCCTGTTTCCCTCACAACACCACACTGGCTGTTTTTACAAGAGTGGCCTCCAAGATTGAATTTTCCCTTTTGATCTCTGGAGACTTTCTTTTTTTTCTGCTATTGGGGTATGGAGGGTGCAGTTTTGTGGCCCTCTGCCTGTGCCCTGCCTGTGCCTACCTGCCCTCCATCCTCACAGGACCATCCACAATGGAGACAATCGGGCCTGTCGCTTATCTCTTCTGCCGCGCTGGATGATGGTGCTGTCAGAAGAACCGGCTGGACGGCCAAGCTCTGCCCACCGAGTCCGTCTGGATTCCGTCCTCTGTCTGTCTGCACCCTCTGTTCTGTGTGACACTGCTGGGCAGTCCATGTGTGTTCCCTGTGACCTTCCACATACACCCTGGTTGGGTCTGCGTGCCTCCCGTGGAAGCACCCTGGGGTCCCTGTTTCCCCCCATGCACCCTGTGGGCTTCCCCTGTGGTGTCCCCCCCCTCATGCCATCCCTGCTGTCCCCTGTACCCCCTATCCACCCGGGGGTCCTGTTCCCCCCCTGCACAACCCTGTCCTCCCCTCTGAGTGTCCGTATTCCACCCTGTGCCCTCTGACCACCCAATGCACACTTCCCATCCACCTGAGTGTCCCATGTCCCCTCCCTGCACCCCAAGTGTGCCTATCCCCCCCATGCACCCTGCCCACTAACCCCATGCAACCGCTGGTGTCCTGGGTCCCCCCCCCAGTCCGCCATCGTCCATCCCCCACGTCTCCAGCCCCCCATTTCCTCCCACAGCAAACCCGTGTTACTCACAGTGCTGGTGGTGCTGCTCCCTTGCCTCCATCCCTTCCCGACTGGGCTGGGGCAGTTCTGGCCTCCAGGGTGAGTGGGGACACGTGTGGCGTCCATGGGGACCCAAAACTCCCCAGTCCTGGGGTGGGGGCAGGGTGTCCCGTCCAGCTCCACATGAAGGAACAATTCTCACCCTCCCTCTTCAGACACCACCACATGGGCATGCTGCCCCAATGCCTCGGGGTGGCGAGCCTGGGGGGCTCTGGCAGGAGTGGACCATCCATCTGCCACATCTATGGCACCTTGACCTTCTTCCTGCTCAGCTTCTCTCAAAC
>CM031875.1:5506868-5537272 GCA_018697195.1 Certhia americana
CTCCCTACTGGCTTTCCACAGCTCTCCAAACAACCCCCAGCTGTCCAGGAAACCACAGGTCCTTGGCAAAACCTGCACAGCATGCCAGTGTGGTCTGCAAAGCTCTGGAAAAAAAGGGGGAACATTTTCCCTGCAGGGTAAACAAGGCGGTTCCATGCCTGAGAGCTGCACACGCAGGACCTGAGAAATCTGGACAGTTGATGCAATAAAAGGGTATTTTGAGCAATTTGGTGAAGCACTTTGCATCGTGGATGATGATTTGAATGTTCCTGATTGGGGACTTGGTCTCAGATTGTCTCCCCAGCTCTGAGAAGGAAGTAAAAACCAAAAAAACTTCAAATTTCTGTAGTCTCATCTGTATGTCACATTCTGGATCCCTTGGAAGTGCAGCAGGGAGAGGACTGACGAGCCAGGCAGCCAATGCCACCTTTACCACTAAAAATCCCGACTCTGAGGTTTTTACAATCCCAAACACCTGGACCCACCCCAGGACTGGTGCCGAGCTCACCCGTGCTGTGAGAAGCGGAGATATCCAGAGGATAGAGGGCCAGAGGGCTGTGTACTACCTCAGAGCATTTCCCTTCCAGGTGTCCAGGTCAGTCTCTATGCAGCCCATCCTGGGAAAAATGGTATGAAACCTCAATTTTAAACTCTGGTCATGGGGGCTAAAGGTGCAAAATCGAGCAGGACTGGGCACCATCTGATTTCCCATCAGGGGAGACAATTTCCCTCCTGACCTCTCCCCCCGACGAGGCTGTTGAGTGCTCTCATATCCAATTAATCATAAGAAAAGTCCATATGAAGCCCAACACCACACACCACCACACAGATAAATACAGCAGCTGCAGTCCCAGGGAGCTGCCCACGCCAGCTTGCGAAGCACTCTCGCTAATTAGCGACTATTACCTCTCCCCTTCCATGCACTTATGTGAACATCTACCAACTATTAAAAACCCCCCAACCTCCCTATAAATTGGAACAAAAGCAGCGACCTAACATTGCTTCAAGGCTGTCACACCAAGCCATCCATCTGGAAGATGAAAGGGAAGAGGGGTTTGTTCCTACCCAGCGTCAGCTCAGGGAACAACCTAGGCCCCAACCCTCGACGCCTTGCCACTGGGGTCTGTCTATTTCCAGGAACGGATCCTGCAACGTTTTTCACAAAAACAAATAAAGTTTTAGAGCTGAGATGAGTAGCTCTATATAACAATAATGTGGATCGTGAATAGGAAGGGCTGCGGAGCTTGTGAAGCGGGAGGTGCGCTTGTGAGAGGGAGATAATCACAAAGAGGAAAAAGGGAAATAAAAGGAGAGAAAGGCACCAGGAGAGGGACATCCTGAATGCCCATAGGGGACAGGAACAATCCTGAAGACAACCATGGTTATTTGGATTTAAGGTTTATGGATGTGCTGGTGCTGCTCTGGACACAAGACATCACCCGAGCCTGAGAGCTTGCCCGGAAACCCCTCCTGTATCCGCAGTGCCCAGGGATGACAAAAGCCTTGTCTTTCGGGGAAAAACACCTTTGGAATGCTGGCTGAGGGCTGGGAATCTCGGGAGAAGCCTCTGATGCAGTAACGAAATAAGGAAACGCAGCTAGTCCAGGAAATGTAGCACCCATGCCTGCCCGAGTGAGGGCACGGCCCAGCAGGAGGTGGCTGTTCCGCTCGCCAGAACGAGGGAAATCCCGCGTTTTCCTCGCGGTTGGCCCCGTTCCCGAGGTGTGGGGCTGTGACCCCCCCCCAATCCCCGCCATCGGAGCATCTGTCGGCGGCCCGAGGCGACGGTTGGCACCCCTATGACGGGGGGACACACGGCTTTGGAGCTGTTGGCACTCGCCCCCGAGTCACCTCCACGGCTGGGCGAAGGGGACACAGCAACAGACACGCTGTGGGGTGCAGCAGGAGCCCTCGGTGCCCTCCCCAACAGCAGGGGACATCTGTGTCTCACCACAGGCCAGGGGACCTCCCGGTGCCACTCCCCACAGCCAGGGGACCCTCGGGATGCCCTCCCACAGCCAGGGGACTCTCCTGTGTCCTCCCCACAGCCGGGGGGACTCTCGGTGCCCTCACCACAGCCAGGGGACCCTCTCGTGCCTCCCACAGCCAGGGGACTCTCGGCTGCCATCCCCACAGCCAGGGGACTCTCTGTGCCTCCCCACAGCCAGGGACCCTCGGTGCCCTCCCACAGCCGCCCGTTCCTCTCACGACAACCACGAGCCCTCACCAACATCCAGCAGCCCCGTTCCCCTCATGACAGCCAAGGAGCCCCGCTGCCCCTCACAGCAGCCTGCAACCCCGTTCCTACAGCGACAACCCCTCGTGACCCCACGACAGCAGCCAGCCTCCCTTTTCCAGGTTGCCGCCAAGACGCACCCAGCCCCCCGCAAGCGCCCTCAACGAACCCTCAGGGTCGCGCACCGGGTGACCCAAACCGGCTAGTCACCCCAACAGGCCGCCCAGCCGGGCGGCACCCCACTCCCATTCCCGCGCCAATATCTACTCAGCCTCTCCGCAGCCCCTCCCGCGCTCTCCAGGGCCCCCATGCCGCACCTGCCATGCGGGGCCCGGCTTGCGCCCACTCGCGGCCAACGGCCCTCACCGTGACACCGACCAGACAAAGGGCGCCGCCATCCTTGGCACCGGGCGGAAGGCGGCGTCGCCCCGGCCCGCCCACCGCGGTGGCGTCACTGCGCCCTGCGCGGCGGGGCCCGGCATCTTCCGCCTTTCCAGCACTTTCCCGCCTGCGGAGCCGCTATGACGTAAGCGGGGCGGTGCTGAGGGCGAAGAGGAGCTGGAGGAGCGGGAGAGTTCGTGAGGGGCTAAGGGGAGCTGTGAGGATGCCGAGAGGGGCCAAGACAGCCATGAAGTCTGAGAGAGGCCGAGGGGAGCCAGGGGGGGGTTGATGAGGAGCCATGAGGGGCCCGAGAGAGACCGAGGGAGCTGTGAGGGGGCAAGGGGCCATGAGGGGCTGAGAGGGGCCATGAGGGGCCATGGAGGGGCTGAGAGGAGCCATGAGTGGTTATGGGGGCATGAGAGGGGCAATGAGGGGCTGAGAGGAGCATGAGGGGCTGAGAGGAGCCAAGGAGGGGCTGAGAGGAGCCAGAGGGGTGAGAGGAGCCATGAGGGGCTGAGAGGGGACATGAGGGGCTGAGAGGAGCCATGAGGAGCCATGAGGGGCTGAGAGGGAATGAGGGGCTGAGAGGAAGCCATGAGGGCCTGAGAGGGGCCATGAGGGGCTGAGAGGGGCATGAGGGGCGAGAGGGGCCTAGAGGGGATGAGAGGGGCTATGAGGGCAATGAGGGGCGAGAGGAGCCATGAGGGGTGTTATGAGGGGCTGAGATGGGCATGAGGGGCTGAGAGAGCCATGAGGGATGAGAGGAGCCATGAGGGCTGAGAGTAGCCATGAGAGGGCTGAGAGGAGCCATGAGGGAGCTGAGAGGGCCACATGAGGGGCTGAGAGGGCCATGAGGAGCCATGAGGGGCTGAGAGGAGCCATGAGGGACTGAGAGGGCAATGAGGAGCCATGAGGGGTATGAGAGGAGCCAAGAGGGCCTGAGAGGAGCCATGAGAGGGCTGAGAGGAGCCATGAGGGGCTGAGAGGGAGACATGAGGGATGACGGAGGAGCCATGAGGAGTCCATGAGGTGCTGAGAGGAGCCATGAGGGGCTGAGAGGAGCCATGAGAGCCATGAGGGGCTGAGAGGGCCAAATGAGGGGCTGAGAGGAGCCATGAGGGGCTGAGAGGAGGCATGAGGGGCTGAGAGGAGCCAGAGGGGCTGAGAGGAAGACATGAGGGGCCTGAGAGGAGCCATGAGGGCTGAGCGGGAGCCATTGAGGGGCTGAGAGGAGCCATGAGGCGGCAGAGAGGAGCAATGAGGGGCTGAGAGGATCCATGAGGGGATGAGAGGAGCCATGAGGGGCTGATCGAGGAGCCATGAGGCGGTACTGAGAGAGCCTGAGGGTCTGAGATGAGCCATGAGGGGATGAGAGCGAGCTGAGGGAAGCTGTGAGTGTGGAGGGTCCGGTGCTAGCATACCACCGTGTCATTGCGTAACCGTGTTCCCAGCACAATCACCCCTGCTTAAACACCCCCGAGGTGGCGATTCCACCAATGTCCCTTAGAGCATGACACCATCTCCTGAAGGAATTTTCAGTTATGTGATAAAATTTCCTTAGCACAACTTTCATGATGTTATTTTCCCGATCACTTGTTCCTTAGCTGATCTTCTGTTCACGGGAGAAGGTCCCAGTTGTTGGGAATTATTAAAACTTTCTTAAGTTTGATTAGTGTTTAATTAATGTCAGCAGCACCCATTTTGGCCAGCACTAATTAAGTTTTTACAAGGACTTTGTACTATGATCATTACATCACCAAAACCTTCGTTAAACGAACCATGACAAGTTAAGTAAAGCTAAAGATTGGATATCTGGAATCTTAAATTATGGCCCTTCAAGGAGTCAGATTAACCAGAAAATACAGAGGGAGATTAAGGCCGGAAAACTGGAGATTCCCTGTCTGAGGAACTGAATTAACAAGGACTACAGAAAATCAATAACCAATAGAGAACAGTATGCTAAATAATGAATTATGTGACTTAGGACCAATGAGCATTAATTCCTAAATAAGTGAAAAAGTTTTGTATTGGGCTACAAGGGTGCCCTCGATCCCCTTGTTCAGATCGCTGATGAAGAGTTTAAACGCCCCCCCCAAAATGGGTGTTTTCCGCAGTTTTGCTGCTGTGGAGGAGCTGCTGTGGGGCGTGTTTGGGGCTGAGCTGTGCCGGCCCTTCGACCTCTGCACGTCTCGAAAGGGATTTGGGCAGGAACAGGGCGGTTTTCCCCATTTTCTTCCTCCGCATCGCCCTGGGCGAGGGCCGCTAGATGGCAACCGGTGACCGGCGCTGGGGCCGGGGTGGCTCTGGGGCCGGAGCCACCGCCTCCATCGCCGGGGCCCGACGGCTGCGCATCGCCGCTGCCCTCCCGCCAGCTTCCCGAGACTTTACTGTGCTTGACAGCTTTATTCGTCGCTTTCAGCCCTTTCTCCTGCCGCGGGGAGCGCCCCGAGTGCCAGGCGAGCAGCCGTGCCGTGGACGCTGCCAGGTGTGCTGGTGCCAGTCACGGGTGGCTCGGGCTGCCCGGGGCGGGAGCAGCAACACGAGCCGGGCGCTCTGTGTAGCCGTAAACAGGCTCTCGCCCCGGGCAGCGCCCCGCTGTTGTGGGTACACACAGGGGGACCTTCCCTGCTCTCTCCTTCCACCTTCCCGAAAATAAAAGCCCTCGGGTTTGGGGCCGTCATCCCGGCTGGTGCCGGCCTTGGGGCATCCCGGGGGTGGTGGGTGAGGGTAGGCGAGGGGAGGAGGAGGGTTTGGTGCCTTTCCAGGTGGGTCGGCAGCCGAACAGCTGAGGGAATGGCTCAGAAATAGAGCTTCGGGGAAGAAATGAGTCACCCCGGGCTGGAAATAAACAGGGCAGCGGGCGCCCGAGCGGCTCCTGGTGCGGGTTTTTTGTCGTGATGGCAGAATATCCCTTACCGAGACTCCCCTCGGGTCTGAACCCACACCCCTTTTTGAGGGTAAAGCATCAAGGGAGCATCAAAAAACGGAGAAGGCGGCAGTCAGACGTTCTCAATAATTTATCCCAAGCTCTATGTACAAAGACAAGCTCTGGCGGAGGGTTGGGAAGGGAACCTGGCTCCCGGCGGGACTCTTGGCACGCTGGATCTTCCCCTTCAACACGCGCCAGCTAAAAATTGCCGGAGCTGGGACTCCCCTCCGGAGTTTCTCCGGTGGGTGACGGGATGCGTTCAGCACAGGTCTGACCCCACTCTGGAGGGAGCGTTCCCATTCCCTACCCCACATCCCACCTCCTTCACAAATCACCCATTTAATAAGCGAGGGAGGGAAAGAAGAAGGGGGGAAAGGAGCACCCCCGACCCCTCAGATCTTGATCTCAGTCCGGAAGGTTTGCTGGACGTGCTCGGAGTGCGTGGCCGGCCGGCGCTGAGCCCGGATGGTCAGCATCCCATTGTCCCCCAGCGAGGACGACACGGACGTGGGGTCCACGTCTTCGGGCAGCTGGCACTTGTGGGTGAAGGTGTTCATGACGGTGCCATCCGTGGCCAACTGGGAGAAAAAAATGTGTGAAAAGAGGCGATTTTGGGGTGCAAGCGGAGTGGGGACTCATTATTCTCTGCTGTCACCACTAATTAAGGGTGAATTCACCACGAATTAAGGGTGAATTAAAGCCCGCTGGGGTTGTGGTCGCAGCTCTTTGGGAACTGTGTGGGAGCTGAGTGGTTCGCGCATCCCTCGGTGAGGATTTTGGGGTCCCCCGCTTTGGGGGTGAGCAGGGAGAGGGGGGAGCACCCACCTTCTCGGCGTGCACCTCGATCTGGTTGTTGGAGGTGGTGACGATGATGTCCTCGGGCGCGAAGTCACTGACATCCACCGTGAACTGATAGGTGTTCCCCAGGGTCTTCACCACGCCCGTGTTACCGGGGCGAGCTGCTGGACAGGGTTTGGGGTGGGTCACAGCCACGGCTTTCTGGGGATCCCCCCCAAATGCCTCCTGGGTGCGCCCCAAACTCACCTGGGAACCCCAGGGCCTCCCCGTGGGGCCGCACAAAGCTCCCGAAAAGCTCCATGGTGCCAGCGGGCGAGGATTTCACCTTCACCCACCGCTTGCCCCCACCTGCGACCCCCAACTCCCTCCGGGGGGAAAAGCCGAACCTCCTTCCTCGTCCTCTTCCCGGCGAAGGCGACGCCGGATCGGTTATTTCGGGATATTTCGACTTGACGAGCTTTTTAAAGCCTCGTTAAGGCTCCCGGCCGCCTGCCAGACCTCTCGTAAAACCGGCTAAATTTAGGTCTTGCGCCGGAGACGGTGGAAATTTTTCCCCTCTCCGTCCCCCCCCCGTCCCCCCCCCAGCTCAGCGCCATGGAATGCGATGCCTATTATTAAGGAATAATCATGATAATTAATTAAAATACTTATTAAATCCTCCCCGCCGCGGGATGTACGTTGGGATTGGGAGCTTGGGGGTGGCGGAGGGGGGAGGAAACCCGGCTCGCTCCGGCCCGAGCGGGTCCGCCGGATTCGTCAAGGTCGTTTTTAATGAGCTCGTTTGCAAACTCAGTCGGGCAGCGGAGGCCGAGGCGGGAGGACGGCTCAGGGGGTGCTAAAAAAAAGGGGGTGCAGTCCCCAAAAACGTCCTCGGGATGGAGCGCCCCGTCCCCGGGGGGCTGCGGGGGGAGAAGGAAGAGGAGGAGGAGGAGAGGGTGCTGGTGTCGGAGCACAGCTGGAGGCCCTGCCCCACCGCCCGGAGAAGGGTCCGAGGTGAGACCCCCACCCAGAAAGGGGGATTCTGGGGGCGGGGGTTTTTTGGGGGGCTCAGCGCCCTATTTCCCCCCTCGCAGGGTGCTTGGAGTGGGTGAAGCGGCAGCTGTTCCGCGTCGGGGAGGATTGGTACTTCCTCTTCATCCTGGGGGTCCTCATGGCCACCATCAGCTTCACCATGGACATCATCGTCGCCCGGCTGCACGCGGGTAAACGAGGGGCGCCCAGGGGGGCTCCAGCGGCGTTTGGGGGTTCACCGAGGATATGGGAGGGGCTTTTTGGGGGTGCATCTCCCCTGCCGACACCTCTCCTCCAGCCCACATGTGGCTGTACCAAGAGATCGGGGACATCAGGGTGCTCAAGTACCTCTCGTGGACCCTGTACCCCGTGGCGCTGGCCGCCTTCTCCACCGGCTTCTCCCAGAGCATCACCCCGCACTCTGGAGGTGAGCCAGCTGCACCCCGACATCCCCGGCTCCCTAAAATACCCCCCCGGTAATGGGGGACTCCTAAAATTTGGATCCTGCCCCGCCCCCCCCCCCCCCGGCTCCAGGCTCCGGCATCCCGGAGCTGAAGACCATCCTAATGGGCGTGGTGCTGGAGGACTACCTGGCCATCCAGAACTTCGGAGCCAAGGTGGTGGGGCTGACCTGCACCCTGATGTGTGGCAGCACCGTTTTCCTTGGAAAAGTGGTGAGGGATCCTCTTCTGAACCCCCAAAACCCCGACAGTTTCTGTTGGTGCCAGGGGGGGATGCTCAGCACTGTGTCCCCCCACAGGGTCCCTATGTCCATCTCTCCGCCATGGTTGCAGAGTACCTGGGGAAGATGAGGACCACTGTCACAAGGGAGTATGAGGTGGGGGTGCCACCACACAAAAAATGAATGGAGGGACTTGATTTTATCCCCCAAAAGTTGGGGTTGTGTCTAACCCCCCCCACCCTACAGAACAAGTTCAAGCAGCACGAGATGCTGGTGGCAGCTCAAGCCGTTGGGGTGGCCACAGTCTTCGGAGCACCCATCAGCGGTGAGGACCCCCTAATCCCACCCTTGGCACCCCTAAACCTCACCCTGATCCCTTTCCCTGTTTTTCCAGGGGTGCTTTTCAGTATCGAGGTGATGTCCCCCCACTTTGCCGTGCGGGATTACTGGCGCGGCTTCTTCGCCGCCACCTGCGGTGCCTTCATGTTTCGTCTCCTGGCCGTGTTCAACAGTGAGCAAGGCAAGGCAGGGCGAGCAGGATGTGCCCTCTCTTCCCCTTTTCCCTCCCCCCGTGGCACTTTTGGGGTGCTCACCCCCAAACCCACACCCTTGTTCCTGTTCCCCTCACAGAAACCATCACTGCTGTTTTTAAGAGTGGCCTCAAGATTGATTTTCCCTTTGATCTCCTGGAGACTTTCTTTTTTCTGCTATTGGGGTATGGAGGGTGCAGTTTTGGGGCCCTGCCTGTGCCCTGCCTGTGCCCTACCTGCCCTCTCCTCACAGGACCATCTGTGGGATCGTGGCCTGTGCTTATCTCTTCTGCCAGCGCTGGATGATGGTGGCTGTCAAGAAGAACCGGCTGACGGCCAAGCTCTTGGCCACCGAGTCCGTACTGGGCATCCGTCCATCTGTCTGTCTGCACCCTCTGTGTCTGTGTGACACTGCTGGGCAGGCCCTGTGTGTCCCTGTGACCTTCACATACACCCTGGGTGTCTGCATGCCTCCCGTGAAGCACCCTGGGGGTCCCTGTGTTCCCCCCATGCACCCTGTGGCTGTCCCTGTGTGTCCCCCCTCATGCATCCTGGCTGTCCCTGTGACCCCCTATCCACCCTGGGGGTCCCTGTGTCCCCCCCTGCACCCTGTCCATCCCCTCTGAGTGTCCGTATGTCCACCCTGTGCACTCTGACCACCCATGCACACTTCCACATCCACCCTGAGTGTCCCCATGTCCCCTCCCTGCACCCCAAGTGTCCCATTATCCCCCCCATGCACCCTGCCCACTAACCCCATGCAACCCTGGTGTCCCTGGGTCCCCCCTGTCCGTCCATCTGTCCATCCCCACGTCTCCAGCCCCCCATGTCCTCCCACAGCAAACCCGTGTACACAGTGCTGGTGGTGCTGCTCCTTGCCTCCATCACCTTCCCGCCTGGGCTGGGGCAGTTCATGGCCTCCAGGGTGAGTGGGGACACGTGGGGCTCCCTGGGGACCCCAAAACCTCCCCAGCCTGGGTGGGGGCTCAGGGTGTCCATCTGTCCAGCTCACCATGAAGGAACATCTCACCTCCCTCTTCGACAACCACACATGGGGCATGCTGGCCCCCAATGCCTCAGGGGTGGCTGAGCCTGGGGGGCTCTGGCAGGAGTGGAGCCATCCATCTGCCACCATCTATGGCACCTTGACCTTCTTCCTGCTCATGAAGGTAACCATAGCCCCCCCCCCAATCTTGGGGGGGGCCCTCCAATATGGTATCCCCATGGGGTAATCCACTCATGTCCGCTGGCCCCCCCAGTTCTGGATGCTGATTCTGGCCACCACCCTGCCCCTGCCAGCTGGATACTTCTTGCCCATCTTCATCTATGGTGAGTTGGGGGCTGGGGGCACATGGGGGAGACAGCCAGGCTGAGGGAGCAGCGCAGGTGGTTCCTTCAGCCCTTGGAGTGGGGATACTAGGGGTGTATCCAGCCCTGGAGGGGGGTACATCCAGTCTGGGGGGTACAGGGGAGGCATCCAGCTCTGGAGGGGCCACAGGAACATGGTCACCTCTCTACCTCCACCATTTTTGGGGGGAGCTCCTGGGATCTCCCCACCTTCCCTCCTCCTCCCAATTTTAGGAGCCGCCATTGGGCGCCTGGTAGGGGAGGTGGTGGCCCTGCTCTTCCCACGGGGGCTCCATTCAGAAGGACCCCCACGGCCCATTATTCCTGCTGGCTACGCCCTGGCTGGTGAGTCTGGGGGTGGGGAGACCCCCACGGGCAGGGTGGGGGGACACCCACCCTCATCCCTTGACCCCCCGCTCCCCCTGCCAGGCGCAGCTGCATTCTCAGGCTCGGTGACCCACGCGGTGTCCACGGCCCTGCTGGTGTGCGAGGCCACGGGGCACCTGGGCCACGTCCTGCCCATCGTGCTAGCCGTGCTGGTGGCCAATGCCATCACCCAGAAGAACCAACCATCCTTCTACGACGCCGGCATCATCGTCAAGAAGCTGCCCTACCTGCCCCCCATCCGCAGCCGCCACATCGCGTAAGTCCCCACCAAACCCCCCACCTTCTGTGGGCGTTCTCCAGGAAGCCATGGAAACCTGGGGGGGGTTTGTACTCACCAGCTCCTACCGAGTGGTGGTGGAGGAGTTCATGGAGCGCCGGGTGGTGGCCTTGGCCAAGGGGGACGGTTTCCAGGAGGTGCTGGTGGCCTTGGACGCCTCTGATGATGCCGAGTACCCCGTGGTGGAGAGCACAGGTGGGACATGGGACCCGGGGGGGTCACTGTCACCGTGGGGGGTGGCCAAGTCCCTGGCTCTGTGGTGGCCCTTCTGTGTCTCCTCATGCTGTCCACATGGTGTGTCCCCAGTGCCCACGCTACCTCCATACCATGCCCCGCTGTCCCTATGGGGATATTCCCAGGCTGTCCTGTTCCCGTTGTTGTCCACATGTTGTGCCCACAATATTGCCATGGTGCCACTTCAGTATTCCCATGCTGTCCCCGTGGTGTCCCCATGCCATTCCCTCAATATTCCCAGACCTTCCCCATGGTGTCCCTGTACTGTATCACTGCTGTCCCCATCCCCTTTGGTGTCCCCATGCTGTCCCCTCAACATTCCCATAGTGTCCCTAGGGGGTGTCCCCTCGATATTCCCATGCTGTCCCCATACCTTCACCCTGCTGTCCCTATGGGACGTCCCCTTGGTGTCCCCCTGGTGTTCCATACTGTTTCCAGACTGTCCCCTCTCTCCAGGGTCTCCCACTCTGGTGGGCACTGTCAGCAGGTCCCAGATGGTCACCTTCCTCCAGAGCCACAAGCACCCCCAGGCCCCACAAGGGGAGAAGGTAAGAGGGGTGGGGGGCACCCTACCACACCCAAAGAGCAGCTTTTCCACCATTTAGCACGTCACCTTCCTCAAGCTGGCCACCGTGGGGACACTCGGGGATGACTGCACCATCGAGCCCATCATGCTCCAGTTCTCCCTGTGGACCTCCTTGCACCAGGTTTGGGGGGAAAACGTATCCAGGGAACCCCCCCAGGTCTGTGTCACAATGAGGGGACACGGCAAGGGTGGCTTTGTCCCCACGTGTCCCTGTTGTCCCTTTCCCAGGCCTATCACCTCTTCCAGCTGCTGAAGCTGCAGCGAGTCTTTGTCACCTGCTCTGGAGAGCTGGTGGGAGCTGTGAGCAGGGTGGAGGTGAGGGGGAAAAAGGGGGGCAAAAAAGAGAAGAGAAAAGGGCGGCAATGGGGGAAAAAGGAGGGAAATGGAGAAGGGAAAGCGGGGAGAGCCCCCATCCCATCTCCTCTGTCCCCTTGCAGCTGCGGAGAGCAATCGAGGACCTCGCCAACCCCAAGTGATGACGTTTTGGGACCACAGGGGACCCCTCCCCAGGGATGTCCCCCATGAAAAGAGGGGAGTCCTGACCCCCCAGGGCTGGGGGCGGTTCTCCGGCAGAGCGCGTTGTGCATTAAACACATCGACCCATCAGTGCTTCCTCCCCCTCCTCCTCTTTCTCCAGCCCCGCTGGTGTCTTTTCGGGGGGGGTGGGTGGGTGGGTTGTGTCACTCCCTCCCAAACCCAACAACAACGCTTAAAACCGCCCAAATCACCCCAAAACTGCCCAGGACATCACACACTGCAGGGCCCCAGTCTCTGTGACACCCCCCCTAAGCCACTCTCCTAAAATTACCAGCACACAATTATCCTTATTTTAATTACTGCAATTAATAAGGGGGTGGGTGTTTAGTGACCCCGAAATCCGGTGGGAGTGGGAGACCGAGCCCCCCCAGCCCTCGATGTTCCCCGGACTGGGGCGCATCGGGTTCGGGCGGCGCATCGGGCGCTAACGAAGCCGTAATTAAGCCTGGGGGGTTAATTAGGCGCGGCGGGGCAGGTTGGGCAGGGCGGGCATGCCCGGGCCCGGCGCAGGATGGGTGAAGCGGGGTCAGCGCCAGGGAGACACCCCAAAAGTGGGGTGGGAGCTGGGCTGGGCTGCGGCACCCAGGGAGGAGCGCGGGGAGGAGTCCGCAGCCCCCAGAATGGGGGGTGGTCAGTGGGGCAGCACCCACAGATGGCACCCCTCGCCCCGCCCGGCACCCCAAAGCCCCCGCTGTGCCCGTGCCTCAGTTTCCCCACGACACCCCTCGCCCTGCCCGGCACCTGAAACACCCCGCTGTGCCCCGTGCCTCAGTTTCCCCATGGCTTCCCCAGCCCCGCGGGCTCCCTGCCCGGCCCAGCCCTGGGCACGCAGACGAGAAGGGGCTGCCAGGAGCCCCAGACCGGGCTGTGCCCCCCGATCCGGCCCCTCCCGGGCGCCGCCGGCCTTTGAGCCGCGATCGGGGCTGAGTCGTGACACGCACAGCCCCCGGGCGGGGGACACCCCCCGAACCCGCGGCTTTCGCAGTGCGAGGTCGGTCCGCCCTCACCTCCCACCCGCCCTGATTATGGTTTGGGGCAGGAAAAAATGTCAACCCCCTTTTTCCGGCTTTTTCCTACCCCGTCATTTGCAGGCTCCGGGCAGCCGGGCTTTGGCTTCGGGGAGCAGCGGGGGGATGGAAAGGCCAAATTCCTCCTGGGGTTTGCTGGAGAAAGAGGCCCCGGGTAGGAAACACTCCCGGAGTTGTGTGAAACCCCCTTACAATCCCTGATAACCCCCTAAAAAAACTGTAAACCCCTTAAAAACCCCTCTTTAACCCATTTAAACATCCTTCAAAAACCCTTTTTGACCCATTTAAACCCCCATTAAAACCCCTAAACCCCCACAATTTTAAACCCCCACAATTTTAAAACCCTCTTAATCCCCCCTAAAAATTGCTAAATAAATCCCTTAAAAAACATTAAGCCCCCTAAAAAGTAACTTAACACCCCTTTAAAGTCCCCAACCCCCCTTACAAACCCGATAACGCCTAAAAAAACCTTAAAATGCCTAAAAATCCCCCAAAATTTAAGCCTCCTTAACTCCCCACCAAACCCTTTAAAAATCCTTAAAACATGTTAAAAAACCCTTTAAAACCCTCTTAAAGTCCTTTAAATTCCCTTAAAACCCCTACAATCCAGGGCAAACCCCATCTCTTTGTCCCCCAAATTCCCTCAATCTCTGTGAACCAGTGGGAAAACACAATATTCTAGAAAACCAAAAAGCACATATTTTTATTCAAAACCCCACAAAAATCCCCATAAATCCGTGGAAGAAAAGGGGGGAAAAAAGCATCTGAGCTTTTTTTTTTTAAATTTCCCTCCTTTTTTCTCTCCCAAACCTGACACAACCTTTAATTCCTCGCAATAAATATACAAAAATAGAATAAATTAGGTTAAAAAATACAAGGCAACACTGGCAGATCAGCGTTAAAGGGGAACAAAACCACCCAGAAACCCGGTGGGAGAGGAATAAATAGGGAGGAAAAAAGCAAAAATAAATCAGTTTTGGGACTGAGCCCCTTTTTGTCTTGAAATGTGGGGGGGAAACAAGAAGAAAAATCCCTCCCCCAGCTCCAAACATGCTTGAAATTCCATTTTTTTGGGGGGGGAGGGAAGGGGCAGCACCTGTTTAATCCCCAGGCGTGGGGACAGCATCAGTAACACAATAAAAGAACCCTTAATAATTACAGAAACAATAAATAAACCCCTCGGGGAGGAGGGGGGGGGGGGGTCAGGTGGTGTTTGGGGTGTTTGGGGTCAGCCTGGGGCCCCCCCGGCCCCCGCCTGCTCCTGCAGCCCCAGCAGGCTGTAGGCAATGCGCTTCTGGTGGCCTGGCAGCCTGACCCCGATCCGCTTGATGTCCCTGGGAAAAAACGGGAAAAAAAAATGTGAATCAGGATTGGGGGAGCCACAGGCCTGGGCCGGAGCCTGGAGCGGGGGCCGGAGCCACCCATGGCCACACCCCGGGTTTGGGGACCCCGTGAGTGGGGTCCTTGGGGTGAGGGTGGACGGGTGGGCAGGCACAGCTCATCCCAAGGGGTGGAGGGATGGACATGGCTCATCCCATGGGATGGATGGACACAGCTCATCATGCCGAGGGGTGAAGGAATGGACACGGCTCATCCCGAGGGATGGAGGGATGGACACGGCTGATCTAATTTTATCCGGTCCCTTGGGCCACCAAGGCCATGGAAGTGGTTTCCGTTCCCAGCACATCCCTGTCCCAGGGGAGCTGGAGGGGCGGGTGTGGGGACAGCGTGGGGACACATCCCAGGGACAGCAGGGCCATGGTGTGGGGACAGCCTGGGAATGTCAAGGGGACAGCACAGGGACAGGCACTCACTCGCTGGTCATCTGCAGGACCTTCTCAATGGTGCTGTAGCCCGAGGCCATGAAGGTCTCGGTGTACTGGGGCATCCGGATGGATTCCAGCCACTCTGGGACTGAGCGGAATGGGACACCCTCGGAGCCACTGGTGCTGGGCAGCCGGATGGACACCCTGTGGGGCAGGACAGGAGAGCCATGCAAAACCAGAAAAATGCAAAAAAAAAAATGCAGGGAAGAAATGCGAGGCTGGAAAAACAACGTGAAAACAGAAGGGTGGAAAATTATGGAGGAAGGAAACGATGCAGGAATGGAGGGATGGAAGAGAATGATGTTAAAATGGAAAGTGCAAAAAGCGTGGAAATGGGAAGCTGCAAAAAATGATGCAAAAGTACTGCAGAAAGGAAACGATGCAAAAAATGATGCAGGAACGGAGGGATGTAAAAAAATAACGCTAAAATGGAAAGGTTCAAAAACCAATGGAAAATGGGAGGCTGCAAAAAATGATGCAGAAAGGTGAGGATGCAAAAATATTGCAGAAATGAAACGATGCAAAAAATGATTTGGGAATGGAAAGGTGCAAAAGTGGTGCAGGAATGAAAAGGTGGCAAAAAGATGTAAAAATGGAAGGATGGAAAAATGGCACAGGATTAAAAAGATGCAAAAAAACCCGTGGAAATGGAAAGATGAGAAATTATGCAGAAATTGAAAGGTGAAAAAAATGATGCAAACAAATAGAAGGATGCAAAAATAGCACAGAAATTAAATGATGCAAAAAATGATGAAAATGATGAAAGTGGAAGTTTAAAGCAATGACCAAGAAATGGAAGGATGTGAAAAAACTATGTGAAAATGGAAGGGTGGAAAAACAATGCAGAAATGGGAAGATGCCAAAAAATAAATGGAAAAATGAGATGATGAAATGATGATGCAGAAAATGATGCAAAAAGTGGAAATGTGAAAACAGGGAAACACCAAAAAGTGATGAAGAAATGGAATGCCAAAAGCAACGTGACAGTGCAGAGATGCAAAACCTGACCCAAAACAGCACCATGAGAGTGCAAAAGACAATGCACAAAATACAAAGGTGAAAACAAAATGATGCAAAAAACTGACAGAAGACACAAAGATGTGCAAGAATCAGAGAATCCCACACTGGTTTGATTGGAAGGCACCTTAAAGCCAACCCCACGCCACGGGCAGGGACACCTCCCACTATTCCCAGGAGGCTCCAAGCCTGGTCCAGCCTGGCCTTGGACACTGCCAGGGATCCAGGGGCAGCCACAGCTTCTCTGGGCAACTCCCTCCTCTCTCTTCTTGCCCCCCATCCCCATCCTAGCGCTCCCTGCACTCACCGGGGGTCAAAATCTGCCAATGCCTTGAGGGACTCGGGGGCACGGATGAGTTTGTCGAGGATGCTGACGATGTCGGTGAACTTGGGGCGCCGACCCCGCTCCTGCTGCCAGCACTGCATCATCAGCTGGTAGATGGCCGAGGGACAGTCCAGCGGTGCTGGCAGGCGGAAGCCCTCGTTGATGGCCTTCATCACCTGTGAGGAGGAGGAGGAGGAGGGTCAGGGATGGTCCCCCCAGAAAAGCTGTTCATTCACAGAATGGTTTGGGTTGGAAGGACCTTAAAGCTCATCTCATTCCAGCCCCTGCCCTGGGCAGGGACACCTCCCACTGTCACAGGGTTGATTTCAGCCTTGTCCCATCCAGCCTTGACTGCCTCCCAAAACACTGGTGATGATGGAGGGTGGGCACTCACCTCGTGGTTGGAGAGCTCCCAGTAGGGCCGCTCGCCGTAGGACATCACCTCCCACATGACAATGCCATAGCTCCAGACATCGCTGGCAGAGGTGAACTTGCGGTAGGAGATGGCTTCAGGTGCTGTCCAACGGATCGGGATCTTCCCGCCCTGCAGCAACACTGGGGTCAGCCCTGCAGCCCCCCAAAAAAACCACCTCGTCTTGTTCACCCACCCCAGCATGGCCACTGTGATGGACAATCACCCACCCTGTTCACCCACCCCAGCATGGCCACCGTGATGGACAATCACCCACCTTGTTCACCCACCCCAACATGACCAACCACCTCTTCACCTTGGCCAGCCATGGCCTCACCACCCCTTCCACAGCCAGCCACCCACCCCTCCCTGACACTGCCCCGCCGCAGTGACACTCACGCTGGTGGTGTAGGTGGCTTCAGGGTCATCTTCCAGCACCCTCGAGAGCCCGAAGTCGGACACTTTGCAGACCAGGTTGCTGTTCACCAGGATGTTCCTGGCAGCCAGATCTCGATGGACGTAATTCATGTTGGCCAAGTACTTCATGCCGGCAGCAATGCCCCTCAACATCCCCACCAGCTGGATGACGCCGAATTCACCCTCTTTTTCCTGGGGAAAGGGAAGAATCCAGCCTGGAATCTACCTGTTGGAGGTTCCACCACCCTGTGGTCGTTGCCACCACGTGTCACCTACCCGCAGGAATTTATCCAGCGCCCCGTTCTCCATGTACTCCGTGACGATCATGAAGGGCTTGTCTGTACAAAAGAAAGACTCCAAAATAGGTAAAAAACCCCAAAATATCCCTCCAAGCCCCCCCCAAAATCCTTAAACTGCCAAATGCCCTTCAAAAAAACTCAACCCTCTAAAACAATCCAAACTCAAAAATAACAAAACCCCTCAACTACCCCCAAAACCCTCCCAATTCTTCCCCAACTCCCCAAAAAATCACCTCTGTAAAACATTCCCAGAACAACAAAAAAGTTTCAACTCCCTTACAGACTCCAATAAATCCCAACAGCCAAAGCCCCAAAATAACTCCCCCAACTCCTCCAAAAATCCCCTAAGATCCGCACAAAACCTCCCAAATAAACCTGAATTCCCTCCCAAAATAATCCCCAACCTTATCCCCCAAAAAGATCCAAGTCCCCCAAATTCCCCTGTGCGCCGTTGCTCAAAACACCCTACTTTTATATCACTTTTTTTGTGGTGTTTTGCTGGGAAACTGGGGTGGTTTTTCGGGGCGGGGACAAGACATGGAAGCCACTCACACTTGGAGACGACGCCCTCAAGGCGGATGATGTTGTGGTGGCAGAACTGTCCCATGATGGTGGCCTCGCTCAGGAAGTCCACGCGCTGCTTCTCCGTGTACCCCACCTTCAACGTCTTGATGGCCACCGGCACCTCCTTCCTGCCGCGCTTCAGGGTGCCCTTGTACACCTCCCCAAATTCACCTGCTCCGAAAAACATGGGGCACCCTTAGCCCCCCTGCCCCACCCTGATTTCAGGGTGCCTCTGGGGGGACACAGCCACACACCGGCACCGATGACCTTCTGGCGGGTGATGAAGGACGGAGGGATCTCGGTGGTGAACTTGAGCATGGCTTGGTTGGGGTCCTCGTAGGTGTGGGGGTCAACGTAGGTCTTGAGGGGCTTCAGCTGGTCTGCTGGTGTCAAGGAGGGGGTCAGCATCCCTGTCACTCCCTGCCCATCCCCGTTGTCCCTACTGTCCCGTGGCTCACCTGACTTGGAAAAGTAGACATCCTCGGCGGATTGGCGTGGCCGTGACCTCCTCCTCCTGCAGAAAAGCAGCTTTTTGTCCCAAAAGATCGTCCCTCAAACATATTTGGTGGTGGGACAATGACATTTTGGGATTTTTTGGCACTCTGGGGGGTGTGTGGGTTTGTCCCCTTACCGCCGGAGGACGTAGAGGAGAACGGCCAAGAGCAGGAGGACAAAGGCGCCGCCGGTGACGCTGCCGATGATGACAGCAGCCGATGCCATGGCCTCAGAACCTGCAGGGACCATCTGGGTGAGCCCTGCATCCCCAGAGACCCCACCCTGAACCCCCACCCTGTCACTCCAGACACCCCAGGAGCCTGCACCCTTCACTCCAGACACCCCCGGAGCCCCCACCCTGAACTCCCTGGACCCCCACCCCTCACTCCAGATACCCCTGGAGCCCCCACCCTGAACTCCAGACACCCCCAGAGCCCTCCTCACCCTCGGGCAGAGTCTCGAACTCGTGCTGGGGGCTGAAGGCCCCGTGGCCATCAGCGGTGAGAGCCTGGACCCGAACCACATAGGCGGTGGCTGGGGACAGTTTGGGCAGGGTGACAGAGGTGCCCTCGCAGCGCAGCACTGAGTAGCTGTTCTCATCCACCTGGGGACATGGCAGGGTGATACTGGGGTGACATGCAGGGAGGGGTGGCACACAGGGAGGGGTGGCACGGGTGGGGCAAAGATGGAGGTGATGTGCGGGAGGTGACATGGATGGAGCAGGGATGGAGGTGACAGGACAGAGGGATGAACATGGGAGGTGACGTGGATGGTGGCAAGGATGGAGGTGACGTGGAGGAGGAGGTGACACAGATGGGGCAGGGATAGAAGTGACAGCGACAGGGAGGTGACAGGGATAGGGACAAGGATGGAGGTGGCATGGATGGGGGGCTGATGTGGATCAGGGCAAGGATGGAGGGATGATGTGGATGGAGGTAACATGGACGGAGGGATAGGTTTGGGGGGGTCAGGCTGTGTCACCTTCTTGCTGTAGGTGACCTCATACTTCCAGACCCGACTCTGCTGCCGCAGTGGCACCGTCCAGGACAGGACCAGGCTGGTGGCTGTCCGTCCATCCAGGCTCACTGATGTCACCCGGGGGGGCTCTGCCAGGGGGACACATAGAGATGTCACTGAGGTGTCCCTGGGGGGACAGGGACATCAAGGAGGTGTCCCCATGGGGAATGGGAAAATCACAGAGGTGTTCCCATGGGGGACAAAGACACCACAGATGTGTCCCCAACACAGAGGGGAGGTGTGGGAGCTGCTGGTGTCCCCTCACCTGTCTGGTTGACGCTGATGGTGGCACTGGCCACGCTGCGCTGGTGGCTGTAGGGGGACACCCCATTCCGGGCCTCCACGGTGAAGGTGTAGTTGACGTGCGGCTCCAGGTCGGTGACAGTGACCTCTGTCCCCGTGAGCCCCTGGGGGGGCTGCGAGAATCGGACCCCGCCATCGCAGGGCCGGCACTCGCTGCTCTCAGACCAGCACTGCTCACAGGAGATGCTGTAGGTGACATCCTCACGGCCACCGGGGTCGGCAGGGGGGGCCCAGCGCAGCTGCACCGCAGCCCCCAGCCCCAGAGCTGTGAGAGCCTGGGGGGGTGAGGGGGGACCTGCAGGGGACACAGGGAGGGGTCAGGGGACAGGGAAGTGCCGTGTCACCTCAGTGAGGTGACTCTGCACTGTCCCCCCTCCCGGGGTGACTTACGGGTGCAGGGATGCTCCACGGGGTCCTCAGGGGCCCGGAAAAATCCATCCTCGCATGGGCAGGCAGCGGCAGCGGCCGGGGCAGGCAGGGTGTGGGGGGGACAGGGCTGGCAGCCCCCCGAGGACACCGCGGCCTTGAAGGTGCCAGGGGGACACGCTGGGTGGGGGGACACACACAAAGTGACACTGGTAAGATCCCAAATCCTGCTCCCCATCCGCAGGATCAGCACCTGGCAGGTGGGGGGAGGGAAGCACCCCCCAAGCACCCAGAGAGGAGTTTAGGGAGGTTCACCTCATTATTATTGGGGAGCTCCCCCCAAACCACCCTCCTCCAGGATGAGCCCTGCTGCACTCACTGCGTAAGTGATGCTGCAGGGGAATGACCCAGGAGGGGGAATTTTGGGATAATACTTCATTTATCCAGAACAAAGTGGAGGTTTTGGGGTGTGTCACTGCATTTTGCAGTTTCATTATTATTGGGGAGCTCCCCCCAAACCACCCTCCTCCAGGATGAGCCTTGCTGCACTCACTGCCTGAGTGATGCTGCAGGGGAATGATTCAAGAGGGGGAATTTTGGGTCCAACATCTCATCTCTCCAACTCAAATGGGGAATTTTAGGGTGCTTAATCTTATTTTGCAGCTTCTACTTTATTCAGATCAAACCCAGCCCACCCTTCACCTGTCTGACCTCTCCCACACTCCCCGCTATGCTGGTGATGCTGAAAGATGAAGATCCACGGCTGGGAATTTTGGAGCCAAAACCTCATTCCTACAACTCCAAATCAGGAATTTTTAGGGCATTTCACCTCATTTCTGCTGTCACTGCCCCTACGCTTCTCCCAGCTGAGCCCTTCCACACTCACTGCACTCAAGGCTGAGGATCCAGGATTGGGAATTTTGGGGCCAAACCCCCGCTCCAGGCACGCCCCAAGCCCCATCTTCAAACACCCCCTGCCCGCTCTGCTCCCCCTGCTCCGTACCTTGGCAGGTGTCCTCCAGGCTCTGGAAGCCAGCCCGGCACAGGCACTCCCCGATGGGCACGAGCCACTCGCCGTCAGCATTGCAGTGCAGGGCCGGCGCCTGCTCGGCCACGGCTTCGGCCACACAGGAGCCCCGCACCTCGGCCAAGGTCTGCGAGTCCGCCCCGGCCACGGTCTCCGGGAACCGCGCCATGCCCCGCACCACGGCCGGGCACCGCTTGTAGTAGACACGCACGGAGAGCAGCGCCACGCAGGCGCCCAGGTCCTGGAAGGCCAAGTAGAAACCTTTCCTGCGCAGCGGCCCCACCGACCGCACCTCCACGTTGAGCTTCACGTTGCGGGCAGCGAAATCCTCCTGCACAGTGATCTCGTCTGGGGCGATGGTGTCGATCTTGCGGAACTGCCGCTTCTGGAAGTTGGTGCCGTAATCCACGTCGGACTCAGCATAGTAGAGGTTGAAGGTCTCCTTGCAGGAGCCGCCGCCAGCCGTGGGGAAGCTGTTGCAGTCGCGCACGGTGAACTGCAGCTCGATGAAGATGCGCTGGGCCACGCCGCGGTAGATCCAGTTGGTGCGCAGCCAATTCTCCTGCTCACCCTCCAGGACGTTGCACACGGAGTACATGTAGATCAGGGAGTCGTTGAGGACGTTCTGCAGCTGGTCCCACTGTCCCCGGACACAGATATGGGGTTTTGGGGGGGGAACTGAGGCATGGGCCTCTGTCCCCAGCGATGGGCTTGGCCTCATCTCACTCCCCCATCCCCATCCCCACGGAGGGCCCTAGAGGTCTCCAACCTCATGGATGTCCCCACATCCTTCCCCATGGGTGTTCCTGGTCCCACAAAGGGACCCAATCCAATTCCAGTGGAGGTCTCCAATCCCATGGGTGTCCCTGTCCCCATGCCCGTGGAGATCCTCACACCTGTGGGATGTTCCTGTGGAGGTCCCTCCCTATGGATGCTCCTGTCCCCATTCCCATGGATGTCCCCAACCCAAATGGGGTCCCTGTCCCCATGCCCATGGAGATCTTCATGACCATGGCATGTTCCTATGGAGGTCCCTCCCTACAGATGCTCTGTCCCCATTCCCATGGATGTCTCTATTCCCATGGATGTCCTCATCCCCATTCCTGTGAAGGTCCCCAAAGATGTCCTTGTCCCCATTCCCTGTCCCGGTGCTGGCCAGTGGGGCTGGACACCGGATCGGGGTGTGCTCACCCCTTTTCCGTAGGGATGGGTGAGCCAGCCCAGCTCCCCTTGTGCCTTGGCGAAGTCCAGCAGCACCACTGTGGGAGAGGAGAGAAGACAGGGACGTCAGGAGATGCCACCAGGACCCACGGATGGCCCCTGCAACTGCCACCAATACACCCCTTTGGCCCTTGGATGTCCATCCCCCAGGACCCAGGGACATCCCCAGGACACATGGATGGACCCACAGACAACCCCATGGAAGTCCCCAGGATGTGCAAATACTCCTGGGATCCCAAAATTCATGGATGTCCTGGGCACCTACAGATAACCCTGGGACCCATCAGGGCCCACGGATATCCTTGGGACCTGTGTGCCCATCCCTGGGAACCACCGACATCCCGTCAGGATCCCTGGATGTCCTGGACACCCACAGCTATCCCTGCGCACCCACAGATGCCAGGAGGTTCCATGGATGTCCTCAAGACCCTTGGATACCTCCAGGACCACGGATCCACCCCATTCCCACACAGGTCCCCAAAAGCCACGGATGTCCCCAGGAACTCCAAACAGTCCCAGGCTCCAGAGACGTTCCCTGGACCCAGGGATCCCCCCATTCCCGGCAGATTCCGCTGGCAGAAGCCCCCCGGGGCCGCCCCCGGAGGCGGAGAAGCCGCGGGGCCCGGCGGGACCTGCCCTGGCACGCCGAGGGCGGTGGCCGGATCCAGCGCCGGGAGAGGAAGAGGAGGAAGAGGAGGCCGGGGAGGGAGCAGGGCCCCCCCGGTGAATCACCCCCCAGGAATGTGCCCGGACGCCCGGGTTCAGCGGCACGGGGCAACTTCGGAGCGGATGTGTCCCCCCAGCTCCCACGGCTGGGCACGGAGGTGGTGTGCCCCGAGAGGGTGGGGGCTGGGGGGCCCCCAAAACCCGGCGGGGGGGGGTGGGGAGGGGGAGCCGGGTGGCTGCAGCGTCCTCCCCACGCCGTGCCCGGGTCAGGAAGGATGCCGGGGCGGATATCCCGGTTTTCCTGAGGCTGGAAATCCCCCCCGCGAGCCTCCGGAGAGCGGAAAGCGGCGGGAGCTGGAGCCGCAGCGGGCGGGGGGTTCCCTGCGGGTGCCCCCGGGTGTGGCTCTGGGGACACTGCCGGGGCTGGGGCTGCTCCAGGGGCGCAGCACCCGCGGGACAGCAGCCCTGACCCGGGAGCCACCTGTACCCACCGCCACCACCATCATCATCATCATCATCACATTCTCCGTCGCCTTCGTCACCCGGCCACGACCGCCACCACCTCCAGTGCCATCGTGAATGTGGCCACCAAGCCCAGCGCCACCCTCAGCGCCACCCCCGCGCTCCGGAGCGGCATCGCCGTCCCCCGGCAGCATCCCTGCCCTGTTTTAACCCCGTCCCGACCCCAATCTTTGTCTGAATCCGAATCCCATCCCATTCCCAAAATGAACCCAAATCCCACCCCCTCCACTCCCGCTCCTGTCCTCACCTCAACCTTAATGAGAATCCCAATCCCCAAACGAATCCCATCCCCTTCCCATCCTCACCCCAACCTCGGCCCCTCCTCAGTCTCCAGCTGAACCCCAATCATAACCCCAAAATGGATCCCATCCCAATCCCAATCCCAATCCCGCTCCATTCCCTCCTCTTTAACTGCCTCCCCACCTCAGCTCACCCCAAATCCCACTGGATTTCACCCGGGGGGAACCAATCCCCTCTAAATCCCCAAATCCCATCACTCTCCCTCCACTTTCCCTTTCCCCCCACGCACTTCTAAAACCCCAAATCCCAATATTCCCTCCTGGGAAACAGCAATTTGGGAACACACCCCAAACCCCACAGCTGCCACGGGGTGCCCCCCTCTGCTGTCCCCACAGCACTTCCCAAAATCCTCACTTCTGGATTTTTAAACCCATTTCTAGATTTTAGGGAGTATTTTCCATCCCAGTCTCTGATTTATCTGCATTTGGGGATGAATTCTTCCACCTTACCCTCGAAAAATGACAGATTAGAGCCATCAAGAGTTTGTAGAAACTTAATCTTTAAAAAATCCTCTGTGCACACAAAAAAGTGAATTTCTCCCCATTCTTTTTTTTTCTCAACCCTCCCAAACTAAGCCCCAAAATCACTGGGGGAAGGGTTGTGAGGTGGAGGCCGAGACGCTGCTTGTTTTTTTCCCAGCAATTTTTTGGGATTTTCCTGACATTGTTTTCCAGCTCTCCGGCCGGATCCTACCCGGCCCTGCACCACCCATGGGAAACGCTCCATTTTAAGGTAATTTTCCCCTTTTTGGGGGGTTGATTTTTTAACACCCCCCCACCACCCCCCTTCCCAGCCTCTTTGGGGGGCTCCCGGCGGGATCCGGCCCCGGCGCGTCAGCCGGACGCTCGGCATGGGAAAAGTTGCCCCAAACTCCTGAGTTCCCCCTCATTTTAGCTGTTTTCCTTCCCATTTAAATTTTTTTCTCCTCCATTCTAATTCTTCCCCAATTTTAGCTCCCCGCCTCGTATTTTTAGCCCCCCCCCCATCTTTATAACTCCCCCCTCCCCTTTATTTTAACTTTCACCCCTAAATTTAACTTTTCCCCCTTTTACCAGAAACTTCTCCGTCCTCATTTCAACTTTTCCCCTAATTTTAACCTTTTTTAACCTTTCAAACCTTTTTTTTTTTTTTTAACTTTTCTCTCTCCAAAACGCGCTCCGGCACCTGCGGGTTCCCCACCGCACCCCAAACCGTGGCGGGGGAAGGGGGAACCCACATCACTCTTTACCCTCAGAGCTCTCCCCACCTCCCAAACCGCACGAATTCACCCCCAAACCGCCCGACCCTTGGGGATGCCCGCAATAAAGGTGTTTTTTGGGGTGCTCCCCCCCAAAAAAAAGAAGCGGGGCACTCACCTTCCTCGGCGGCCAGGGGGCTGAGGGCGGTGAGGAGGAGGAGGAGGAGGAAGGCGAGGCTCGGGGGGGTGCTCGCCATGGCGGGGCGGTTTCGGGGGGTCCGGGCAGCGGCGGCCCCGCGGGGAGCGCGGGGGGTGTGGGGCGCGGGGCCGCGCGCCCGCTCCTGTTCATTCATGTCCCGATGACGTCACCGGCCACGCCCGCTCTTAAAGGCGCAGCAGCCGCTCCCAGTACGCCCCAGTACGGCAGTGGGAGGCCGCGCGCCCCAGGGCGGGGGTGGCAAGGTGTGTGGGGGCAGGGAGGTGTGGAGCCCCCCTGAGGTGGGGGCACGGCGCTGGAGGGGCTCCGGGGGTCCGAGCCCCGGGGAACCCGCCGGGCCCCGGGAGCGAAGGGTGAACGCGCCCCCCCCCTCCCCGCCGCCCTCCTCTTTCATCATGATCGGCGTGGGAAAGGGCCGGGGAGCGGCAGCCAATGCTGCGGGGGGCGGGCCATGCGGTTACTACCGGCCACGCCCCCTCGCCCACCGTCCGATACATTGGGGGTGTTTGGGGGAGACCCGGGTGGGGGGGGGTGCTAGCCCAGGCCCCCTCGGGCCCAGCACCCGAGAATACTCAATCACCCCGCCTCATGTGCCCTGCACTCCCAAACCCACAGCACCCCACATCCCACACCCGCAGCCCCCCAAATCCCATCACCCACAGCACCACTAAATTCCATCACCCGACAGCACCCCAAACCCCAAGCACCCCAAATCCATCACCCGCAGCACCCCAAACCCCACACACCCCAAATCCCATCACCCGCAGAACCCCAATTCCACAGCACCCCAAATCCATCACCCGCAGCACCCCAAACCCCACAGACCCCCAAATCCATCACCCCAGCACCCCATCACCCTCACACCCCCCAATCCCATCACCCAAGCACCCCAAAAACCCCACGCCCCCCCAATCCCATCACCCGCATCACCTCAACCCCCACACACCAAATCCCCATCACCCGCGCATCCCAAATCCCACAGCACCCCAAATCCCATGCACCCGCAGCACCCCAAAACCCACACGGCAAACCCAAATCCCATCACCCGCAGCAACCCCAAACCCCCACACACCCCAATCCCATCACCCGCGCAACCCCAATCCCACAGCACCCATCTCCTGCAGCACCCTAAAAAATCCCTCATCTCACAGCACCCCAAATATCCACATCACTCACACATCACCCCAAATGCCACAGCCCACCCCAAATCCTGCAGCACCCCCCGACCTGCGAGTGCCACACCAACCAATCACCTGGAGCCCCCAAATGCCTGGAGCACCCCAAACAACTCAAACCCCACAGCACTCCTTTCCCATAGCCCCTCTGCGGCCAAATCCCCAACCCCAAATCACACAAATCCCCCAATCCACCACTCCCCCCAAATCTGCCAATAGGCCCAGCACCCCCATATCCGTGATCCCACTGACCCCAAATCCCCAGCACTGCAGCATCCAAATCCTGCAGCAACCCCCCTCCCGATGCCCCCCTACTCGTGCCCACATCCCCATTAAACCCCCCCAACTCTGCCATTACCCCAGCATCCCAAATCCCCCCCCACCCCCCCGAATCGGATAAATCAGGCACTTTTTCATAGAAACCAATGATTTTAACAAAAAAAAAGCATCTTTAAACCCTTCCCACCCGCCCCCAAACCCCCCCCAGAAGGGGTTCAGCGGGGGTGTCCCCCGTGGTGACGCCGGCGTCACTTGGTCGCGGGCGCCGCCAGATGCCCCTCGACCAGGGAGTCCAGACGGGGCACCCGGGCCGCCCCGCCCAGAGCCCCGCCGGCAACGGGTCCCCCCCCGCCGCAGCACCCGCAGCCCCCACGTCCCCTCGAGGCCCGCACGTCGTCCCCCTCCCCCTCGGTCCACGGCCGCTACGTGGGGGCCGGTCCGAATCTTGGGGCGGGAAGGGGACCAGGGTCAAGGGAAACAGCAACGCCCCGGAAAATCCTCAATCCCCCCAAACCACCCAAAAAATGTTTTTTTTCCCCTCGGGATCTGGGAACGCATCGGTACCCGGTGGAGGGTTGCACCTGGAAGTGCAAACTGACTGGGGAGGGTACGTCAGGGTCAACTTGGACACCATACCCCGAAAAAATATCCCCCCCCCAAAAGACACTAAAGAGAAATGGAACTGTGAATTTAGGGTGGAATAAAGAGTTGTTCTTCTCAGCTTGATGGGATAACGATGCTTGAGAAATCCTGGGGGTGCAAAAACCTACTGGGGGGGACACGGCAGGGTCCAGAAGATCCAAAAAATCCTCCCCAAACCCCCGAAAATAAGTGGAATTTGTGACCCAAGAATTCCCCAAAACCCCCTAGAATCACGGGTTGAGGACCTGTCAGTGTAACGGTTTGCCGTTCTCATCCTACCAACGGCACTGAGTGTTTGAAATCTGTGGTGCCAACCTGCTTGGGTGGGACATATGTCAAGGGAGACACCAACACCCTGAAATCGCCTTGGGGGTGGAAAAAAACCCCGTAAAAAGGAGTCGGGAGGAGCCGTGAACCTTTGTGTAACGATTTGTGCATTTCTCCCCCCCGCCGAGATTACAAAATCTCTGATAAATCTGTGGTGAAAACACATTTTGGGGCGTGGGGGCACAGGTACCTTAAAAAAAACCCTAAAACGCCGATAAAAACCAGCAGAATAAAACCCCACCCCCCGATGAAGCAGCAGATTTTGGAAATCCATCGGTATAAATATCCCGGTGATACCCAGCGCTTGGAACCCCGGGGTGCGACCCCCCACCCACCAGGGGACGGAGCGCTTTCCCCACCATGGGGACCCCCCCAAAGGATACTGTGTGGCCACGACCGATCTGATGAGGCTGCGTCCCCGGCCCAGCACCCTGCCCATAAGCGCCGGCAGCTCCTCCTCGAAGATCGCTGACTCCGTGAAGGATAACAGGAACACACCGTCATCCGCCCTCCTCCTTACGGCCTTGCACGTGACCTTCCTTCACTCTGGGTCCTGCATTTGCTCCCCCCAAAACGTTTCCCCCATCCCAAAACGCGCCCCCGCTCACGGGCAGCAGGTGCTCGAACTTGCGGAGCGCCCGTCCCCGGCAGTCCCAAGGCACGAAAACAGTAACGGGGCTGCCGCTTGCGGCGGGGCTTGGCATGGACCAGAACAGCGTTTGGCCCTGATCCCTGCGTGGACACTCGGGCATTGTCACCTTCCTGGGACCCCGCACACCCCCCAGGCCGTCCCCATGATGGGTGGGGGGGCCTCATCCCTGCGGGGACACCGCGATTGTTCACCCTCCGGGACCCCGCACATACCCCCCAGGCGTCCCCCTCATTGGGTGGGGTGTCCCCGATCCTGGCGTGGACCGCGGGTTTGTCACACCCCCAGTCCGGGTTGTCCCCCCGTGCCGTACCCCGGTCTCATGGTGGCGGGTGGCGGGTGTCCCCCCCAGCCAGGCCACCATCCGCTGGTCTTTCCTGACCGCGCTCCTCCCTCCCCTTCACACCCAAGAAAAGAAAAAAAAATAGAAAAAAAGGACGATTTTGTAGTGTACAGTGGGACAGCCAGGTCGGGCGGCAGCGCCGGCTCCCAAAGCGACCTGGGGAGGGGGCTCGGGGTGACTGGGGGACTGAGAGCCAGGGATGGGGGGCGCAGGGGTGGCACCCCCGAACACATCTCCGCGGTTCTTGGCACGTGGAGTCCAGGTAGGGGCGGCTGCGTGTGACAGGACCACCTGCCCAAGCCCGTCCTGCTCCGCCATGGGCCCCAGATCTGGGGCCGGGAAACATCCCCCCTTCCTCCATGGGGTCCTGCACCCGCGCTTTGGGGTCCCCTCTGACCCCACCCCAGTTCCAGCCACCCTCAACCCAGGATCCTTACACCCCCATCGGATCCTAAAAATCCCCCCCCCCCATCATCCCACATCCTGCGCATGGTGGCCCCCAACCCCCACATGGGGTCCCGGACACCCGCATCTGTGGGTTGCCTTTCCTCCATTGGTTTGTGTCCCCCTGCATCTCCCAGGGGCCCCTGAACGGCCTCTCTGGGGTCCCAAAGCCTCTAGAGGGGTCCCACCACCCTCCCATGGGTTCCCTACCACATTCTATGGGGGTTCCTGACCCTCGATTGGTCGCGTGCCCCCCTGCCACCCCCTACCCCTCACAGACTCCGTCCCCCCCCCCATGGGATCCGCCCCTCAACCGCCGGGATCCTGCTCCCTTCAGGTTCCCGCGCCTGTCCAGAGGGTTTCCCTTCTCCTCTCCGGTTCCCGTTCCCCACTTTTGGGGCCCCCCGTCCCCCTCCGTTCCCCCCTCCCCCCCCTACACTCCCCTAGGGGTGCCTGTCCCCTGTGTTCCCCCACTGACTCCCGTGTCCCCACAGAATTGACAGGGGAACCCGCTTCTCCCTGCCCGCTCCCGCTGCCGCCCCACCAAACCCTCCAAGAGCCGCTGCCCCCCACACCGATTTCCGCGCGGGGCCCTTTAAGACGCGCCGCCGCCGCTCACCTGAGGAGGCCGCTTCCGCCTCGCCGTGACGTCACGAAAATGGGCGGGGCATCACGGAACCACGCCCAGTGAGAGCTGCGCGGTGGCGCGTATGGGCCGTGGGGACACGTGCTGTGAGCCCGAGCCTGCGGGGTTTTGGAATCTACCCCAATCACTGCCACCCCTGGAATGATTTGGGGTTCCCACCTGACAGTGTTTCCAGCTTTGGAGCCTCCCATCCCCAATCACTCGCCCCTGGAATGATTTGGGGTCCCGACCTGACAGTGTTTCCACTTTGGAGCCCCCATCCCGCAATCACTGCCCCTGGAATGATTTGGGGTTCCACCCGACAGTGGGTTTCCAGCCTTTGGAGCCCCCATCCCCAATCACTCCCCTGGATGATTCGGGGTTCCCACCTGACTGTTTCCAGCTTTGGAGCCCCCATCCCCAATCACTGCCCCTGGAATATTGGGGTCCCACCTGACAGTGTTTCAGCTTTGGGCCCTCATCCCCAACACGCCCCTGGAATGATTGGGGTTCCCACCTGAAAAAAAGGGCCTAAGAGGGGGCGGGGGGGCACACCACAGGGGAGGACGGCGGCTGGCGGGGCGTAGCGAGCCGGCGAGCAGGGCAGAGCCAGAGCACAACCCGCCACAGAGGAGGACAGCCGCAAGGGCCCAGGCAAGGCCACCGCAGACCTGGGGGACGAACGCCAGCGGGCGGGGAGGAGGGGCAGGAGCGCACCGAAGGGCGGACAGGAAGGAGAAGGGGGGGGGCCCGGGCGGGAGCAGGGGGGGAAAGACCGAGCGATGG
>CM031875.1:5552335-5568056 GCA_018697195.1 Certhia americana
AAAAAAAAAAAAAAAAAAAAAAAAAAAAAAAAAAAAAAAACCCAAACAGGAAAAAAAAATAAAAAGAAAAAAAGAAAGGAAAAAAGGCAAAATTAGAGCTGGGAGCCTGGGAAGAAAACTCCTGCCAATTTGTGTCATGGTAATTAGTAGGAGCCTGAAAGCACATCTCAAACACAGCAAAACATCTGTCACTCATTGGCAGGAAATTGCCGGTTTTCCAGCGTAGCCCTCCAAATTATTGCTTTAGCACTGAATAAAAGCAATAATTACCTCCAAATACCTTCTAAGGTCTCTCCACGAGGAGGGAGGGAGAAGGGACAACTCCAAGGCACCCAGAGTGGCTCGTGCAGACGTGTGGGGTGCTCACAAGTGGCAGCACTCACTGAGCCCTGCGTTTGAGAAGGGAGCCCTGAACGCTCTGCCTGTGAATGAAGTCATTGCTCGAGTCTGCAGGATGCAGTGCTGCTCCAAAAATCCTGGAAAATCTTTTTGTGTGGCCTGTTTGAGGTTCAAAGGGCTCTGCAGGGACCAGGGGCCTTCTGAGCAGGATCTACACGAGGACAACTTGGGCTTGGTGCCGTTGGGATTTGCTGTGCTCCAACAATTCCACATATCCCAAGGGTTTTCCTGAGCTCACCTCAACCTACTGCAGCCCCTGTGGCCACCACATCCCTGAGAAGCTGTGGCTGCCCCTGGATCCCTGAAGTGCCCAAGGCCAGGCTGGATGGGACTTGGAGGAACCTGGGATAGTGGAAGTTGTCCCTGCCCATGGCAGGAGGTGGAATGGGATGAGCTTTAAGGTCCCTTCCAACCCAAACCATTCTGGGATTCCTGTGGAAGATGTCTCTGTCCATGGAAGGAGGGTGGAATAAGATGAACTTTAAGGTCCTCCCAACCCAAACTGGGATTTTATATTCTGGGATTTTATGGCTTTTAAGCCGCTTGGAGCACGAGCAAGTGCAAGAAACCTGTTGGCAAGAGCAGCTATCAAAGCATTCAGTCCCTTCAGATTTACGTTGGGAAATCGGCCACGATCCACTGCAAAATGTCAATCCCTGCCTGCCCCTGGAGCCAGAGGTGCTGTGTCACCACCCTGCTGATGTGTGAGGTGTTGAGCTGCCTCCCAGGAACAGCCAAAGCCTCTCAGCCTGGCTGTCTCCAAGCATCCTCCTTCCCTTCCCTCCTTCCCACGGCGGTCACCAGCACCTGGCACATCCCTCCACCTCTGCAGGCACGCTCTCCAATCAATCCTGTAATGCCCAGCCCAGCCCAGGGCCCCGTGCCCGGCTCTGGGAGCAGAGCAGCTCAAGGGCATGGCTCACACATGGCCACGGCAGCACCGCCACCTCTCCGCGACAGCCGATGCTCCCACCTGGCCTCTGTCCCCTCCCCTGTCCCAGCAGGACTCAGAGACACGTTTTTAGCAGGGAATGACACCCAGAACAGACTATTTTTAAAAGAAACCAGAGCAGCTATTTTAGGATGTTGCAGCTGAGGGAAGCAATTCCAGCGTGATGGGTTCCAGGTGCTGGGAGGGAAGAGCCCAGCAAAAAGCAGCCCCTGGCCTGGGTGCAGAGAAGGCCACGGTGTCCCTGAGCTAGGCACAAAGCACTCTGCTTCCCTCAGCCTCATGGAGATGAAGGAAAAATGGGAATAAAGCTCTGGAGAAGCACTTAATGCAAGGTAACATGTAGCCGGTGCTGTACTGAGGTCACATGTGAGGGTCACATTTGGTTAATCCTTGTTCCCAAATTCCAGTTTGCCTGGCTCGTTCCATGAGTGCAATTCATTAACCCACACCAGCAGATTTCCAGCCTAAATAATTCCCTGGCAGTGCAGAAGGTTTTTTTCCCTAAGCCTGGCACCACAATAAAACATTTGTACCTGAGCTGGTGAATCCCAGCTGGGTGATTCTGCCAGGGATGTCACAAGGAGCTGGCGTTAAAAATGGGTTATTTTTAAACAAAAAAGGACAGCTAGAGTAATTCCAGGATGGAAAAACATTGGCACCTTGCTCAGAAAGGTCTGGGATGGAGCAGTGAGGAAAGTCACCCTCCCACTGCTGTAACCTGAAGGTCAACCCCGGCCTCCATCACAGAGACAATTCCCAAGTGAGTCAGTGCCGTGCAAACAGCCCAGGGCAGAGGCCAGCCCCGGTTTTTCAGGAAGCTTTGCGTGTTATTGGACATTGTACGGATGTAAATGAGCTGAGTTTCATTCTGCAATGCAGGAAAACTCTGCATTTTACAAGTCACAGAAGTGCTGGCCACTCAAAGCCTCTTCCAACAGCAAACCTGGGATATCTGTGGATGCTCTCCACAAATAAGATGCACCACACGCATCTCCAGGATTTTATGCTGGAGCAGCAACGTGTGGGAATCTGGGGCACTGATGCTGTTTATCCCTAAAAAGCATGGGAGAGTTGCTGGGTTCTCGGGGAAGGCAGGAACATCCCGAGGGAGCTGCTGGAAGGAGGCACAGGCAGCTCAGTGACCTCAGGACTCAGGCATGCGGAGCAGCCCGGGCACAGAGGGACATCAAAGGGACCCGAGCCCAGGACCTGCTCAAAGTCTGAGCCCTCTGGAGGATGTGGGAGGTGGGAGCGGCCCTTCAAAGACTCCCAGGAACAGACAGGATCCTCTCTGGCCTGAGGAGCCACCAGAACCACATTAATGAACTGCGCTGGTGACCACTGGTGCCAGTGGGGAACTGGCTGAAACCCCAAGCAACAGTCCCCCAGTAACACCACCCAGGCCAACATGCAGGGTATCCTTCCATAAAATCATCCAGCCCAACATCCAGGGTATCCCTCCATAACAACATCCAGGTCAATCACCCAGCCCAACATCCAGGTTATCTCTCCATAACAACATCCTTCCATAACAGGTTATCCTTCCATCCAGGTTATCCTTCTATACCACCACCCAGCCCAACATCCAGGATATCCTTCCTGGGGACAAAGGTTCCAGCAGGCTGAGGGTGTAGCACACTTCACTCCTCCTAAGCACAGCAGGGCCCATCCCTGCACAGCTGGTGCTGTTCTTTCGGCTGGGATGAGCAGCTAAAAGCTGGCCTGAGCTATTTTTTTCCCAGCTGATGGATTTTCCTGGCTCACAAAGCCAAAAAACCAACCAACCAAAGGTCTCTGGCTTCCACAGATGTTTGGAAAAGAAATGCCAGCCTCTGATTGCTCCCGACATGAGCTCTGGGTGTTTTATCTGTGTTGGATCTGTCCTTATAAGCAGTTTTGAAAGCCCAGTTATCCAGCCCTAAAGCCACCGCAGCCGCACGCGCGCAGATTAACAGGAACAAAGGAAAAGCCTGACTTGAAGGGCACGTGGGACACAGAGTGCCAGAGCTGCCTTTCACCTCTGCTAGCACAGTCCCTTTTGGAGAGACTCCAAAACACAGCTGGAATGGGGAACAGCAATGGACATCCCGTGGTTATCTGCTGGGGCTGCCCAGGCAGAAGGATGGGCTCAGGTTGATGGGGTTTGGGGAATTCTCCAGAAGGGGCTGGAGGGTCTGCAGAGACCTGGGGGGAAGGGGACACATGGGAAGAGCTGTGCCAAGGGGATCAGTGTAGAGGAGCTTTGATCCTGGAGAAGGATGGGATGAGAGCTGCAGCCAGGAGCTGTTTCTGCTGGATCTGGTGGATCTTGCAGAGAGCCAGCTGCCACCATGGATCGCATTTCCACGGAACAACCGCGTAACCAAAGCCCAATCCCAAAGCTGAGGAATCAAAGGGAGTTGCTCCAGCACCCCGTGGATTTCAAAGAATTCAAGCTTCCAGGTTCAAAAGCCACCTGCAATCTGCACTCCAGAGGTAGGGAAAAGCAGCTTGGGGCTGTCGTTCCACAAGAATCCTGGAATGCGTTGGGTTGGAAGGGACCTTAAAGCTCATCCCATTCCACCCCCTGCCATGGGCAGGGACACCTTCCACCATTCCAGGCTGCTCCAAGCCCTGTCCAGCCTGGCCTTGGACACTTCTCCCCGAGGCCTGTTTTGCCCTCTGAGTTGTGCCAAACTGGATCCAACCCTGCCCACCATGAGTTTTGTGTTTCCATGCTCAGGCAGCAGCACAGACACATCCAGGGGATGGTTTTTAGTCTGCTTTTTAGGCTGGACCTGCATTTTCAAATCCCAGTTTCTAGCCTGGAACCCTCACCCAGCCCAGCTGAGGGAGGGCCCCAAATATATCCTACCTCCCAGAGTTCCATCCCAAACTTGTGTGACAGCGTGAAATCCCCAAATCTTTCCCCTTCAACCGGAAGCAAAAGCAGAGAAGGAGAAAACACTAAGTCCCACTGCTTCCCAGGCCAGCTGGGATATTTCCACAACAGTCAGCAGATTCATCCAGGTCCCTGCCATGTTTCCCAAAGGGAAGAGGACAAGCTGATGAGCAGCAGTCCAGAGGCACCAAGAGGATGAGCACCCCAGCAATCCCAGCACTAGCACTGGATTTGGGAGATGCCAAAGGAGCCCTCCAATGGGAATAGCAAACATCCCGCTGCTCATTCCCAAAGCCAAACCCAACACCGAGGACTCTGCTCAGCTGCCTCAGATCCAGCATTTGACATTCACCTGTTTTTTAATCCCAAAACGTCTAAAACAGAGCACTGGGATTATGAACACGATCTAGACCAGTTCTGACCAGGCCTGCCTAAACCTTAGAGCCTTTCAAAGCCACAGAAGTATCATTTTCTCTTAAAAAATCCACAGGCAATTTAGTGTTCCCTTCCAGAAAAACCCCAAATTCCATGCTGGGAAGCAGACAGGAATTCAGCCTTGCAGGAGTTCTGAGGAAAAACCGAGCAAGATCTGATTTGCCTTCTCAGCACAGAGACAAGACCTCAGCAGACACAAATAACCCCTGGGGAAGGAAGGGGGGAGAATACCCCGAGTTTATCTGCAATTTGGGGGGGCATGCCAGCAGCCCCCCGATGCTGACACACAGACAGAATTCCCAGTGTGGGATTTCCACCCCACAGTGACTGGGAGCTGTGGTGCAAGCCCAGTCCAACCCCGGCGTGGAAGCGAAGCGCTGGCTTCTCGCAATCCCTGGGAGGTGCAGGTAGGAGCCCCGGGGAGGATCAGGCACCTCCTCCGCGCTGTTGCAAGGTGCCCCCGGGTATTTTTTTAACCCCGGCGTTTGTTCAGGCGCTGCCGCTCCGATAAAGCCGTGGAAGAGGAGAGGCAGTGCCCTCTGAACCCTGTGCAACTGGATTTACTGAGTCATGCCGTGCTAATGCCTGGCAAAAATGTCCTCACGCAGCAATTGAGCAAACACAGCGCTGAGATAACCGCGGCTCGGCCTCTTATCTCCCGACAGCCCCGAACCGGGATCGCCGCAATTCCTGCCGCAATTCCCACCGCGATTCCCGCAGCTCCACTGCAGGAGAGGCTTTATTGGGGTACACCCTGCCCCTTTCCCCGGAGCATCGCCCCGGGCTCTCCGTGGGCTGAGGTCACTATTTGGCATCCTCTGGGAAGGGTGGATTTTACAAGTCACCAGGTGCTGTTCTTGCAAAAGCCTCGGTTCCCTCTCTCCGTGGGCGGAATCCCCACCATCCACCTCTCCCTGCCTCTGTGCTCCCGTTTTTATTCCCAGCCTTCTGCCCAGCTCGGCTCCGGTGCCATTCGGAGCTCAGCGCTCGCAGAAGGGGCAGAGCAGCTCCTGCTGCTCCCGTTACCTGCAGGAGGCTCGGCAAAAGTGGGAATTGCTGGGGTAATTGCGGGGCACGGAGGAGGTCGGGGTGGGATAGAGGGGCTGTCCCAGCCCTGCTGAGCTCCCCGAATCCGAGGGAGCCGCCCCGACGGTGGAGAATCCCAAAATGAGTGGTGTTCCAGGAAACGGCTGCTGTGTAATTTGGTGAGGTTACAGCTCCCACGGGGCTCCAAACCTCAACTGTCCTCTAAAGAGCACCCTGTGGGCACAGCCAGAGAATGCCAGGATGGTTTGGGGTGGAAGGGACCTTACAGCTCATCCCGTTCCACCATTCCAGAGTGCTCCAAGTCCTGTCTGGCCTGGCCTTGGGCACTTCCAGGGATGGGGAATCCACAACCCTTCTGGATGCAAGGTCAGAGGGAGGAAGTGCAAAAAGCCTGGGAAGAACCAGGGCTTTGCTGTTCCCAGTATCTGCTGCAGGGACAAGAGCTATTTACTGAAACTCCAGCATCTTTCCACTGAAATTCCCAGCACAGGAAGAGAAGTTCAGTCCAGCTCTTTGCACTCCCCTCCCTTGCTGTCTCCCCCTTTGCTCCCATTTTCAACCCATCGGTTCCTGAACTTCATGCCAGGGGAGCACTTTCCTCCCATATGAATTTCTCCCATTTTCTCCCTCATTCCAGCAATTCCAGCCCTGAAGCCCAACTCCCTGAATATTTCACATCAAGAGCCAAAATCCACCTCTGGACTGCAGGCAAGCACGAGCCAGTGCTCCGCCACCCCGCGTGCCTGCCCCATTCTCCGAGTTTTCCAGCAGATACTCTGGGGAAAGACTAAAATCAGGCTAAGGAGCTCTTGGATGAGCTTGGACAATCGGGATGTGGAGAGGCTCGGAAGGCACATCGTGCTGGGTACGGATTAAACTGCCCCGGGAATGCTGCCTGCTCAATCCCGAATATTACACACGCAATCCTGGAGACTCAATGAGTCCTCACGGCAAGGGCCGGGCTGTCTTGGAAGGAGCTCTTGCCGATAGATGTCAGCACAGCCTGCCCGAAATTCCCGGGAGGAGCTTTCCTTCCCGGCTAACAGCCATGGGATGGATGGCAGGGTTTATCCCGCTGACCCCCCAGTGCACAGGGAGGTACCTGCCCGGGAGGTCAGGCGCTGTCAGAGACCCAGGAAAGCGGAGTCATTGGATGTGAAACGCTCAGGGAATTTGTGTCCAGGGAAACCATCACGCCTGGGTGCCTCCCACGCCTCGGGAAGGAGGGATCGGCTCCCTCTGGGGTGCAACACATTCATGAGATGTGAGACACCACCAGTGTCAACAACCCCGTGTGTGGCTCCGGGGCTTTGAGCGTTTTTCCTGAAAAGGAAATAAATTGGAGACGCTTTCTCTGAGCCACAGTTCGCAAATTCCTCGGCTCCAACCAAACTCGGACGAGAGAGAAATTAAATTCTCCGCAGGGCTGGGAAATGTCAGGAAAAGGGGGAAAAAAAAAAATCCCGATAGAATTAAAAACCCTCTTGGAAAATTCAGCCTAATTTCTGCCCAGGCCAAAGGGATGACAGACCTGCACTTTGGGATCATTAAAATGCAAATTGTTCTCCAAATGCTGGCTTTCCAAGGTGGAGGAGGGAGTACCAGGTACTCTACTACTCAGTACTCACTACTACTACTACTACTACTACTACTACTACTACTACTACTACTACTACTACTACTACTTGTACTAATACTAGTACCTGCTAGTACTACTAGCAGGGATGCTCTGGAAGTGTCCAAGGCCATGCTGGACAGGGCTTGAAGCACCCTGGGATAGTGGAAGGTGTCCCTGCCAGTAGAACAAGGTGAGACCACAAACCTGTACTGAGGGAAGAGGGAATGCAGGGGAACTGAGGGAAGAGGGAAACCAGAGATACTGAGGGAAGAGGGAAACCAGAGATACTGAGGGAATCCAGGGGAACTGAAGGAAGAAGGAATCCAGAGGAGATGAGGGAAGATGGAATCCAGAGGAGCTGAGGGAAGAGGGAATCCAGAGATACTGCGGGAATCCAGGGAAACTGAGGGAAGAGAGAATCCAGATCCCCACTCAAGCACCTGCTTCCCTTTGAGCCGCTCCTCTCCCAGCTCCTCAGCTTTTCCCTGTGCTTCCTTCCCACAGGACTGCTGCCACGGCAGGCTGAGCTGCCCGGGCAGGGCAGGAGGGCATCGAGGGATCATTCCCTGAAGGAATGTTACAGCAGGACACTGCCTCCCTGCCCTGCTGAGGCAGCCCAGCCGTTCTCCGAGGAGCCCATTTCCCACAGCAGGGTATGGTTTTCCCCCATGGATAAAAACTGCCTGAACTTCCAAGTCCTGGGGCACACTGAGAGCAGGAAATGGAAGAGGGGAAGTGCTTTGGCCTGCTGGGATAAAACCCCTCTGGCAGCCAGCCCCTGGTCCTGCGAACATTCCCACCTCCCTGAGCACATTCCCACCCCCCTGAGCATATTCCCACCCCCCTGAGCACATTCCCACCTCCCTGGGCACACTCCCACCCCCCTGGGCACACTCCCACCCCCCGGGCAGGTAATCCATGGTTTTTTGGAAGCCATTCCCGGCTGTCTGCGGCACTGCATTCCCGGGAGGCCCAGGCACGCCTCCCTGTGATTGCTGAACTGCCTCTGCCCCCTGCCCGCAGCTCCAAAGGAGGCACGGAATGACTCCGTGACCTTGCTGGGCACCAGGAACCGCTGGAAAAGCCGTGGGAACACGGGATTGATAAGGAAAAGCCGCCGCCAACTGGAGGGAGGAGCGGGATGCAGCCAGGTGGGGTCGGGGGGAGGCAGGAGTGTGGGAAGCGAGGCTGTTTCAGATGAGGGAACATTTTCCCAATTTCCCATCCCCCTGCCCAGCCAAGGCTTCAGCAGGAAAGCCCTTCACCCCACCAGGCTCCCAGCAGGTGCCTTTGTTTTAGGGAGCACATTCCCAGGCAGGGGGTATCCCAGAGAGCATCTGCTGGCCTTTCCTGCCTGCTCCAGTGAAGGCAGCTGTGGTTTAAATCCCTGCGAACAGCTCAGCACAGGCTCGGTTTGCACATGGGTTTTGTACCCGGGGTGCCTGGGGCTGAGCCATGCCAAGCAGGGCAGGGTGGCCATCCAAGGATGGATGCCAGTGCAGTGTGGTTTAGGTGCAGACAGCAAAAACCTCCCCGAGGTTAAACACAGCCAGCACTGCCAAGAGCTGGAGGAGGACAGAGCCTGGCAAAGCAGAGGGAGGGGAGGTGTGTGCTGGAAACCTAAACCCAGCGCCTTCCCAGTCAGGCACAGAAAAAAAAAAAAAATGCCCTCACTTGATTTGGGTTGATTTCTCATCTCCTGCCCTTGAGATATTTCATACTGAACACCATAAATTCCATTAGAGAGGTTCTGCAACACCAGCCGGGCAAAGAGAGGAACAAATGAACATCAGGTGGATCCAGGGGCTGGGAACAGCCCTGCTCCCACCTCGGAGCACCCTCTGCAAGGGCAGGAATAACTCCAAACTCTGTTTCCAGGGATATTGCAGGAGAGTTTGTCTGTCAAAGGCTTTGCAGGAAAGGTCACTCACCTCCTTGTAAAACTAGGAGCTCAAAAAAGAAGGAAAAAAAAATCAAGGTATTTAAACTGGAGAAAGCAATTCCAATTCCAACCTGTGCTGGGACAGCCTCTGCCCCAAAGGGTGGCGTGGGACAAAGCCTGGAAAGTCCTGGTTTTGTTCCAGAGGGGCAGAAATGAGGGGTGGGCTAAGGAAGAAATGTAATGTGTGTAAGGAAGAAATGAAGTGTGTATAAGGAAGAGTTTAGGTGTGTGATCAGGAGGAGACTGGGTGCCTGATAGGGAAGAAATCAGGTGCAGGATAGGGAAGCTGCAGGCAGGAGGCTCACAGGATTAAAGCTGAGCTGCCAAAGCGGTCGAGTTGAGGACTCCAAGAGACTTTGGAGGGAAAGCCATGGATCTTTGGAGGATAACATGGAATGTTTCAGCTCTGCAGAGGCAGCAACGGGCCCTACTGCCACCAAACTCAAAAGGGCAACAAAGGAAAAACCACCCAGATCAGGACAAGAGCTGGAAAAAGCTTTCCTCTCTCCCAGGCTCACCAAGACTGCTCACAGCACGAGGAATTTCCATGCACCCCATTAACCTGCTCCACTTTGGAGGCTCAGGCACTCAGCCATAATTAGAGAGGTTATTCTGTGCCAGGAATCAGGTCTTGCATCCTCTGGACTCCATGGCTGCTGTGGGCTCAAGGTGATCCCAAGTTTTTAATAAAACTGAGCTTTGCCTTCCTTCAGACAGGGCCCTGGGGCACCACCCCTGTGCCACCAGAGGCACAGGGGGACACGAAGGGAATTTTGCAGCCAGAGTTTTGGTCAGGTCAGGATTTTGGGGGGGGGGTTTAACGCCCCAAGCAAGTCTGTGCCCAGGATCCCTGTGAGGGAAGTGACTGCAAGGGGAGCAGAGCTGCAGTTTGGGGTTAGGGCAGAGCACCTCAGTTACTGCTCTGCAGGGAAAGGAATCCCAGAATCCTTGAGGTTGGAAAAGCCCCCGAGGACCATTGAGTTTGACATGTGCCCAATGCTCTCCTTGTCACCCAGCCCAGTGAGTGCCATGTGAATGCCTGGACACCTCCAGGGATGGGCACTCCAAACCTTCCTAGGCAGTTCCAATCCCTGATCACCCTTTCCATGCAGGAATTCCTGCTGCTGTCCACCCTGAGCCTGCCCTGGCCCAGCCTGAGGCTGTTCCCTCTCCTTCTGTCCCTGTTCCCTGGGAGCAGAGCCCAATCCCCTGGCTGTCCCCTCCTGTCAGGGAGTTGTGCAGAGCCAGAAGAGACCCCCTGAGCCTCCTTAGCTCCAGGCTGAGCCCCTTCCCCAGCTCCCTCAGCCTCTCCTGGGGCTCCAGACCCTTCCCAGCTCCATTCCATGCCCTGGGCACACTCCAGCCCCTCCAGGTCCTTCCTGAGTTGAGGTGCCAGGACTGGACACAGCTGACACAGAACATGCCCCTGAACTGAAGGAGCTGCACAATCCAGTCAGAGAGGGTTTAGATCCACATAGGAGGAGCTGCCCACTATTCCCACACCTCTGTTTATTCCTCACATTCCCCCCCAGCCCCTGGGCAGCCCCACTCCTGCCCCAGTGGGATTCATTCCCTGAGGGTCGGTGCTGCTCTGGTTTGTGGCCGTGCAGGGCTGGATCCCATGGGATCCCGTGGGACCCAGCACCACCTCGCCTCTTTGGGAAGCTCACTCAGTCCTTCCCCGTGCCTCCTTCAGCTTCACAAAGCTCCCAGAGCTGAGGAGATCCCAGCCGAGGGACTCACCAGCACGGTGAAACTCCACCCACAGTTTGGGAAATGGTTTGGAAAACTCGCTGCTGTTTTCGAGAAGGGGGAGATGAAAACAAGGCTGGGCTCCTTATCTCGGGGCAAGGTTTTTACACGGCTTTGTCAAGGCCAAACCTCTGGGGAGGTTTCTCCCCCAGGACCACATCTGACAGCAGGAATCTCTGCCGAGTCTCTCCTGCCTCCTCCAGGCTGCTGCTTCTGTTGACACAACACCATCAAAGGCAGCCTGCCCTCAGTCACAAAGAGAAACCTGATCTTGCCCCCACCCCCGGCACCGAGGGGGCTTGGGGCAGAGCTGAGCCACGAGGAACTGCCGGCAGAGGGGTTTCACTGCGTCCTGCTGAGGCCACCCAGGAGGTTTAAGCACAAACTCCAAGCTGGAGAACTCTGCTCATCCCCAGGCTGGAGCAGGAGGACGGAGAATATCGAGGCATTACACAGGGGAGTTCTGCCTCCAAACCTGGTCTGATCCCAAAATCCTGAGACAGGAGAAGCTTTCCCAGGTCCCCAGGGGACAGAAAACACCAGGAGGGAGGTCCTGGGCAAGGGCAGCGCAGGGCGGCATAACCAGGAGCCTCCTCCCAGCAGCAGGAAAAGCCGAGCCTCGGGGCTCCTGAACTCCCATGGGATCAGAGAGGCAGATCCTGGCCTGGCAGTGGGAAAACACACCGGGACAGGGAGGGACAGGGCTCCTTACAGCTCTCCTGCTTCCCCAGTCAGCTGCAGGAAGGTGGGAGCAGAAGGAGGATGATAAAACAGACCTGAGAGGAAGATGTGCAGATTCATTTGCAGGAATGCCCATCCCTGCAAAGCCCTGGTCGTTCCAGCACCGTCCCTGCCTTTATAAACACAAGAGGCTCAGTTTTAAAAGGAAAAGCTTTTCACCTCTGTGCCATGAGCCCCTGGGAGAGCAGAGCTCCTGGCCTTCTTCTGCCTAATTTAAAAAGGCATTTTCTGGAGAGGCCAAGTGCAGGGCTCTGAGGAGCTGGGACCAAGGAATCCAGGGAGGGACAAAGCCTTCAGAGACACCCAGCCTGGAACTGCCTGGAGACACTCTCCCCATTCTGCCTTAGAGTTCTCCCTGCAGGATGTGTGGACAGGAGGCTCAGGAGGTGCCAAGGAGCCTGGGGCTTCTCCAGGAGAGCTCCAGCTGCTTCCCTTGCTCATGGGAAGGGACGGGTGGGAGCTCACCAGGAGAGTTTCACAGGCCCGCATAGAGACAGGACAAACCCTCCCTGCCAGCAAGGCAGCACAGCCAGGGATAAATCCCAGCCCAGACAGGTCCAGACATCAGCAAAGGCCTCATCACACCCCCCTGTAGCTCCCATTGCATGAAGTCATGGAATTGTTGGAATGGTTTGGAGTGGAAGGGACCTTACAGCCCATTCAGTCCTAGCCCTGCCATGGACAGGGACAACTTCCACTGTCCCAGGATGCTCCAAGCCCTGTCCAGCCTGGCCTTGGACATTTCCAGTCTGTGCCAGGGCCTCATCTCCCTCCCAGGGAACAATTCCTTCCCAATATCCCATCTGACCCTGCCCTCTGGCATTCCAGGCCCTCGGCCAAAGTCCATCTCCAGCATTCTTGGAGCCCCTCCAGGTACTGAAGGTCCTGGGACTCTCTGTTTCAGATGGGGTTTGGTTTCTTTCCTGGCTGTTCAGCCCATTTTTGGGGAGCACCACGAACTCTCACCACTGAAACCAGTGTGCTCCAGCTGGACCCACAGGAGTGGGGTCTCACCCTGGCCTCCAGCTGGATAAACAGATTCCAGCACAAACCACCCCCAGTTCTCCAGCAGGATGCCCTGAGCACAGATGGGCTCAAATTCCAACAGCTGCCCAGATTAATTGTGCAAGTGAGGGCAAGGAAAGCAGCCCCACCACATGGGGAAGGCCTCTGCCTGCCAGGGACCACCTACCCTGGGACAGCACTGGGGCTGTTCATTATCCTGCTCCTGCTCCAGCAGATCCTGCGTGGGATGGGGAGGGGTGGGAGCAGCTCCACAATGGCCAGGAGAGCTCGAGGGAGAAGAGCTGGGAGGCACCTTCCCAAAATAGAGATCCTGCTGCCTGCCACCCTCCTTTCCAGAGCTTTCAACCCCAGCAGAAGCTCTCTGGAAGAGCCAGGCACCAACTCTCTTGTGTTGCTCCAGCCCCATCAGTCACATGTCAAAGCTATTGTTTCAGATCTAAGCAAAAAAATACTTGGAAACCTCAAAAATTAGGGTTTTCTGAAGTAATTATCTCCCTCCTCCATCTCTGAGACCAAAGAAACCTGAGCCAATTATTTCTTTGAAGGCTAAATATTTACTCCCAGATGAAGCAGCTTGGGCTGGAGGGAAATTATCCAGCTCTGATGTCATCTTATGCCTGGGAGCCAGAAAACCCGGATGAAAACAGGTAGGAATAAACAACAACAACAGAAAAAGGGTGTTTTCTCCTGGAAAAGCCTCCCAGAAAGGGATTAAGTTGTGTCCAAGTCACTGCGCTCCCATTCCCTGCCCAGGGCTCGTTAAAGAAGATGCTTAACAAGCATCTTCTTTAACACACATGTGGCGTGTGAGGAAACCTCTTGGAGCAAGACCTGGCCCTGGGAAAGAGCCAGGGTCTTACTCCAGAGCCCTGGAGTCTGTGGGGAAGGTGTGGGAACTTCTGCACAGCAATTAGCCTGCACACACAACGACTGCTAATCAATCAACATCAGCTCTTGGCTTGTTTTTTTTTTTAAAGACCCTCTCCTGCCTTATTTCCATCCCAGGATCTCAAAGCCCCCTGCAGCTGCTCTCCTCTCCCCCCTGTTTAAATCCCCAGCTTCTCACTCCTCCCCTGTGGGAGTCACACAAAAATCAGGACGCCAAGGGAAGCGTAGCTGGAGATCCAAGCACGGAGCAAGGTGTTCACTGCTGGAAATTCCCTGGTGACACCAGCACTTGGGACTTGTCCCCAGCCCCTCTCCAGCTCTCCTGGAGCCCCTTTAGGCACTGGCAGGGGTTCTGAAGTCACCCTGGATCCTTCCCTTCTCCAGGTGAACAATTTGCTGCAGTATAATACAGCCTATATACATCATAGAAATAATAACTATAGATACTATTAATGAGCTTGCAAACTCTAGAAAATATTAGAAACTCATGTATAATCCTCAAACATCCAAAAGTCTATAAAAACTGTAAGACATAAAAAACTGCTTACCATCCAAGAACTCTATATGGTGCATATATCATGTGAATTGTTTGTTCACATAATGATATATAAAAACCCAAGGTAAAACCCACCTCCCTCCATCTCCACCTCTATCTCCTTACTCCCTGGATTTTGGAGGACTTGAAGTGCCAGACAAGAAAATACTTTAAACGACATCTGAGCAGTCCAGAGTACTTTGAGGGAATTCTGTCAAGAACAAGGATTCTGAGCTCCTTTTCTCCTTTCTCCTGCCAAAACAGCTGCTCTAACACTGATTTCTCCCCCCTGCCCCAAGAGCTTCCCCCAATTCTACTTTCCTCAAAGTTATTTTAGTGGAATTAAGAAATTAAATGGAAGAAACCAAACTGTTGTGGATGACATTTCCAGCACAAAAACCAGTGTGGGAAATAATCCGTGGTGTTTTCCTGCCTGGCTGAGGGTGCCTGGACAGCAGGAATGAACCTGCTTTCCCAGGCTCTCCCACCTGCACAGGCTTGTCTGCTCCACTCCCCAAAATACCTGCAGTGGAATGAGCAAAGAAAATCTCAGCTCTGGGACAATCACTCTCATCATGGCATCATGGAATGGGACCTTAAACACACCCAGTGCCACCCCTGCCATGGGCAGGGACATCTTCCACTCTGTGTGGTGCTCCAGCCTGGCCTTGGACACCTCCAGGGATCCAGGGGCAGCCCCAGCTGCTCTGGGCACCCTGTACCAGTGCCTGCCCACCCTCCCAGGGATCAGTTCCTGCCCACAATCCCACCTGACCCTGTCCTGGGCAGTGGGGAGCCATTCCCTGTGTCCTGTCCCTGCAGCCCTTGTCCCCAGCCACTCTCCAGCTCTCCTGGAGCCCCTTCAAGCCCTGGCAGGGGCTCTGAGCTCTCCCTGGAGCTCTTCTTTCCAGGCTGAACAATCCCAACTCTCTCAGCCTTTCCCAGGCTGAATAATCCCAACTCAGCCTCGGCCAGGGTGAACAATCCCAACTTTCTCAGCCTTGCCCAGGCTTAACAATTCCAACTCAGCCTTCCTCAGGCTGAACAATCTCAACTCCCTCAGCCTCCCCCAGGCTAAACAATCCCAACTCAGCCTTGCCAGGCTGAACAATCCCAACTCTCTCAGCCTCCCCCAGGCTGAATAATCATGAATTTCCCAGCTTCACTAGTGCAGGGAACGTTCCCTCCCCTGCATGGCAGGGCCCAGCTGCTCCCCAGGGAGCCTCCAAAGGTGGTGCTGAGCACACGGATCTCTTGGGATACCACTCAGACCCCCGAGCAGGGGCAGCAGGAGCAGGCCCGGGGAGCTCACCTGAGGCCAGGGGCCGGATCCACTCCTTGCTGTTCAGGTCCAGTCTCCACAGGTCGTTGAAGGCGGCATTGCAGCTGCTCTGGGTGCAGCCCCCAAACACGTACATGGACTGGTTGGCATCGTAGTAACACGCACCTGCAAGAGAGCACAGCTGCTGTCACTGTCCTGTGCTGCTGTCACTGCCCTGTGCCAC
>CM031875.1:5568066-5590425 GCA_018697195.1 Certhia americana
CTGTAATTAATTAGCTTAGCTGTGATTAAGGCACTCAGCTCACTGACCTGCCCTGAGCCATTCACACAACTCTGTGCACCGAGGGTTGAGGGGCTGTTTCCTTTTCAGGATTTCACCTCATTTTAAAAGGCCCAGTGACACACAGGTTCAGCCCTGGGCATTCCCCGTGCTCCCTGTGGGGAAGGATGGGGAACAGGGAGGGCACACCAGCCCCTCGGAGGTGCCCAGGGACAGCCAGAGCTTTCAGCCCCAAAACGAGCTCTGCAGCAAAACCAAACCCGTGGCAGTGGCTGCCTGTGGCAAGGAGTATCTGCAGCAGCCAGGGACCTCTGGCCAAGAGGGAGATTCATCTGGAAAGATGGAACAGCGAGGGCTTACTCAGCTTGTCTGCCTTGGAGGCTGGGCTAAATTCTGGGCTTCCTGTAAAATTCCATGTGGAATAAACCCCACAGCAAAATCACTGAGATTGTGCCTTCCTACTTCTTTTTAGAGTCACTTTAAGCTGCTGAAGATAAGGAAGGCAGAGCAGCTTGAGGAGAAAAACTACAGTTTATTCCAGCCTGCAGGAATTTCCACAGTGGGATTGCTGGGTCTGTTCTGTGCAAGGACAGAAGCTGGACTTTGATGATCCTTGTGGATCCAGCTCAGGATGTTCTGGGATTCCATGATATGTTTATATATTGCTTCTATCAGGTGTAGAATAAACCAAGGGGGAAATGTGCACAACCCTGATGGTTTTAGGGTTTTTTTTGGGGTGGAAAACACTGAATGGATTTAGTTGAGGGTATTTTATGTCCCAGCAAATATCAGTGACCCCCAGAGTTTCAGCACTGCAACAGTGGCCTTTGTTTGGCAATAATCAATAATTCTGATGTTTGAAGACACTGATGCTCAGAGAGAGCAGAGGCAGCTGGTTCTGACCAGATTTCTGACTTCCCTGCCCCAAGTGATGAATCAAAAAAGACTTCCACCTGGAGCAGACAAATAATAACCAAATAACCAGAGCAGAGATGACTGGGGAGGGAAAACCAAAGGGAAAGCACATTTCCTTCACCATCATCGAAGACCATGAAATAATTAACCCATCCATGTCCAAGGGCTGTATTTCCCACTGCAGAGATGGGAAGGAGCTGGGTGGGCTGCAAATCCCATTCCCACATGGTCCTTGGGATGGAGGGTCACAGCCCTTGGTGTTAACCTTGGACACTGCCAGGGATCCAGGGTGCCCCAGATGCTCTGGGCACCCTGTGCCAGGGCCTGCCCACCCTCCCAGGGAGGAATTTCTTCCCAAAATCCCACCTGACCCTGTCCTGTGGCAGTGAGGAACCATTCCCTCTGTCCTGTCCCTCCATGCCTTGTCCCCAGTCCCTCTCCAGCTCTCTTGGAGCCCTTTCAGGCCCTGGCAGAGGCTCTGAGCTCTCCCTGGAGCCTTCTCTTCTCCAGGTGAACGCCCCCAACTTTCCCATCTCCTTCCATCTCCTCGCTCACTAAAATGCCATTGTCCTGATGCTTGCAGTGCAGGGCCTGGGTGCAGCCCAAAATCCGGGGATATTGAGCAAGGCTGGGTGCTGGGAGGAGCTGCAGCTCTGCTCCAGGAGCAGCCCATCCTGTAAAACAAACATTCCAGCTCTCACCGCTCCCAGCGGGTTTGTCAAACCCACAAATTGCTGCAATTACTCATGCCGGTGGTGCCACCAACCCCAGGCTCCGGGGAAACAAAAACAATAAATCAGTGCTTAAAATTAGTCACTCCTCCAGGGAAGGATCAATATCCCGGGCACAACGGTCGGCATTCCTTCGCTGCTTTTCCGTTTCTGCATTCCTGAGCCTCCTGACACGTTCTCCGTCTGCGGGCAGTGATTTCACCCCATGACTCATCGCCCTGCTATGACCCCGCGGGTTCATACATAAAACAGTCCGGTGACTCTCGCAAACAGCAACCCAAAAAAAAAAAACCCAAGCACGAAGGACTTCTGCCCCTGAACAAGCCAGCATAAGTGATGTTTCATGTCGTGCAGTTCTGCAGCTTCAGACAGATCCTCTGGAAAAGCGACAGCTCGTGCACGGTTTGTTCTGAGCTGTGTGAGCCCTGCCAAGTACTCCCTCCCCGCGGCAGCGCCTTCCATTCATTATTCCTTATCAAGCACTTCTGCCATTCCTCCCTTCAGGACTCAGAGCAGACAGGTTGACCTCCAGCTGCTTAAAATTCCCCTCCCTGTCCGTTTGTGCTCGCTGTGAGCACTCCTGGGATAGTTCTAACAATTCTTGGAAGAGAGAGCGAGTCCCGGACGGAGCTTTGATGGCAGCGCTGACTCGTGCCTGGGCGCTGACGTCTTCCCACAAAACCTGCCAAATCACTCATCCCTCAAAAGGGCTCTGTGAATCCTCCCTGCAGTGCCCAAAGCTCCTGCTCCCTCCAGCTGAGCTCGCCGTCACCCCTCGGGATTTTAGGTGACGGTTCAGAGACTCAGTTTGACTTTCCGGAATTGAGGATTTGCTGGAATCTCGCTCGCAGGCACGGAGCGCTGCTGCAGGGAAAGCAGAGGCTGCAGATCCCGGCAGCTGCTCACAATCCAATCCGTTTAAGTCAGCAAACAAGTTAATCCAGATTAGTTTTGTGCCCACAAAGTGCATTACTAACGCTGCGGTGGCCGGCGGGGCCGGGCAGAGCCGGGGCACTGTCACCGAGCGAGGCTAACGAGGATTACACGCTCCGAGGGCAGTGGAATTAGGGAGACAACTCACTCTGGAGCCCTGGCAGGCAGCAGGACAAAGCAAAGAGCACACGGTGCTTTTTGGGGCAGCTCTGAGCCTTTTCCAGGGAATTTCTAGCTGGCCTGAGCACTCAGCGGTAGCAAAAGCGCTGTTAAAATTGAAGGGAAATACGTGCAAATGTGGAGTCGTTAATAAGTACTTCACCAATTGCTAAAAATGAGCTGTGAACTGTGGAGCCTTTTCATCCTTCAGGAGGGTGAGGATATCTCGGCAGAGCACAATGACTTCACCAGAGCTCCCCACAGAGTCTCCCGGACTTGTCTTGGCAGGAGGCAGCCTCATAAATTATTGCTTGGGAAGATGAAAATGTGATGCCTGCTGCTCCTGGAATGGCAGGGCTTGCACCGTGTTTATCTTCCCTTAGAAAAATGCAATTTGCTTCCTGAAAGAGCTGTCCCCCAGAGGGCTCAGACCCCGTGCTGGAGTCACAGCATGGAATTTTTGTCGTGTTTTCTTTGCTGGAGCTGAGGCAGCTCAATGCTACTGCACTCCAAAGAGCAGGGGTTTATTTCAGTATCTTTCCCTCAAAGGCACTGTGCTTAGGGATCTTTTCAATTCCTGTTTTCTTCCAGAACTTTGGAAGCAGGGGAAGAATACACCCAAACATTGAGTGGTGCTCTTGACTGAACCGCTCCCTTCTGTCAGCAAATCCACCTGCAGCTCTGCTCGATTTGAACCCACTGGAGAATTCTCAGTCTTCCTCAGATGCAGGGGACCTGTGTGAGCAGCTGGTGCACATCCCTGAGTGCTGCACTTCCCAAAACTCCCCGGCTTTGATGGGAGTGATTCCAGCCCCGGGGCTGAGGGAGGGGCTCTTGAGGCCCAGATCCTGGGGGCAGCTCTGGGACCCTCAGGAGGGACTGGAGCATGTCCAGAGATGGGAACGGAGCTGGGAAGGGGCTGGAGCCCCAGGAGGGAGCTGGGAAAGGGGCTCAGCCTGGAGAAAGGGCGGCTCAGGGGGGCCCTTCTGGCTCTGCACAACTCCCTGACAGAAGTCAGGACAGAGGTCAGGCTCTGCTCCCAGGGAACAGGGACAGGACAAGGGCAACAGCCCCAAGCTGTGCCAGAGGAGATTAAAGTTGGATATTGTGAAAAACCCTTCATGGAATGGGTGGTCAGGCACTGGTACATTCTGCTGGAGTCACCATCCCTGGATGTGGCACTTGGGGACACGTTTCAGTCAAGGGTTGGCTCCATGATCCAGCAGTTTTCCAGCCTTGGGAGTTGTAGAAAGACTCCCGCACAAGCAAAAAGCCACAGTCCCACCCCACTTCCACTCCAACAACATTTCCTAGTATCAACGAGCCCACCATGACCAGCAGCTCCCAAATCCCTGCTCTTGTGCTGAGTGTTGGCACAGCTGTGGGCTGAACACCGGCGGTGACGGGCACGTGTGGCACTGCCAGCCCCAGGGATGCAGCTCCCAGGGGGTTTCCAGGGGGGATGCAACTCCCAGGGGTGTTCCAGAGGGGATGCAGCTCCCAGGGGGTTTCCATGGGGGATGCAGCTCCCAGGGGTGTTCCAGAGGGGATGCAGCTCCCAGAGGGGTTCCAGGGGGGATGCAGCTCCCAGGGGCGTTCCGGGGGGGAGGCAGTGCCATGGGTTCCAGGGGATATCCATGGGATATTCCAGGGGATACTCACTGTGTGAGAAGCGCTGGGTGATGGGGGTGCCGGGGTAGGGGTAAGTGCGGCTCTCCCACTGGATGTTCCCTTCCTGCACTGCCTTGATAAAGCCGTGGTAGCACTGATGGGCCACACCTGGAGAGAGAACAGCACGTCAGCCAGCCCGGGGACAAACGGTGCCTGCATGGTGAGAGCAGCCCCAAATCCCCTGCCGGGGTCAGAAGCAGGCTGGGAAGGCAGGGGATTGAAGGGAATAAAGGCAAGGGAACTCTGCACATGTGGAAATCAGCAGCGTGCACTGGCCCAGCTTACAACACCCCCGGCAGCTCCGGCTCAGGAAGCAGAGCCTTGGGGAAAGGAAGGAAGTCCTGGGATGCTTTGGAGAGCTTGTGTTCATCCCTCTCTGATACATCCTTGTTCCCTCATCACACCCTGAGGGGCAGCTTCCCTTCCCTCAAGGAATCTCAGTGCAATAATCAGCTTTTAGGAGTGTGAACAGCTACTGGCCAGGGAACTGAAAAAGTCGGAGATATCAGTGATAAAAATCAGCAGGGATGCTCCCAGGCTGCCACTAATGCTGTGTGAGGGTGCTGGGAGGGGCCAGGGGCTAACCCCTGAGGGGACAAAAGGGTCTGGAGAAGGTTTCTGGCAACAGCAGCAGCTCAGCAGACACTTGGTGGCACCTGCACTGAGGATGCCACAACCTGCCAGGAGTTCTTCCCTAAGCCCTGTGCCAGGAACACCCCCAGCCAGAAATCCCACTCTGGGATATAAAGCAGGAAGGGGTTTTTTAAATTAAAAAAAAAAAAAAAAAAAAAAAAAAAGCCTGGGGTCCCCGAGGAGCTGATCCCTTAGAGTCATATGGGAAAGGGAACGTGAGCTCCAGAACTGCACAGCAGATGTATCCTGGCAAACAGGAAAAATTAGCCAGGAGAACACAAATCAATTGTTTACCTCAAGTGACCTCTCTGGGCACAGCTCACAGGTGCTGGTCCCAGACCCTTTTTTTGGCTGGAATTGCCCCAGAAGGGCCCAGCTGCCCAGCAGCAATTGTCTCCTGAGAGGTGACACAGCCCAAAGTCACGCCGTGCCTTCGGCTGCTCATCCCATATCCCTCTGGGGTGAATCCCAGGTGTCCATCCCAGCTGCATCCCTTGCAGGCCAATCCAAGAAACAGCCAAGCAGCCACTCGGGGCTGCAGCACTTGGAAAACGCCCTTCCCCAGGGCTGTGGGTAGCTGCTGCCCCAAAATGATGCACAAAAAGGGTGATTTTTGGCCATGGCCCCTGCTGGGGTAGCTGTGGCTTTTTAACCCGAAGCCTGTTCATCTCTGGGCAAAGTGGGAAATGCCTGGAATGTGAGCAGTGCTTTCAGATGAGAAGTCCATAAATGAGCCATCACCCCAAAAACTGCCAAGGCACTCCTCACCTGACACCTGCTCCCATTTTCCAGAAGGAACACATTCCCCTTGTGCAGCAATGTGTCCCATTTCCTAGGATTTAACTGCTCTCCTCTGAAACTCCTGGTTTTCTAAATGAAACTCGTGATTAAAGCATGCACCCAACAGATTCATACCAGATATCACCCAGTGGATTAAAATAAAATGAAGCAGAAGGTTCTGCTTGTATCCTGGTCCAGATTTTCCCTCCTTATCTGCTGTGTCACACTCCTCCAGCACTAAAATACCCCCACACACACCCAAGGCTCTGTAATGAATGAATGAATGAATGAATGAATGCTGTGCGGAGGCAAAGGAAGGATCTGTGTCTCTGAGCCACTCTTGCAGGAAGCTGGAATATTCACATCTCTACTCCTGTAGGTTTTATATTCCACTTATCCCCAGCAGAGCTACCAGAACCAGAGCCGGGGCTGTTTGAAAGCAGCAGCTTTGGGAATGTTAATGCAAACTGAGCATGATGCAAATGAAGCACAATTAAAGCCACAGCAGCCATGGGACCCTGGCAGGGACTCTGGGGAGGAGGCTGCAATCCAAGGTCACCAGTGCAGCACTGGGAGCATCCAAAGGCAGCAGAGGAGCTGCTCTGTCCTGGGGCTTGGGCTTTATTTCAGGCTGGAAGGGACCTCAAAGCTCATCCAGCTCCAACGGTGGGACCTCCCACTAGCCCAGGTGACTCCAAGCCCAGTTCAGTCTGGCCTTGGACACTACCAGGATGGGAATTCCTGACCTCTCTAAGTTTTCTACCCTGAGAGAGGCTGAGGGGTTCCATTCTGCACAGCTACACTTTTGAGTAAAGCCAGGGACCCCACGGCTGTCAGGATTTCTCTGGGATTCCACAGAAGTCAGACTGCAGAGCTTGAGGGGAAAACAAGCAAAGGCAAAAGAGAGCCAGGTTCCAAATGCCACAATTAAAGAAATGCACTGCCATCACTTGTACCTTTGATCAGTCGATACCACTGTTTGCAGACGAGGGCGGCGGTTTTGTGCTCCTGGTAGGGAGAGAGGAAGGACAGGATGTATTCCAAAACCTCTTCTGGCAGCTCCAGCATGGATCTGGAGCTGGGCCTGGGCTCCTCCAGCTCAGTGTGCGGCTCGTCCTCCTGCTCCATCGTCCCTTCCACCACGGTGTCCTCTGGATCCACAGCCATGAACCCATCATCGTCACTGTCCGAGGAGCTGGCCATGGCATCCCACGTCACAGCTGGGGAAAGGACAGTGGGGAGTTTACAGGGAGGATCAGGAGTGCACCTGTGTCACACCACAGGGCTCTGGCACAGCAACCACCCAGTGCAGGACGGGGGTTCTGCAGTTCTGCAGCAGCTGAGGGTGGTTTAGGAACGGCTTTCGCCAGGTCACTCCATCCCTCCCCACCCTGCTGCCGCCTCCAGTGGGAAGCAGAGAGTCAAAGCTGAACCTCTGGAGCTGCTGCTCCCTCGCTGGGCACAAGGAGACATCGCCCTGCCCTGCACCGTGGGGCCCAGCTGGGATGGGGAAAGGATCCCTGTGAGAGCTCAGCCGAGCTGAGACAGGATCACAGGAACATTTACAGTCCCTCCACCCTGTGGAACCTGTTCTGCCAGCGAGGCTGCTCTACCCCAAACAACTTCTTGGGGGGAAAAAATTCCCTGCCTCGTTCTCACCCCCCCTTCTCCTTTTATTTGTGAAATATCTGCACACAGCCCTGGCTGGCAGGAGGTGAGAAGAGTAAATTCCCCTTGGATTTACTGCTGATGGAAGGCTGGGATACCAGAGGTTGTACCTCCAGCTATTCCCAACATCCCAAGTGTAAAGTGACACCTCGATGACAGAAACGTATCATGAAATAAATCCACCTTAACGAGTGGCTGTGCACAGTTTGGGCAGCTGGAACCGTGTGAGGTTAAATCCATGCCTGTCACTGCAAGACAAACCCCTGAACTCCATTTCCTGGGAAGCAGCCAGCCTGTCCTGAGGAGAGCAGCAGCACTTCTCCCTTCCGAGGTGGCTGAGCAGGGACCAAGGGAGGCAGCTGCTCCCTGAGTGCTCCTGGAGCAACAGCCCAAACCACAGTAACAACTCCTGGGGATGACAGGGGGCTTTCTTTTCCAGAAATTCCCTCTTTATCCTTTCCTAGCACGAGGAAAGGACCCAAACCAGGGTGAGTTCCCCATTCTGGCATCACTCAGCCTGAACTGACCAGGATCATTGGAGGCAGATCCACAGTCCACAGGATAAATCCAATTTGAAGCAAACCAGATCCTCGAGAGGGAAGACAAGATACAACTTTTCCCTAACATCCTCCAATATAAGAATAGTATCATTATTTTTTCCAAGCCCTAACTATACCAGAAAGTATGTCTGGAAGGATTTTAAGTTATTGATGTCATGGTTTAACATGGGTTACTTAGCAGGATAAATGTCCCGATACAGAAATATCCTGATATAGAAATATCCTGATACAGAAACACCCTGGTGAACAAACCTCACATCAGCTTGGGCCATGTACCTGATGTAGAAATGTGGTTTATTTATCAGGAATAACCTGAGCTGCTGTTACTAATCCAAGGTTTTCCCGTGCTGTGGAAACAGCAGGCAGCAGAGACACGGAGTGGGAAAGCTTTCCATGGCAACCAATTCATGCCCAAGAAAATGACAGGCGACAGCATCAGCCCCCGCTGCTGTCAGCTTCCCTGATGGAGCAGCTCTGGAAAATCCACAGGGCTGTCAATCTTTGGGAGGATCCACGGCAGAAGCCAGCACAGAGCTCACATCCCAGCAGATGCTCCACATGGTTCCCATGACAGGAATCCCTGCTGGAGTCACTGTTGTGACAGGGGAGGCTGGAACCCAAACGCTGCGATACGGGCGCTGCTGCTGCTGCTGCTGCTGCTGCTGCTGGGAACCCGCCCTGCACAGCAGAACAGGCACGAGTTCCCAGGCACTGAGGAAGGGGAAAGTGGAGCTGTGCTAGAAAATAATCAAAGAATGGAGGGCTGGGCCTTTTCCAAGCAAAGACATCCACGGCTGGGAAGTGCCTTTGCCAGTTTCCATCCCGACACAGCACGGAGCCAGCGCTGCCAGTGCTTCACTGTGGGATGGGGCCGGGCTCCACTCTGGAATACAGAAGGACAGGAGGGTCCCTCCCTCCCTCCCTCTCTCCCAGCTTGGCAACAGGAGCAGCTCCTCAGGAGGCCGAGGTTTTGCCCCCTCAAGCCGTGTGGGAATCTCCGGCCGGGGACAGCTGGGCCCTGTGGATGTCAGTGAACTTGGGGGGCTGTCAGGACCTCAGGTGATCCAAACAACTTTTATTTGTCCTTTATTGGTGCTCTAAATATCGTCCAAATCCTGCTGGAAGAAGTCATGGGAAGTACAGACATGCACAGCCACTAGGAAGAGGTGTTTTCCAGCTAGTAAATCCCAATTTGGATCCTCTGGAGCAGGTGTGGGAATAACCCAACAGGGCAGGCAGAAAACAACAAAAATAATCTCTAAGACTGATTTTAAAACAGTGGGAGGAGCCTGAAATAGCATATCTGAGGCAGGAGAAGCTCCACTGAGTTTTGTCTGCTCTTCCCAAGCCACTTGGTAATATTATAAATATTCCAAAGCATCTCCTTTGGTAAATCCTCGTTTCCTAAACGTTTGAGAATAAGGAATAACCATGCTCAGAGTTTTCACACCCACGCTGTGTTCTTTTTCAGAAGGAAAACAAGGCCAGCAATAAACTCAGCTCCCAAAAGGCAGTTTGTTGTCAAAATAACCCTCCGTGCTTGACCCGTCACGGATGTGGATTTTGTTTGGAATGGTGGGTTGGGGATAACCACCCCTGGAACGCAAAGCAAAGCCCTGGCCTAAAACCCTGCTCCAGTACAGAAAAAGAAAAAAACCCAGGCAGTTGGCAAGAAAGAGCTAAAGCATCCCAGCAGCTCCTGCTGCCAGTTATTTAGCAGATGCATGGGGGAAAATCCCACACGTGGGGTTTTACTGGTTATTCCAGGAGCAGAACTGAGCCCTCCTGCGCTGTGGGTGATGCAAGAGGTGCTTTCTTCCTCACGCTGGCTCTCCAGCTGCTCTCTGCTTGCACCGTGCTGGGCTCCACTTTGCATCTGGGCTAAAATGCATCTTGGAGCACTCAGAAAGCTGCAACCGAGTGATTTAAGCCGTTGTGTCTCATCCCAAAGTAGCTGCAATCCAATTAACTCCAGTATCGGATCGATCCCTGAGGACACCAACACAGCCCCCGGACATTCCACGATACTCTGCACCCCAGAGCCCTCCTGGTCCCAGAGAAAATCCTTCACATTCCAGCATTAGGGAGGTTTTGGGGTGCTCAGGATGCTTCCAAGACCCCGAAAAGCAGCGCTGGAAGGGCAAAGAGAGCCGAGCTCTGCCGGCGCCGATGGAATCTGCCTGCCCTTTCCTACAAGCTGCGTCTCTGCCAGCTGGCAAAACATCTCATAATCCTTTTCCTCCTTTCAGAGCACTTCAATTTTCCCTCTCTCCCCTCCTAAAATTAGTTAAGAACCTGCTATTTATTCCTAAAGTAATTATCTGGAACAAACAGCTGAGGAATATTAAATGCAGGCAGAAATAACCCCGCCGGGTTGAAGCGCTGCTCACTCAAAACCTGCTCCTGCAAATCCCCTCTTGGTCCAAGGAGCTTTTCCTTCCTGCAGACCCCTCTCCTGCTCCCAGGGATCCCAGAGCTCAGCCATGGCTGGCACTGCTGGGTCCCATCCCGAGCTGCCTCCTCTTCTCCACAACTTCCAGCTGCTTTAGGAAGTGCTTTAGGAACCCCGCAGGGGTTTTGACCTGCCTCTTCTCCCTTTCTTTTTATTGATTTTAGGGAAAAAAGCCTCCAAGGGAAAGCTGCACATTGGCAATGAGAGGCTGAGCACAGGCCCTGAGTCAGAGCACGTCCCACACAGGGAATGCTCATTTTCACAGGCCACAAGAAATGCTCCCTCCAAACACCAGGCTGTTCCCACCGGGAACAGAACATTCCAGGTGTGGGAAAGGACCCAGACCCGGCTGGCAGAGGGTTTGGGCTGCCAGGAGAGAGGGATTTAATTGCACCTGGGGGTAATTTAGAGGTGGAAGGCAGCAGCTGTCTCCAACCTGCTCCAGACTCTTCCTCATACTTTGGAATCGCTTCTTCTGCATGCCAGGGTCTCCAGAGGGGCACTTTGGGGACAGTCACACTTCTGGAGGATTCTCTGCCTCAGTTCAAACAAAAATCCTCTTCCACTCAACAAAAATGGTTCATTTTTCCTTCAAAAAAAATCTTATATCACAGGAAGGATTGTCTCTACATTTTCAGTATTTTTGCATTTGTCTCCCCAGCTGGGGTACAAAGGACTGCACCTGCAGCTTTCCCTGCTCCTGCTTTTGCCCCAAAAGAAGCCCTGAGGCCTTTTCTGGGGTGAAAAGAGGAACATCCAGCACCATTTTCTGAGGAGAAGCACAATATTTTGTGAAAGCAGCAGCACAGGGAGCAAAAGGTCCGTGGGAACCATGGGATTCAGGATTGGGATAAACACCATTAAATAAAACAATGTTCCCAGTCCTCCCAAACCTGCAGAAGCTGGAACCGATCCTCTTGGAAATCAGCTGCTGGGCAAGCTCAACAACGGGGGGAAAAAAAAGCAGATTTTAGTCCAAAAGAAGAAAATAAAGCCTCTGGGAAGCTGTGGGATGAGCAATACCCTGTCTGTGAAGAGCCAGACCTCGGGAATACCAGCACCACAGATGTTCCTTATCCCTGCAAAACAGGCAAGCCCAGGAGTTCTCCCAAGAACAGCTTTCCCCCTTTTCTTTTTTCAACTGGAAATTGTTCTTCTTTCATACAAGTCACCCAGGAAAAGAAAGGATCCTAAATTCCATCCGCAAGGTAGAAAATTCCAACGTTTCTCTGTCAGTACAACCCCCCTGGGATGGTTTTACCTGTTAGGACAGTGGGTTTAGGGACTTTGAGGGAATTTTTGTGGAAAAAAATCCCAACAACATAATTTTTACTGCTGCTGATTGTCCTGGAACAGCATCACTGCAGCTGAATTTTGGTTGATATTTCTGTAATATAAAGGTACCAAGATCCCAGGAAATCCTCCCAGCCCAGAGATGAGCTGACCCTCAGCTATTCCAGATTCCTTCTTGTTTTTTTCCAAGGATTCGCTTAAAAAATAAGCAGCAATGTGACATTACACAGCAGGATTTATTTATTGCACAAACAGCACAGCAACCTGCAAATAAATCCTGCTGAATCTGTTTTCCCACAAAATGAATGCACTGAAAGCCAGAATGAAAACGTGGAGGGTTATCCTGGATTTATTGCTGGAATACAAATCAGGGAGCTGGTGCGGGGTTCACAGGAAAAGGGGAAGCAGCAGAGTTTAATGACACCACACTTGAGGTGTACTTAGGGAAACCATCATTACTATTGTTATTATTATTACAAAACCTCATAAATGGCTCCAAAGCTTAATAAAATCTTAATAAATCTTAATAAATAGGCAAGAAATTTGTAACGGAACCACAAGGAAAACACTTCAGCTGACCCAAAATCCAGCCTGGTTTTGCTCACATGAAAAACAAGTCTGAAAACACAATTCCTGTGAGTTTTGCATTTCTCTTTCCAAGCCAAAAAAAAGACAATCCTTAAACATCCCTGCAGAATGCCATGAGAAAAGCCAAAATCTCAACCTCTCCACTTGTTATGGATGTATTTGGCATTCGGAGAATTCCCACGGTTTTGGACAATATTATTACCCAGAAAAGAGTTGGATTCATTTAAAATCTGTCAAAATCAAGCCCTGGCAGCACAAGAGGAGCTGCTTGGGTGCAATAATCGGCTGTTCCCTTTTCCCGTGCTCCAGAAATCCCCTAAATTTTGTAGGAAATGAGGAGGATTTGGGGCTCACACACTCCCTCTGCCGGCCCCCCTGAATTCCAGTTATCCTCAGCTTTTCCCAGCAGACAAATCTCACCCCATCTGCAAACCAAACTCCTCGTGAGCCCCAAAATCCAGAATAGCCCCATCCCAAGCAAAGAAAAAGCTTTGAGGCTGGAAAATGGAGGGTTTTCCAAGGAAAAGGGCAGCTGCTCCTCCTGGTGTAGCATCCACTGTAGGAGGATGAACTTTTTACAGGATAAACCCATTTATCCAAACCTGCTGATTTATTTCAAGGATGATTTCTTGGCAAGAATTCCCAATGGGGAATGCCGAGCAAATGCACATTGGGAGATTCTGGGAATTGCTGTCACCCCTGCCTTCATCAGGAGCTCCTGGACAAGCTCCTGGAAAGCTGTGGGTGATTGTCTGGAGGACAGGCTGTAAGAATGTCACAGCATCCCCTGAGTTCTGCAACACCTGAAACCTCCTGAAGCCTCTGAAATCGGCTTATCCACACAAAGAAAGGGAATTCATAATGGAGCCAGGAGGCAAACACAGCCACTGACCTAAACCAAACTTTGTTCACCTGAAAAATCAGCCTGAAAACACAATCCCTGCAAGCTCTGGATCTCCATCCAGCCCAATGTCCAGCCCGGGTAGAGTAACCAAATGAAAAACACAGAAGTTTCTTAGGAAAGGGTTTGTAACAAACATCCAAAATTACTGACTGCCTTAATTCCTGCTTTTCTGGCGAGCTGCATGACAGGCACGGGGGATTATTGTGTTGAAGTCTGTTCCCTGCACAGCAGAGGTGAGGGTGTCTCCCCCAGCCCCATTCCCAGGTGAGCTCTCTTGCCTTTGCTGAGGATGCTCCCAGTCCCTTCCCAGACTTATGGAACTTGGGGGAACTGAGGATCATGGAATGGTTTGAGTTGGGAGGGACATTAAAGCTCATCTCATTCCACAGGCAGGAACACTTTCCACTGTCCCAGGCTGCTCCAAGCCCCAGCCAGCCTGCCCTTGGACACTGCCAGGGACCATGGGGCAGCCACAGCTCAGGCCACAGCTCATCCACCCTCAAAGGGAAGAATTTATCCCAATATCCCACCTGCACCTACTGGATCCTAGACCTGAATCTTTGAGACCTTCCTGCTCCTGCTGGATCAGGCAGAGGGGGCAGCAGGATCAGGAATCAGTGAGAGGGAAAGCAAAGAGTGTAAGCCTTGTTTCCAAAAATCCACACAACTCCCTTCAGAAAGCAGCAGCACTTCCAGAGGCTGGGAACAACCAGAATTCACACCTCACTGCAGTGCTGGCCACAGAACCCAGGCAACCTCTGGAGGGACAACCAGGCAGGGTTCTGGTGTCCCACGCTGCTGCAGAACTCAGCTCAGTGTTTTGCTGTGGGAATGAAGGATGGAGTCTCAGGAAAAGGAACTCAGGCACAGCCAGGTCAGGGTCAGGTGCTCAAGCTCCAGCCTCTGGTTCTCCATCATAACGTGGTCTTTGGCAGCACTCACACACCCATCACAGAATCATGGAGTTGGTAAGGCCAGACAAACCCAGCATGATCACCCAGTCCACTGCTCCCCCAGCACTACCATGTCCCCAAGTGCCACATCCTGGCACCAGCCAGGAGTCATCGGCCTCTTGCCCACCTGGGCACACCTGGCTCATGTCCAGCCCCGGACAAAGGAGTGGGAGACAAAGTGAGTTGGGGGTGGGGTGAGGGGTAACAATTTTATTTTTGCAATAAACAAAGTTATTCTTTGACCCAGATGCACCAACCACAACCTTCCTCTCCCACAAAAACACACAAGTCGTGAACAGCCCCCAGACCTTGCACCAAAGCAAAGATGAGCTCAAGGCTACTGACTTTCAAGCCATAAAAAGAGAAAGAGCTAGTGGGAAAAAGCTGGTTTATGGCAGCCTGGCTGGCCAAGGATTGCTTTGGATCGATACCCGAGGCTGTCAGACAGGCTGCTGACTCAGCAGAGGTGCTGATGCAATGTTTTTGTGAGCAGGACACCAGGGTAGCCACCACCATCTGCACATGGACAGCACCAGGGATAAGCCCCACAAACTGCCCTGCCCTCCTGGGCTGAACTCCTGTGACACAGGAGTGTGCCAGACACACCCAAAGGGTGCTTTTGGGGTGCCCACTGGCTGTGGCTCACATCAAACCCATCTGGGCTCCTCCTCCATGCCTGCCCTTCCCCAGGTGAAGCCTTAGATGGAAGCTCCCAGCCAGGGATTAAGCACCCCAAGCAGTGCCCAGGAGCAGGGCTGGTTCACAGCAGGAGGTTAAAGGCAGATCTGTTTGCTAAACACAGCAAAACAATATGAGAGGTGTTTTCCCTCTCTCAGGTGGAACAAAAGGAGTTTCCATCACAGACAGACACCTGGTCTGGCCAGGGAGACACAACCTGAAAGGCCTCAAACATTTCAGCCTTCCACATTCCAGCTGTTAACCCCATTCTGCAGGTAAAGGAACAAAAGCCAGCAGAAGCTGGGGTTAAACCCTCTGCAGCACTGGGATTCAGAAAGCAGAGGTTTCCAGCTCCCTGCCCTGAGCTGCTGCCTCTCCAGAGCTCAGAGGGATGAACTGGAAACAGATACCTGAAAGGAGCTGACAAGAAACAGGGGAAGGGACCTTTACTAGAGCCTGGGGTGGTAGGACAAGGGGGAATGGCTTCCCACTGAGAGGGAGCAGGTTCACATGGGATATTGGGAAGAAATCCTTCCCTGTGAGAATGGGCAGGCCATGGCATAGGGTGCCCAGAGCAGCTTTGGCTGGCCCTGGATCCCTGGAGGTGTCCAAGATCAGGATGGGGCTTGGAGAAGCCTGGGACAGTGTCCCTGCCCGTGGCATGGGGTGGCACTGAGTGGGATTTAACCCAATCCATTCCATGATTCTTTACTGCCCTAATCAAAACCTGGAAATGGATGGGAAGTGTGATACTCCTGAAAAGCAAACAGGGCATTAAGTGTGTCCTTGACCCCTAGGGAGGTGCTGGAGTGTGGGAAACCCAAAGGTGCTGGAATCCATGTCTGGGCTTTTTTAGCAGAAAATGTGAGCTAGGGAGGGCAGAAACCCATCAGCCTCTGCAAATTTCAGACTATGGAGCCCTCACTGTGCTGTGCAGTGGGGGTGGAGAGAAGAACCTACAAGCCTAAAGGCCCATGGTGAGATGCTGGTGTGGGCAAAGGGCAGTGCCAGAGCCTGGGAAAGAGGGAAATGTCAGCTCCACCATGGGACTGACTTTGAGGCAGCCCAGTTCCTTCTTCAGAATCACCAGGGAGTCAGTGTGAGCTTGGTTCTTTGCAGCCAGCCAGCATCCCTTTGGTTCCTTGTCAGTGGAGCTGGGAGCAGTGTGGAGCTCCACTCCTGCCAAACGCATTGCACAGAACCACGGAATGTCCTGAGCTGGAAGGGACCCACAGGGATCAGATCCAACAGACACCCCAACAATCCCACCCTGTCCAGAGGCTCCTGCAGCTCTGGCAGCCTCGGGGCCGTGCCCATTCCCTGGGGAGCCTGGGCAGTGCCAGCACCCTCTGGGGAAGAACCTTTCCTGATCTCCAACCTCAACCCCCCTGGCTCAGCTCCAGCTGTTCCCTGGGGCCTGTCCCTGCTCACATAGAGCAGAAATCGTAGCTAACCATCCACGTTTCTCCCCCAAACTAGCACCTCAGTGGGGGAAAATCCCAACCAGTTCCCAGCAAATAGCAGGCAGCGAGCAACAGAGGATTGCCTGAAATCTGTGAGGGGGAAAAGCAGGTGGGAAGGGACAGATCTGAGGGGCAGACTAGTGCTGGGGTGGTGGCAGTGCAACCCTGCTATTACAGAACTGGAAGGATTGCTCTGCACGCCCTTGGAGCCCTGGCCTGAAAGGAGGGAGAAATGGGATTAAACCCACAGGGAATCTCAGCACAGAGAGGTGTGAGGGGCTGGGAACAGCACCCGCAAACCACCAGGCAAACCCAAACCACAGCTGAGCCAGGACAGGAAAACACAACCCAGGGATTCCATGTGAAACACATTTCATGAGCCTGACCCACCCAACGGGCTGGAGGAGGATTTGCTGCAGCTTCCACTCGTTTGAGCGGAATAAATCAGAGAGCATTTGTTCTTGTTTTGTAAGGATTTTCTTTTTCCTCAGCTCACAGGAAAGGCAATGCATGGCGAAGCAGAAGCACCGGATATTGGGGATGAGGAAAGCAGGAGCTGTCCTGCCATGCTTTGTGCCATGCCTCAAGCATGGGTGTGTAGGGAGGCTTAAATACCAAATGCTTAGAAAGAGGCAACAAAATAGCGCAGTCAAATCCACATTTTGTTAATCAGCAAACAAGAATTCAGGGAAATGGTGCAAATTTCAAGTTCATTTCTACCATTCAACGACAAAATGAGCTCCCCAAGATGTCCCTTTGTCACCATCCCAACAATCAGCATTAACCAGCACCAGCCCGAGCAGAGGAACGGGCAAATCCCTGATCATCACTTCTTATGAAACCCTGGCATTTCAAAGCATCCAGGAATCCTGTTCAGAGCAGGCTGCAGCATCCCCTGCACACCCCACACCTGCCGAGACACAACGAGTCCTCGTCTGCAGAAACCCCAAAGTCTGGGAGGTGTCAGGAATTCCCAGCAGCTGCTGGGACTGGGAAGGAAAACGCCTGGCCCAACACCAGCTCTGGGAAGAGCAGGAGGGATTAAAGGTGGCTGCTCAGAGGAGCTGAGTGCAGAAACTCCACAGTGGAGGAGTGCTGCTGCTCCAGAGGGAGCTGCACCTGGCTCTCTCCTTCCAGGTGTTTTGGGCAGGTGGCAAAAGGCTCTGGTGTGCATCCGGCACCAGGGACAGGAAAAGGCAGCGATTCCCACGGCCAACCCCTTCCCTGAGAGCTCAGAGTGAGGATAACAACACCCAAAGAGCTCACGAGTGCCGTTCAAAGCATAAATAAATCACACTGCAGGCTCTCCAGAGTGACAGAAGCCCAGCTGGGATGATTAATCCGTGCCCCAGATTCCCCAGTGTGAGAAATCTGGGGATGGACAGTTCTTCCTGCAGCCACTCCAGCTTCACAGCAAGATTCTGACATTTCTGAGCTGCTTTTTACCCAGAAAACCCCAAATCACTCCTCAAACCAGAGATCATCTTCTGCCCACTGAAGCCTAATGGGAATCAAAGTCTTGGAATGGTTTGGGTTAGAGAGGACCTTAAAGCTCATCCCATTCCCTGCCATGGACAGGGACACCTTCTAGATTTTCTCCAAGTCCCATCTAACCTGGCCGGGAAAGAGAAGCTCCAAATAAATAAAAGCAACTCTGCCAACTTACCTTAAGCCTCCAAAGCTCCAAACTATGAGAAAACTTGCACAAGGCACAAGAGAAAACGAGCCAGGGAAATGCTTCCAAAGGAATCTGGAAACCAGGGAGAGATGCAGTGCACTGGAATTGCCAGTTGCTGGTGCCTGAACTGCATCCACATTTCCCACGGGGGAAAACGAGGATTCTCAGTCATGGATGTTGCAGTGGGAGTTCAGTCAGCTAAGATAAATATTTAAAGATTGCCATAGAAATGGGGCAGAGAACACAATCCAGAGCAGCTCCTGAAACAGCAAATTCCTGATGGGAAGAGCCCTGATTCCTGCAGGTTGCTCGGCATGAGCCACTACTTTCACGTGGATGTGTCACTCCTGCTCTGCTTTGATGCAGCAACGCAGGCGAGTTCAAAAGGAATTCTGACCTGGATTTCCCAACCCTGGCACAAGCTGTGCTGGCTGCTCCTGGTAGCACAGCCTGGATGCTGCTGGGGACAGCCCGGAGAGCCGACGGCAAGAGACGCGCTCTGAAAGGAGAAACATCCCTGGAGAAACACCCCTGGAGCACACTAGCACTTCCCAAAGACCTCTTCCCAGCTTTTATCTGGATTTGGGCCAAACCTGAGCCTGGCTCCAGCTCCAACACCTTTCTTGAGCCCTCACAGCTGTCTCCAGGTGATGCTGCCTTCCCCAAGGTCGAAGCCCGAAACTTACCCAGCTTCAGCCTGAGGAAAATCCTGAATGGATGTTTTCCAACAAAGCCTGCCCTGACGGAACACACAGGGAAAAATCACTTCCCTCGGAGGCGCAGCTCTGTTTACACAGAGAGTGGGAAGCCTTTTCCAGCAGCCCTCGCTCACATCCTGTGGAAGTGGCGGGGATGGAAGCGGGCTGTGCCCAAAGCTCTTGGAAGCCCTGGGAACAGAACTCCACGGATCAGCCACGTGCTGGGAATGCACAACCAGCCCCAGCCCTGTGTCCCCACTGCTGTCACTCACATTGCTGTGTGCATCACATTTCCTGGGATCAAGGATGGGATGAGGAGCACATCCCAGGGAGCAAACACCTCTCCGAAAGGTGCCCGATGCAGTGGCTGAAATCCCCAAATCAAAGGTCACACACGTTCAGCAGCGGGAATAAACCAACCCCACCTTCATTCCAAGCCCAGGCAGGGCAGGAACACGTGTCCTGTAGGTGAGCTTCCTTCAGGGGCTGCTCCCACAGCAGGGAAACCAGAGTCTCAGGGAATAAAGGCTGAAGTGAACTCAAAATCCCAAACTGTACCCACTGCCTGTAAAAAACCACGAGAGAAAATGCTAAAACCATCCGGAGCCTTTCCCTTTCCCGAATCCAAGAGCTTCACCTGCCACCCTGCAAGAGCAATGCTGCCTGGGTGGAGTCACCTGTCAGGGGAAACAGCAGGAAAAGCAGGCACAAACATCCCTGCCATGCCAAAACAACCACGGGATGTGGCTCTGCCATCGCCCGAGCACAGAGACACGGAGCTCCTGGAGAGCAGGATGGAACGACTCCATGGAACAACACAGCGTGCAGGACAGGCACCACTCAGCCTGCCCTGGAAAACTCTTCAGGCTGGATGGGGCTTGGAAAGACCTGGGATTGGGGAAGGTGGCCCTGGTCTGTAAAGCCCTTCCAACCCAAACCCTTCTGGATTTGATGAAATAGCTGGAATTCCACTCTCTTTTCTCTCAACTGAGACACCGAGGAAAACCCAAGGGGACAGGATCTAAGGGGAAAATCCCAGTTTTCAGCCTTTCTCTGGCATTAGAATAAGGGAAAGGAAGGACGGATGGTGGAGGGAACACACGGAGCTGTGGGAATGAGGAAATCTCCCCCTCCAGCTCTTGATCTCCAGAAGGGCAGAGCCCCGGCTTCGGCGCTATGTCGCGACACAAAACACTTTGTCAGGACACGGCAGCACCGCCCCCGAGCTGAAGGACAGGTGGGGAAAGGCCCCTTCCCAGCCAGGGCGCAGATTTAGGTCAGCAGCCTCTCCCCGGGAATTCGCTGCAATTCCCGTCTTTTCCAGTCGAGAAAAGAGTTCCAGCTGCTGACCCGAGCCGGCTCCCGGGGATGATTAAAGCCACCCGAGAACAAACGACATTCCCGGCGATCCCGGGGTTATCTCCCATCCCCGCTCCGCAGACGAGCATTCCCGACTCCCCTTTTGTTCCTGCTCCGAGCATCCCTTGGAGTTCAGGTCATCAACAACGAGACAGCCCGGCCCTGCTCCCGCTGGAAAACCCGCCTGGGAAAGCCGAGAGGTTGGCGAGGATGAGATAATGTGAGATAATGTGAGATAACGCTGCTGCTGCTGCTGCTGCCCAGCGCTGCAGCGGCTGCTCAGCCCAGCCCCGCCGCCACACGAACGCGATCCCAAACCAAGCCATTCCCAAAGCCCCGAGCGGAGACACTGGGGGGAGCGACACCCCAAAACCCCCGGGGGTGCCGAGCTGGGCACCTGGGCTGCTCCAGCAGCGCGATTCCAGCACGGAAATCCAGGGAATGCCACACACACACGGCCGGCGGAGCGAGGGCACACACGGAGAGCCAGCGCACACCGAGCCTCACCTTTGTTTTCACACGCACCCAACGCGAGATGAGCTTTTGGGGACACCCCCAGACACGTCTGCCCCCCTAAAAACCATATTACCCCCTGGAAAAGCCATATTTCCCCCCCCAAAAGCCATGCTTCTCCCACCCCAAAAGCTGTTTCCTCCCCAAAAACCCTTACCCCCCCCCCCCCCAAAAAAAGCTGTTTGCTCCCCATCGCCGGCACTGCCTGTGCCTTGGCACTGCCCCATGCCAGCACTGAATTCTGGGGAAACAGGTTTTTTCGGGGAGAAATGGGGGCTTTTGTTTGTTTGTTTGTTGGGGGGGGATATGGCTTTTTGGGGAAGGATGGCGTCTGAGGGGTAAACATGGCTTTTAGGGAGGAAAACAGGTTTTAGGAGAGAAACGTGGCTTTTTGGGGGAAACATCAGGTATTCTGGGGAAACATGGCTTTTAGGGAAAACAGGGCTTTTCTGGGGGAACACGAGGTTTTTGGGGAAATGTCTTTAAGGGAGGAAACACGGCATTTTCCGAAAGACTGCTTTCGAGAGGGACACGTTTTGCTTTTTTGTTTTTTTTTTTTTTGAGAAGGAAACACGGCTTTCAGGGCGGAAAACACGGCTTTTTTAGGGGGCAAAGCGGCTTTCAGGGGGACAGCCCTGAGGGAGCCCCCGGGGCCGCCTGCCCCTCACAGCCCGCAGCTAGGAAGGAGCTTCCCCCCTCCCAGAAGGGGAGCAGCGACCCCCCAAAACGCTGTGAGGGGCCGGGACAGCGGCTGGCACAGGGGCTGCCTCCACCCTCCAATGTGGCCCCCTCCACACCAGGCCTGTCCCGCCCCGAGGGGCCCGTCCCGCCGCCCCGCTCCCCGGGGAAAGGCCCCGCCTGTGCAAGCCGCACCGCGGCGCCGCTCTCACCTGCCGCCGGGCCGGGCCGTAGCCGGGCCGGGCCCTCAGGGCTGCGGGCGGCGGAACCGCTGCGTCGCCCCGGTGACGGCTCCGACCGGCGCCGCCATCTTCCCTCCCCGCCCTCCCGCCGCTGCCCCGGCCGCGCCGGCCACGCACCGCGCAGGCGCGGGGCCCGCCCCTTGGCGCCACGTGACGATGCGGAGCGAATGGGGTGTGGCGTCATGGTGGCGCCATGATGGGAAGGTCAAGTCTTCACTCTGCGGAGCAGCGCGGGGGCCGCCATGTTGGGACGGTGCCGCCGCCATGTTTGGAGAGGCGGGCGGGCGGGCGAGGCCGCCATGTTGGGGAGGTCGGCGTTGAGGCAGGGGTGCCAGGGCGGGGCTCGCTCCCTGTCCCGCTCCTTCCCTGTTTCCCACCCTCATCCCCAGCCCCAGGAGGCGCATCTGAGGGGACCCGCAGGGGTGCCCCTCAGCGCTGCCGCTGCCCCGCCGTGTCCCCGCGTACCCCTCAGCGAGCCGGAGCCTCTGAGGGCTCAGCAGGGAGGCGGGATGTGAGCTGCTCCTGAGGGGCCCCTCCTGCCATGGAGGTGAGCAAAGGAGGGAGCGGAGCCCATTCCACGGGGGCACATCCCTGTGTGGGGCTGGGTTTTGGCATCACGTCCCGCTGTGTGGGGACATTATTCCCCAGGCAGAATGTAATCACTGCCACCCGGTCTGTCTCTCCCAGAGCCGCATCCCACATGGAGGAGCCTGCTCAGCACCCCGAGGAGATGCTCCAGAGCATCCTGTGCAGGGCTGGGATAACCCGGGACAGCCCCGGGATGTGTCCCAG
>CM031875.1:5603769-5615488 GCA_018697195.1 Certhia americana
AAGCGGGGAGCCCATTCCACGGGAAGAGGACATGTGCACCATGTGTGAGGAAGCTGGGGTTTTTAGGCATCACGTCCCGCATGTAGTAATGAGGCACAATTATATACCCCAGGCGAGAATGTAATCACAATAGCCACCCTGTCATCGTGTGCTCCCAAGACCGCATCCAGACATAGAGAGGAGCACTGTTCAGCACCACCCCAGAGGGGCGATGTCCGAGAGCATCCCTGTGCAGGGTTTGGGAAAAACCCGGGACAGCCCACGAGCAGATGTGCCCAAGTGACTCTGTCCAGGAGCTAGCGGCAAGATAACAGCCCGTGGCCAGCCCCCAGGATGTGATACCCAGTGACTAGGTGCAGGGTTGGGAAAACCAGGGAGACAGCCCCGGAAGTATGATGGACCAGCAGATAGCACATCTGATGAAGGGCGTGGGAAAAACCCGGGACAGCAACCCGTGAGATGTGTCCCAGGCGACTAGTGCGAGGCTATGGTAACCCTGGGACATGGGTAGGTGTCACGGTGCTCTGTGCAGTGGCTGGGATAACACCAGAGGGAGAGAACACACGTGGGGTTTGTTCCCCGTCCAGGTGTATCCCTGATTGAGGTGTGACACAAGCCATCGCAGCTGCTGAACGATTCGCCAGAGTAGGATCGCTCAGATGGGTGGATAAATAGACATATTGTGATATCTCGGGTAGCAATATACAGAGTAGGGAAAGAAAGGAAGGAGGTTTTGTGTACAGCAGGAAACGTCCACAGGGATAATGCGATAGCTGGAACGGTGTGAGAAAGGCGGAAGGTGAGAGCCAAACGCGATGTGCAGGCATTGGACTGCGAAAAATCGCGGTGCCCTATGTGCCTATCTGAGGAACATCCCAGCAGGATAGGGGCAGAAGCAGGCCCAGGCTGCTGCAGCATAGTCGCGAGGAGAAGGAGGGGAAAGGAGAAAGCTAGATCCGCACCCCCACTGAGACTAGCGTGAAAGAGTAGAGAGAATCCGAAGGAGTTTAACACCTCCCAAAACCCTCAGCTCACAGTTCCACCTTGGATATAAACAGACCTTCCCCCTCCAAATCCACCTGCGGGGTGTCCGGAGCTGTCCCTAGCACACAAATTTTTGGATGGCAGAGGAGCGGGGCTCTGGCTCGTAGGCAGACCCACAGTCCCGAGACGGGCATTTTTCCTTAGTCGGAGGTGAGCGCATTGTGAGAATCTGAGGAGTCACAGTCGCCATCTAGCCGCAAACCTGGGGGGGGGACTCTTGGGTAGAGAAATTGGAGGCAAAAAACGTTAAAGATTTAAGGGCAGGTTCTGTTATAGGCATCCCTGCGTGAAAATACGGTTTGGTTGAGTTGTTTTTTTTATTAAGGAGTATGAAGGGGCAGTTATCTTATGAGCCGAAGTAGAAGGAAATGCGGAAAAGTCCCGGATCCCAAAGACCTGTGTTTGTTTTATGGTCCTGGAGGCTCGAAGAGGGGAACGTTGGCGATGAGTGAATATCTGTGCACTGATAAATGAGAAAAGGCCAAAGAAATTACAAGGCCTTCGGGGAAGTTTTGATGTTCCTGAACGGTGGGAGCGACTCTTGTGCATCTCGTTAAGACGCAGCTAGTGGGTCTTAAATGAAGGAGCAGGGCAGAAGTTTGAGGGTGGAGAAATGACACAACGACATCGGATGTGCGTGTAGGGAGCGGAGTCAGAGGCGGGATTGCAAGGTGCTTGAAATAGTCTGAATTGGGGAGAGGCAGATGAAGTTTGTACCCAAAGCCTCCCCAAAAGGAGAGGCATTAGGGGAGAAAAATGCCTCAAAATTAAGAGGGGTCTTGGAGGAGAAACACCCTAAAAGTAAGAGAAGAGACACTGAAGACTTAGGCAGAGATGACAAAAACTATAGAAAATAGGGTGAAAAAAAAGGACCCAAAAGAGCGGGCGACAAAGCATCCCAATACATAAGAAAACCAGCCAGAAAGTAAGAGAGAGAAAGTCCCTAAAATTGTGGGGGGAAAAAACACACCAAAAATTTAAGGAAGAATACCTCGAAAAGAATCACGCCCGCAAATAAGGAAGACACTCAAATGTGAAGGTATAGAAAAAACCAAAAATTAAGGGAAAACGCCTCAGCCACCGAAACACCTGCATTCATCAGCGCGGCGAGAGTCTCACGCCCGCTGAGGGGGCGCCGTGGCGGGCGGCGCGCCTGGGTCCGCGCGGTACTACCAGCCCTTTCGGACGCCGCTCGTGCGTTGCAGGGAGCGGTGCCGGCGGGCGGCACGCGCCATGCGCGGGGCGCGGGCCCGGCTGGCGGAACGGGAATTAAAATGGAAGATGAGATGGTCGCGGCGAGGAGCTGGGTGCAGGAGGCGGCTGACACGCGGGTGAGGGCGGCGGCGCCGAGGGCGGGCGCGGCGGCCCGGGGCTTCGGGGGAGGCCGCGGGGGAGGGCGGGCGCGCTGGGCGCTCGTGCCTGTGGAGCGGCGGGGCGCGTCCGGCGGCGCGCGGCGCTGCTAGGCCCCTCTTAAAGGGGCCCGGCCTCGCCGGGCGCGGGGGGGCAATCGCGCCGCCCCCAGGCTCCGTGCTCGCCGGTCCTCAGTCCCACTCCAGCTCCCTACTTGGAGCGCTCCCTGCCTATCCTCCGGCCCGCCGGGTGGCTCGGTGCTCAAAGCTCCCTCGGCCCGGAGCCGGAAGCGGGGGCTCGGCCCCCCCGCTCCGCTTGTGAGGGGGTGAGGCGGGCCCGGGGGAGGACGTCGCGAGTTGAGGGCCGGGAATGTTGCGTGCCCCAAAGGGCCTTTTCCACCTGGATCGAGACAACGTGTCCGCCTCGAGGGGGCGCGCCGGGGGGCCCCTGCTTTAGCTCCTCTCGGGAGCTGCACAGTTGGCCATCGGGTTCTCAGGCCGAGGATTTTCGGTGTGTGCTAGTGTTTGCAAACACGCATGGGGTTGCTCTAGCAGAGGGCTGCCCTCTAGCAGGGGGGATCTGCTCTGCAGAGGCTGCTTTAAGCAGAGGTGCGTGCGGCTGTTGGGAGGGCGGGGACACCTCTCTCTGGGCAGATCTGCGTTAAATTAGTTCCTGGGGTCGACTGAGGATCAGAGGGCAGGAAAAAGGATCCTCCGGGACAGATCTGGGTGAGTGAGAGCCTGAAGGGCTTGTGGGCGAGGGAGTGGGTTACACCGGGCCAGAGACAGGGGAGCAAAAATAGAAGCCCTGTAACTCAACTCTCCGAGGGGCTTGTGGGCCAGGCTGGCGGCGGAGCTCTGCCGAGGCAGGGGCGGCTGTCGCCCGGCCGACCGAAACTTCCAAGCGCCCTCCCAAAAACCGCTCCATGAAGGGGCACCGGGCTGGAGACTCCGAAGCCCGTGGACTGTGGCCTTGAGTATGGTTTAAATGGGGCCCCGTGCCTCCAGTCCTGCCACGGAGGCAGCCTTCTTCCCAGTTTGTCCTTCCTGTCTTGGTACCCTCAGGTGCTTTTCCTTAGCAAGGAGAAACTCCCTGTCACTCGACCTTTTCTCACACCTTTTTCCACTCCAAACTGCTGGGAACTCATGGTCATAACCTCAAGGGTGCTAGTGCTTGGTACGGGCAAGGGGGGAGATTCCCTGGGGGAATTCACACAAACCTGAGGTTGGCAGAAGCCCCTCAGGACCACCAAGTCCACCCTGTTGGCCCAAGCCAACATTGGTCCCCAGCCCAGGAGCTGGGTGCCACATCCAAGTGTTCCTGGGACACCGCCAGGGATGGGCACTCCAACCTTCCCTAGGCGCGTTCCCAATACCCTGACACCCTTTCCATAGCAGGGAATTCCTGCTTGGGTCCACTCTGAGCCTTGCCCTGACCAGCCTAGTAGGCCATTCTCTCTGCTATCTGTCCCTGTTCCCTGGCGAGCAGAGCGTCCAATCCCCGGCTTGCCTCCCTACTGTCAGGGAGTTGTGCAGAGTCCAAGAAGCGCCCCCCTGACACTCCTTAGCTCCAGGCCTGAGCCCCTATCCCAGTCACCTTCAGCCACTCCACCTGCAGGCCTCGGCAGGGAGGAAGCAGCTGCTGGTGTTTAGTGCAGTTGTTGGGTCTCTGGAGCCTGTGGGAGCCCTTGGAGGGGTGTGAGGAAGCAAGCGGGCACTAGTGGCAGGCTGGGATATGGGACAAGGCGGCAGGAGCTGCCTAGGGTATTCCTAGAGGGGTCAGGAAGGGCATTTTCACTCCATGCCTGGCAAGGAGGAGTCATGGAGATGCTGGTGGTGCCACAGAAAGGGGGATGCTGAGCAGGATGGAGCACTGGTAGCAATGGAGGACGAAGCCCAGCCTCCCTTGGGCCCCGTGGTTCTGTGGTCCTGATGGCTGTGGTGAAGCTGAAGATGTTCCGTGAACCAAAAAAAAAGCAAAGCAGGTGGGGAAAGAGGGGCAGCCACACGTGCAAGGGAAGGGAGGGCCTCTGGCCCTCCCTGTCGGCCCACAGTGCCTGCCTAATCCTCACGAGGGAAGCTCTTAGATCTCTGCCCTGTGGAGCGAGGGGACTAGGCCCCGAGGAAAAGCAGTGGTAGCTGAGCCAGGGGGGTGGTTGGAGATCAGGAAAGGTTATTCCCCAGAGGTGTGCGACGGACACTGTACCCAGGCTCCCCAGGGAAAAAATGGGGCACTGGCCCCCGAGGCTAGCAGCTGCTGAAGAGACTCTGGACAAGTGTGGATTGGTAGGGGCCAGGAGTGGGACTGGGTTGATCCTTTCCAGCTGAAGAACATTACGTAGTGGGGTGGCTGTGATGTTCCTCCAGCCCAGGCAGCACGAGTGGATCCCAAGCATAAGGCACGAGGCTTGGCAGTGCTGCTGGGTGCTCAGGAAGAGGAGGCTGCAAGTCATAGAAAAGACACCAACAGAGGAGCCAGCTTCAAAACACCATCCTGTTCTGGACAGTGCCAGGAATACAGGAGAATGGGCAGGAGTTAGGCTGGGATATGGAAGGGAGTCTGACCCCTGGAGAGGGTGCCCAGATCAGCTGTGGTCTGCTCCCGGATCCCTGGAGGTGTCCAAGGCCAGGCTGGATTGGGGGGCTTGGGGCGGGACAGTTGTGAGGTGTCGCTTGACCTATGGCAGGGGTGGCAGCTGGTGAGATGGGCTTAGAGCGTCCCTCAGGCACCAAACCATCTCTGATTTTGTGAGCTGATCCTCGGAATGTTGAGAGACAATGAAGTTTTTATGACCCTTCAGCACATGATGGGAAAGAGTTAGAGATGTAGCAAGAGATCCATGGTGGGTTTTGGGATAGTATGGCGCTTGTGCCGCAGCATGTACTCTTTAATATTCCACCACAAGGTATTCCTGAGGGAGAAATAAATCCAAGTTTAGTGGTTTGCAGTTTTTGTGATGAGGCTTGAGAACTTGCTGATTGCTGCCAGCCCTTATAAAAAGGTTTTTTGTCAGCCAAAGATGGGCAGCTCTGGGCCTGAGCAGAGCTCGCCAGAAATTCACTTAATTATCCTTTGCAGACTTCTCTCAAATCTAGGCATCAGAGAGAATCTCGGTATATGTTGAGGAAAACCCACCAAATCCTATCTGCTTTGTATGGTTGTCAGGGAGCTGTAAAACATCCTCGGTGGTTGTTGAGGGGTTGTAAGTGGAACTATCTAGCGTTGTTTCTTACGGGATTGTGCTGTCAGAACTGTCCCAAAATGGAAAAAACGCAATAGTGGGAATGTGCCCCCCGTTGAGCCCACCCCACAGAAGGCAGGTGCCCTCTGCTCTGGCATAGTCCCCTTTGTCCAGACAAAATGCCAAGGGCTCCTACGTAGGGGGCTCTGGCACCTCCACCTTGTTCTACATTAGAGCCCTGGAATGTCCGTAGGAATGGGGAGGTTTTTGCTTGATCTGTGGAGTTACAGATGGAAAACCAGGTGTACCGTATGTGTGAGTTTGTCTGAGTGAGGACATAGGGTGTCGGGTGGGAAAAGGGCTCCTCAAAGGCCAGCCTGGGTCAGGAAAACACTAATGGGCTTAATTCCTGGCTTCTTGTTTTTTCTGTATGTTTTGTGGGCCCAGCGGAGAGGGAAAACAGCAAATGAGGAGGTCAGTTGGTGACAGACTCATGTCTGTTTACCTGGTTGTAAAAAACAAATATAATTAAATGTTGGGTGGGAAACGGCTGGGCGCCGCCGGAGAGATGAGTGTGGCCATGGGTCATGGGGAGAAGGTAAATATCTCAGCTTGGAATTAGGTGCGTGACAGATGGATCATTAGGTTTATCCAGTTTGCCAAAAAATCTGGAGTGTGTCAGACAGTCTGTTGTAATTAATTGATTTCAGATCAGAATCTCTTTCAGCTTCATCCACAAAGGGGAGAGAGGACAGCGTCTGTTGCTGCCCTGGTGAGCAGGGGACGGGCCCTAGCGGAAACGCTGGAGCTGAGCCAGGGGGACGGTTAGGTTAGGAGATCAGGAAAGGGTTCGTCCCCAAGAGGGTGACTGGCACGTAGCCCAGGCGTCCCCAGGGAGGATGGCAACACGGTCCCCGAGGAAAGGGACTGCCAGAGCTAGAGGGAGCCTGGATAGGGGAGCAGGGTGGGAGGTGGTTGAGGGTGTCCTGGCAGGGCCAGGGAGCGTGGCATCTGATCCCTGTGGGATTGATGCCAGAGCTGCAGGTAGCCTCTGGACAGGGTGGGATTGTTGGGGTTGTCTGTGCAGGGCCAGGGGCTGGATCTGACCTGTGGGTGCCACGAGCTGCAGGAAGCCTCTGGACAGGCGTGGGAATTGTCGGGTGTCTGTGCAGGGCCAGGGGCTGGATCTGATCCCTGTGGGTGCGCGAGAGCTGCCAGGAGGCTCGTGGACCAGGATTGTTGGGGTGATCTGTAACGAGGGCCACAAGGACGGTGTGGGGTCTCTGTGGATCCCTTCCAGCTGAGGACATTCCATGGTTCCTTGCAGCGTCAAACATTAATTCGGGCCAATTCAAAGCATGGTTTAAAAACCCATGAATTAGTCTCGCCTCGTGTGTTCATTTTTCCCCCAGAGTTGCAGGACTGGCTCCCACCTGCTTGCCTCCAGCCTCCCAGTTGGCCCCCAGCGATCCCAGCTGTGCTTGGGGACTGGTGCAGTGTCCCCAGGAAGGGAGCATCGCAGACCTTGCCAATCTCCCTGCCCGGTCACTGTGGGACCATTCCAGAGGCTGGGAAATAGGACTATTGTACCTGACGTGGGGGTGGGGATTTCACCTGTTGAACTTGGGAGGATATGTCCACCTGAGGGGGCACAGCCAGTGTCCTTCTGTCACCTAAGTTAACACGTGAGGGGAATGGGGTGGAAAGGTGTCACCTGCCAGACAAAGCTCCAGGTCATTGGATATGTGGAGGTCTGCAGCTCCTGTCACTTGTTTTTGAGTGCTGACTGGGATGAAGTCCTGCAGAGTCAGAAGGGACATATGTTGGGAGCGTGACACTGTAACCTCACCTTCTGCCTAATGAGGCGGGTGGGGTTGGTGGCTGCGAGGGGGGGAGGCGGCGCGAGGAACGAGGTTCGGTAGTGATGGCGAAGGAGCGGATAGTCGCAGTGAGCGGAAAAAACTGGTGTTTGGTGTCAGGGCCATAGTGAGAGGTCGTGGAAACCCCAGAATGATTTTGATGATGGAAGGGACCTTAAAGCATCCAACTGGGCAGGCTCCCAAGGTGCTCCAGCTTGGGCCTTGGAACTTTCCAGGATCCAGGGCACCGCTAGCCAGGGCCCTCGCTGCCTGCTCAGCAGGGTGCAATTCCTTTCCAATATCCCATCCAGCCCTGCTCTTCTGGCAGATGAGGAACCAATTCCCTCGTGATCCTGTCCCTCCATGCCTTTGGCCCAGTCCCTCTCCAGCTCTCTGGAGTCTTCAGGCAACCTGGCAGGGCGGTTCTGAGCTCTCCTGGAGCCTTTCTTCTTCAGAAGGAAACAACCCCCCGCTCTCCCGAAGACAGAGACTGCCTCCATCCATCTGGGAGCCCCTTGAGAGCCTCCTCATGGCCTGGCTGCAGCTAGCACCCAGCTCCTACCTGATTGCTGTGACCCAGGGTTGGGGCAGCGTCGCAGGGGATGGGGTACACCTGAGCAGGCGCAAGAATTCCACCACGTCCCCTGCTGCCATCGTCCTGGGATGAGCAATCCAGGAGTGGGATTGTAGGACTTTCCCACCAAAAAGATTTTGGGTAAACTTTCACCAAATGTTTGCTTTAGGTGCTGTGACAGACAGGTCCAAAACAATTCTTAAACCAGGGAATGGAAGTTTCTGTTTCTGCTGCTCGGCAGCGGGAGGTTTTTCGTTAAGAAATGGGAAGTTTGGCAGTTGGGAATGAGCAGTGGGAAGTGAGGGCTGTTTTGGGGATATTGCAGCAAGGGAGGAGGAGCTGCTGCCCTCCCCAGTGCTTCCCCCAACCATCAACATCCCTGCTGGGAAAGCTGTGGTGCTGCCAGGCTCCTTCCCAAAAAACTCCCTGTCCTGTTTCTCAATGCCCGGGTGCCGAGGAGCAGGATCTGCCTGTGGAGACAGAAACACCTGGGGCTGTCCTGGGCCAGGCCTGAGCATGGCTGAACCACTGGGAGAACTAATTAGTGCAGCAGGCTGATTCCCAGTAGCCTCAGGAATTGGAATGTTGCAGCAATTAATAGATTAATTTGTCTTTGGTGGAGGGAAATACATGGATAATGAGGAGATCAGGGACTGCCCACGTCTGCTCTTTCCTGATGGTGTTTTGGGGAAGCAGTTCCAGGTTCAGGTCCCCATCAACAGCTCTTAGATCTTAAACCTTGTTTTTATTTCCTAAAGAAATGAACATTAAGCAGACTTTGGAGTCTGCAAATGCCAGAGCGTGCCATGGTGCTGTAGTGAGCAGACAAGGCCGTGGTTTTGGGAGGATCCAGGTCCAGCCTAAATGTGCCCATTCTGGTGTTTGACATTCCATGTTGTCGGAGTGAGAAGGGGTAGAAAGTTGTGCTGGGAGCAAATCCAGCAGAGAATGTGGTTAATGGTTTTCCAGAGCTTTGGAATGTTACCAGGGATCCAGGAGAGCACTGGGCAGTCCCTGTGCTCCGGAAGGGATGTCCCCTGCATTTCTGCAGAGGAGTTTTTGGAAGAGGGAGAAATACCCACACGGTGTAAGTGATGTGTACAAAGTCTCTGCCTTCCTCACATCTTCAGCTGTGGTCACTCACTAAATGTGGGATAAAAACCAGCCAGGGGTTATCCTGGTGTTCCTTCCCCAGCCCAGCCGAGCTCGGAGCTGCCAGTGTTTGTTGTGTTTGGGGAGTCCCTTCTGGCAGGATGGGGGGTAAGGCTTTGCACGTGTCTGCACATTGCAGTGATTCCCAAATGTTCTCTGGACAGCAGCACGGCTGACTTGGGCCCTGTGCTTTGCAACATCCTGGTTTTGCTTGGGAAAAACCATCCCTTTGCCTCCATCCCTTCCTGGAGGACACATTCCCGGGGTGCTGAGGGTCTCCTGCTCACCAGGAACACCCCCAAGGTATCAGCTTTAGGGTTGGGGTGGCTCTTTAGGATGCCAGGCCACAGGAATGTGGGATCTCAGCAGCAGCTTCATGTCCTGGGGTCCCTGTCTGCATTCCAAGGGGGTGTTACGGATCCCCTTTGCTGCTTTCCTCAGGGGTGGGAAGGATGGCTGTGGTGGGGTTGGAGCTCAGTTTCCGTGACGTCCTTGTCCACAAATGTGGCCCAAATGTCAGAGCACAGAGTCTCCTTCAGGCTGTTTGTTTGGGTCCTCTTTGGCATCCACAAATAATAGCCCTAAAAATAGATGGGTGAGATTCCTCACTAATCTTTGAGGAGGGGGTTTTGCACGGGGATGTGAACCTGGCCTAGTTTTTGGTGATACAGGTAAGTTTGTCTGGGAAGGGAGAGCTGGAAGAGCCCCTCAGGTGCTGCATAAACCTGGGGTTTATTCACAGTGACCTGTCCAGGTCCTTGGATGCCAAATCCAGCTGCCTCTGCAGACAGCTCATGCCTGTGGTGCTTGTAGTGCCTCTGGCACCTGCCCTCCGAGTCAGCTCCTAATTTTATCTCCTTACCCACACGGTGACAACGTGACACAGCAGAGGAGAGGGAATGACATCAGCAGGCAGAGGGATCCGTGCGGAGCAGCAGCAGGGATTTGATTTTAATTAAAAACGAGCAGTGCCAAGGTAATTCTGCTTTTAAATTGGTGCAGTGATCCCTGTCACGAGCTGATGGCTGGGGCTGTCTCTGCACGTGGTGTTCCATTCCTACAATTCCAAACATCCTAATAATGAGCACCGAGCTCCTGTCTCACAGAGACAAGTCCCTGTGTCTGAAAGAAAACACAACTTCTGACACACCAAGAGGTGTGTGAGGTGGGGAGCTGCTTTTGGCCATCTATTTAAATACAGAGGGAGACTTTTTCTACCCAAAAGTTCAGTGGATGTCTGGAGGCAGCTGGAATCCCCTGAGCAGTGCCAGGAATTCCGTGGACCCTGCCGGGCTGGCAGTTGTTGGGATGGGTGGGAGGGATTCATGTGTTTGGTGTGAATTTGATTGGTTTATGTTATTCTGCCAAGGCCCCTGCATGTTCCACAGAGAGCACAGTGCTGAAGCTGGAATTTAGGGAACATTTGAGCTGCTGCTGGCTTTGCTCCTTGTGCCAGCCTGGTGTGGGCACAGCCCCAGAGCAGGGCTTTTCCTCTGTGCTGAGGCACCTCCAGGCCTGGGCAAGAAGGACCTGGAGGGGCTGGAGCCCCAGGAGAGGCTGAGGGAACTGGGGAAGGGGCTCAGCCTGGAGCAAATGAGGCTCAGGGGGGCTCTTCTGGCTCTGCACAACTCCCCGACAGGAGGGGACAGCCAGGGGGATCAAGATTTCCCCCAGGGAACAGAGACAGGAGCAGAGGGAAAGGCTAGGGAGGTTCAGGGCGGACAGCAGCAGGAATTTCCCATGGAAAGGGTGGTCAGGGATTGGAACTTCCCAGGGAGGTTTGGAGTGCCCATCCCTGGAAGTGTCCAAGGAACACCTGGATGTGGCATTCACCAGGGTGGGGATCAGGCACAGGGTGGACTCAGCAATCCAGGGTCTTTTCCAGCCTCCATGATCCTGTGGGATCCTTGGTCAGGAGCTCCCCAAGCAGGGAGCAGCTGCTGAGTGTGTTGGCACTGGTTTGTGACCCAGGACCATGTGTGTGCTCCCTGACCACTGGCAATTTTGGGGTTTTGGAGACAAAGACACCAAGGATTTTGCTGGAAGCGACCTGCTCTGGAGTGGGAAAGAGCGAAACAGGCTCTAAAGGAATTGTGGCAGTTGTGAAGGATTCTTTGGAATAAGTTTTTGTGTTGGGCAGAGTAAAGAGTTTCATTTTTTCTCAGGCGGGGGAGGCTGCAGGGGTTGGAGTGTCCAGAGTGAGCAGGGCTGTCCAGCAGCACTGGGGCTCGGTGACAGTGACATGAGTCACCTGTTCTCAGGTGCTGGGCTGGAGGTGAGGCACTGCAATCGCAGCATCTCCCAATCAGTGCCACATTTGAACCGTGGCTGCAGCACCAGAGCTCAGCTCAGAGCCCCCAGCAGTACAGGAACAGCCCCAGAGCTCCTTTCAGAGCCCCCAGCAGTGCAGGAACAGCCCCAGAGCTCCTTTCAGAGCTCCCAGCAGTGCAGGAACAGCCCCAGAGCTCCTTTCAGAGCCCCCAGCAGTGCAGGAACAGCCCCAGAGCTCCTTTCAGAGCCCCCAGCAGTGCAGGAACAGCCCCAGAGCTCAGCTCAGAG
>CM031875.1:5615498-5628201 GCA_018697195.1 Certhia americana
CAGAGCCCCCAGCAGTGCAGGAACAGCCCCAGAGCTCAGCTCAGAGCTCCTTTCAGAGCCCCCAGCAGTGCAGGAATGGGACTTTTGCCAAGGCCACCTTGCCTCTGCCAGGTGGGAAGGAGCAGAACAGAACCGTGCCAGGGCTGCCCTGTGGCTTGTGACACCTCTGTGCCCACTGTCCCCCCTGAGGGCTCAGCCACCCTGTTTCGACCCAGAGTGAAATGATTTCAGAAGCTCCTGAGTGTTTCTCCCCCTCCCACCCCGTTGTCCTGTTGTCTCTCTCCCCCGTGCACTGCAATATTGAACAGGGGACACTCCAGGAGGACCTGGGGGCTGTAGTGAACTCTTGGAGGCCCAAAACGTGGTGTCAACACCACGGTGTCACCTGGGCTGGCTCAGGCAGCAGCCAAGCCCTTCCCCTCAGTCTGGCCTCCACTGTTTGCCACCAGCTGCTCCCCAGCATCTCCATCCTCCCCAGGATATCCACCTCCCTGCTCCCGGGCCTCTCTCAGAGGGCAGCAGGCAGCTCATACACGTTTTCCTCCCTCCTGAGCAGTGCTGGAATGGATTTTTCTCCCTCCCAGTCCCCTTGAAGAGGAAGGAAACTGCAGGTGTTTGCCCTTCCTGGGAGGTTCTGGCTGGGACCTGCCTTGTGAAGCTCTGGTTTTGTTACCTCCCTGGACACCGCAGGGTAGGAAACTCAACCTCCCACCCACCTTTTATCTTCCTGAAACGATTTATTCCCTTCTAGGTGGAGGCTGCCATGGCCTGTATGACCAACAGCCAACACTGTGGTTTGGCATCTTGTCGTGACTTGTGCTCCTTCCCTGTTGACAGGGGCAGGGAATTTCTGTCCAAACCCGTTCCTTGCCCGAGCTGTGCCCACTGTGGTTCCTGCCGGCAGCGCAGGGAAGCAGCCAGGCCTCAAAGCACAGCAGCTGCCTCCTGCCAGAAGCTTGGAATTTCCTTCTGTAGTGCCAGTTACCAGCTGGCTAAACTAGGACACTCTCAGGTAGCGTTCTCCCCCCCCTTCCTTGATGGTTAAATCAAACGCAAAAAGCTGTTTGGGAGTCTCTCTTAATGGAGCTTTCGTGAGGATCTAAAAATACCGGCGGGGTTGGGGCAGGTCACCTGCAGGAGGGTTGAAACCTGGCTTCATTCTCCTCCTCAGCCGAGTTTCTCTGCGCAATTGCTCCGGTTGCAACCACCTTTGCTGAGGTGGGTGCCAGCCTCGGGCAGAGGCTGACACCTCAAAGCCCGGCTCTGTCAGTGATTACCGTGCCCACGGCTGACTCGGCAGCAGCGTGTAGGGAGGCAGGGAGCAGCACAGGGAGGTTCCCTGTGTGCGTGTGGGGCAGGGCAGGGCCTTCTCCTGGCAGGAATGTGGCCCTGCCGGCCAGCCCTGCCCAGGGCCAGGGGCTCAGGGCTCCACTGCCCCGGAATCGCGCCCTGGATTGCCCCGGCTGTGGCTGCTGCTGCTGCTCCTGCCCGGCAGGCTTGGCTGGTCCCTGCCTGGGAGTACCTTGTTGTGGAATCCCGTGGGGTTTTACCCTCACAGGTGGTTTTTTTTGCCAGCTGAAGTGGTTAAATTGAGCCATGAGTGCCCCGCGCCGCACCGCGCCGGCTCCACGGCCTGCTGTGGGTGTGCTGCTGGTTACAGCAAAATACTCCTGGTGGTTTTCCTTTTCTCCTGGCTTTTCCGTGGTGGCTTTGCTTTTCCCTGCCTCTTGATTCCCAAATCATCCTCAGGTGGAATTGCACACTCCCTCCTCCCTTCATAGATCAGTGTTCGGAAGAGTGAAATTAAACATGTGCCCAGACAGGCTCAAACTCTGACCTCCAAACTGAGATTGGTCTTCATTTTATTAAAAACTTCGTGTTTTTACTTTTCTCTCTTTCTTTTCAAGGAAATAGACAGACGGTTGGAAAAGAAGCTGAAGATCACACAGAAGGAAAGGTAAAATCCTGATTTTCCTGAGGTGCTGTTGGACAGCTGAAGGTCTGGGGAGGGGGAAGAGCAGGGAAACAGCTTCACACTGAGCAGGGAGTTGAGGATTAGGGAGTCCCTGTCTCCGTGCCACTAGGTGGCCCTTGGGAGCTGTGGCAGGGCAGCAGAAGGCTTCTGAGAGCAGTTCGATTTCAGAGCAGGCTCCTCCAGACTGGATGTGGCTCCGGCTTGGGGTCAGCCGTGTCAGAAAGAGGCACAGAAAGAAATGGATGAGTCAGGTAATCCCAGCTCCTGGCTCTGGATGGACTCACTGTGTCTTGCATCAGGGAGAATTTATTTTCCTGCTTCCTCTGTGTCTGGGCAGGGATGTGTTATTTTCTCCTACCAGAAATGTTTTTAGTCACTGCTGACAAGTCCTTTGTTGTTGGGGTTTTTTTCCCCTTTGTTTATTAGAGAGTTGTGGGATTTATCCTCTGGGAGTTCCACGCAGAAAAGGGACTATAAAACATTCAGATGGTGAGCTGGGCCCCAGGCTGGCTCTGAGGGGTGAAATGGCAGGGTTGCAGTGACAGGCTGGGTGTCCTGGTAAGAGAACCCCTAGGAGTCCCTGCAGGGAATGAAATCAAGGTGCTTGTACCAATATCTTCAACTAGAAATGCTAAAACTTTACTCAGCGTCTGTTCCCTTTCCTTCAGTAGAGTTTAATGGTGTCAAACACAGCAGGGGCTATTTTCCATCCCTTTCCTAGCTAATCCACTGCTTCAGTTTAGAGTTACAGCTACAACGAGGTCTTTAATTAGTCCTTAATCACAGGAACGCCATCTGAGCACGGGCAACTCCCACCCCGGGCAGTAAACCCCCGTGGCAAACCAGCACCAACCCCGTGTTTTTCTTCCCAACAGCAGAAAGTCCAAATCCCCTCCCAAAGTGCCCATCGTGATCCAGGACGAGAGCCTTCCCGCGGGGCCCCCACCCCAGATCCGCATCCTGAAGCGGCCCACGACCAACGGCGTGCTCAGCACGCCCAACTCCGCCAGCCGCCCCGCCTTCCCTGTCAAATCACTGGCCCAGCGCGAGGCCGAGTACGCTGAGGCCAGGAAACGCATCCTGGGCAGTGCCAGCCCTGAGGAGGAGCAGGAGAAACCCATCCTGGACAGGTGAGAGCAGCCCCGTGGGGCCCTGGGCAGTTCCTGCCTGGCCCTGCTGGGGATGGGCTCCTTGGGAAGCGCAGCCGGGCCAGCACGGAGACAGGAGGGCTCTATAGGCAGAGCCTCAGCCAGGGGGGAGCCAGGGAAAGTGCCTGGTGAGGCCGTAAATCCTGGAATCACTGAGGCTGGAAAAGCCCTCCAGAGTCACAGAGTCCAGCCATTGGACTGTGGGCAGGCCCTGGCACAGGGTGCCCAGAGCAGCTGTGGCTGACCCTGGATCCCTGGACATGGCACTGCCACTAAATATGTCCCCAGGTGTCACGTCTACGGATCCAGGGACAGCCACAGCAGCTCTGGGCAGCCTGTGCAGGGCCTGCCTGCCCTCCCAGGGTCCAATTCATTCCCAAAATCCCATCCAGCCCTGCCCTCTGGCAGTGGGAAGCCATTCCCCCTTGGCCTGTCTGCAGGCTCTTGTCCAGAGTCCCTCCATCTTTCCTGTTGGCCCCATCAGGCACTGCAAGGCCACAGTTAGGTGACCCCAGAGATTCTGAACAATCCCAATTCCCTCAGCCTTTCCTCACAGCTCCATCACGGCAGAGCTGCTCCATCCCTCTGATCACCTTGTCAAGGTCCGTTGGACTTGTTTCATGTCCTTCCTGTACTGGGAACCCCAGAGCACATGACAGCATTCCTGTGGTGCAGGGGTTTCCCAAAGGCACTTGGAATTCCACACCTTGTTCCCTTACCCCTGCCTCCTGTGTCCCTGCAGCCCTGCCTCCTGTGTCCCTGCAGGCGCCCCACAGGCTCCCCTGTGTCCCCAGAGGCCCCCCCCTGCCTCCCATGTCCCCCCCGGCTCTCCCATGTCCCCGCAGGCTCACCCCTGTCCCCCATGTCCTCACAGGCTCTCCCATGTCCTCAGAGGCCACCCCCTGCCTGCCATGTCCCCACAGGCTCCCCCATGTCCCCACAGGCTCCCCCATGTCTCTGCAGGCTCCCCCGCATCCCCACAGGCTCCCCCCTGTCCCCGTGTCCTCACAGGCTCCCTTGTGTCCCCACAGTCTCCCCCCTGCCCCCCGTATCCCCACAGGCTCTCCTACATCCCCGCAGGCTCCCTTGTGTCCCCAGAGGCTCTCCCCTGTCCCCCATGTCCCCACAGGCTCCCCCCTGCCCCTCGTGTCCCCACAGGCTCTCCTACATCCCCGCAGGCTCCCTTGTGTCCCCAGAGGCTCACCCCTGTCCCCCATGTCCCCGCAGGCCACCGCGTATCTCGCAGCCTGAGGACACCCGGCAGCCCAACACGGTGATCCGGCAGCCGCTGGGCCCCGATGGCTCGCAGGGCTTCAAGCAGCGCAGATAGAGGCGGTGGCGCCGTTCCGCCGGCACGGACACACGGACCCGGGCCTGGGGACATCCCGGGGTGATTTGCACTGTGACCCTTCTGCTCTGCCCACTGTGACCTTCAGCCCCACGCACTGTGACCTCCCCTCTCCACCCACTGTGAGCGGCCGTGCCAGCCGGGCTGTCCCTGCAGCCGGGGGAACGCGAGGGGCCGTGCCGGCCTCGGCCGGGCGCAGGGAGCTGTGTGTGTCCCACTTGGGTTGGAGCGAGCGCCAGCAATAAGGTTTGTTGTACTCGAAACCTGGCATTTAAGAAAAAAAAAAAAAAAAAAAAAAAAGGTGGGAAGCCTCCCCAGCCACCGCGCATGTTGTCCTCATCACTTCCAGAACGAGTTCTGTTTCCAAGGATTTTAGGCTCTTTTATTTGGTTTTCTGTTTGTTTTCTGTATCTTGCATCGGCGGAGTGCATGGGAAGGGCTTGAGCCGTTTGTTTGAATCCAGAGAGGTAGCTGAGTGTTTTGAAGGGAATTCCAATGGATTTCCACGAATGTCATGGCTTGGGGATGACGAGCTCATGCTTCTCCTCCATTTCCACTGCCATAGAAGCGAACTGCTGGATACCCCCAGGTACCTCGGAGTGGGACCCAGTTCACATCAGTCCCTGCTGGCTTTGAGGAAAAGCTTAAAATGTATCTTTTTTGGGTTCTTTTGTATTTGGGGAGAAGGGAATGCAGAGTGACCCCGTGCAAATGCCTGCTGTCCGGCCACGGAGGGCCGGGCGGTGAAGAACTGGGGAGATGAGAGGAGGAGGAGAGGCTCCGTCGCCGCTGCGGCCGTGACACCGGGCAGTGGGATATCCCGAGGGTCCAGCCCCGGCGGCACAGGGACGGTACGAGCTCTCCCGGAACGGCAGAACTGGGAACCAGCCCAGCCTGGGAGAATACCTCCAGGATCCCTCCATCTCCCTGGAGGCAGCGAGGCATCGGGGAAGGGATCCCGGGAAGAGGATGGGGAGGCTGCGTCTGCTCCCCAGGAACGGAGATGCTGAAGCTGAGGATGGCTCAAGGGATTGGATGAACACTAAATGCTCTTCCTGGAGGGGCCAGGACCTGTAAACCCAGGTGGTTCCCAACAGATTCCTGCACCCGGGTGCTGCCCTCAGTAGGTTGGAGGGGGAACGAGCCAATCTTGATGTGCATGAAAAGCCCTGAGTGGAAATGAGGCTGGAATCCCACAGAAAGGGGAAAACAGAAACTACCTGTGTATCCAGGCGATCCGCCGGGACCTCAGTGAGCTCCTCACAGCTGGTTCAGCTGGGCCGAGATTCCCCCGGGATTCCTCTGGGATCCCGCTGACTTTTTGGGGATCTCACTCATCCCCCATCAAGCTGGGGGCCAGGATGAGCTGTGAGAGGGAGCGGGAGGGACGAGGACGTCAGCAATAACTGTAGTCACTGCGCCTTTCCTTAATTATTCCTAAAAATAGCATCGGATAGCCAAAAACCTCCCAAACCCACCGGGTTTCTGGTGCGGCCGGTCGGTGCCGCATCGCTGCCTCCTCCGCGTCCGGCACCGCAATTCCACGTCCGGCACAGAACTCCCCTTTTCCAGCACTGAACCCTCCTTCTCCCGGCTGTTCCTGCTGTGTCCCGGCGCCAGGACACGGTGCCCAGGACACGGTGCCCAGGACACGTCCCACCCGCGGGCAGGGCTCGGCGGCGTTCCTGTGGGAAGCGCCTTCATCCCGAGGAGAGGGGGAGGACGGACGCGGCACCGCGCGTTTCCGCCCCCAAAGAAACAAAAAACAAAACAAACAAACAAAAAAAAAGCGCGCCGGAAAGAAAACGTTTTATAAATTGTATTTTAAATAAATGTCTTTAAACTTTTCACGGCTTTACGGCTCCCTGCTTTTATCTTCATGTCTGCTGGGGGCAGTTTTTTGGTGGCAGGTGTGTAAAAGTTCGCCAGGAAGGTGAAATCTGGGAGCTTTTGCCCAAAATTGTGCTGGTTTTACCCAAAACCAGGGGATTTTATGCTGTGTTTAGAGTGGTTGAGAGGAGTGTTCCAGGGAGGGTGGGAAGGGCAGTGCTCCAAGGAAAGATGTGGATCCCAGATGTGGATGTGAGCGCTGCCTCTCCCTGGAGGAGAAACAAGCAAATCCGTTAATTTAACTGATTTAATCAGATTTTGTTGCTTTTTGCTGGGCTGCCCCCTGGATGTTGGGCTCCATAAGGTCCAAAGAAGGTGCTGGAGAAGCCCAAGGGGGCAGCTCCCACAGCCCCGGCTCCCTTGGAATTCTGATGATTTTTAACTATTTATCTATAATAGAAATAATGTAAACATAAAATATTAATATACAATATAGAAATACTACTAAATATATGAATATAGAAGAAACGTATAATCATTATATGTAAGATACGATACAGCCCAGTATCTAATACATATATTTCACATATTACATATGTATATACATATACATATGTGTCTATGTATATACATATATTTACATAATACATATGTACAAATAAATAGAAATAGTAGACTCCGTTATGTGATTTATAAAATCAGTGAAATCTGCGAGTTTCGTGGCTCGGAGCCCAGAGCTGGTTCCTGTTCCCGCAGCGAACTGGGACCAGTTCCCGCAGCGCCCTGCACCGGGTCCTCCCGTGCGCCAGGGGGCGCCAAGGGTGCGGAAGCGTCTCTCCCCGGCGGGCCCCGCCCGCTGCTGAGCGGAGGCAGCTGCGAGGCACCATCGATGCGTGCGGCCAGAGCGGCTGCGGGGCCGCGATGGCGGCGGAGGCGGAGGAGTACGAGTCGGTGCTGTGCGTGAAGCCGGCGGTGCTCGTGTACCGGGTCCCGCCGCGGGCCTCCAACCGCGGCTACAGGTGGGGCCCGCGCCCGCCCGCGGGGTGTCAGCGCCCTCTGGCCTGGGGGGACTCGCCCCTCTCTGTGGGGTTTATGGTGTCCCCTCCCCAGGAGGTGTGTGGGGTTTGTGGGGTCCCGTCCCCAGGAGGTGTGTGGGGTTTGTGGTTCCCAGCAGGTGTTTGGGGTCTGTCTCTCGCCGTGGGGCAGCAATGTGAGCTGGGGTATCCCAGCCCCTGTGGGTTCTGCCATGGGGTCCCTCTGCCCCCCACGCCCACCCCACAGGGGTGTCCCGTCCCCCCGTGTGTTTCGGGGCTCCCAGCCGGTCAGTCCCCAGCCAAAGCCTGTCCTGGCACAGTCGCCTGTCCCTAACGTAGCCTCGGCTCTGCAAACTGCGGAACGGGAACCGAAACCTCTCCTGCCCCCCGCCCAAGCCCCGCAGCTGTTCCGCGGTGAAACCAGACATCTTGTGCCAAACGCCCCTCTCGGCAGCCCGACCCTCGGGAGCAGCTCCGGGGCTCAGGCTCCCCCCTCCTGCCCCCCAGAGCCGCGGAGTGGCAGCTGGACCAGCCGGCCTGGAGCGGCCGCCTGCGGATCACGGCCAAGGGCAGCACTGCCTTCATCAAGCTGGAGGACAAGACCTCGGGTGAGGAACGAATCCCGGGGCTCGGTGGTGTGCGGCTGAGCCCGGCCTTACCCCGCCCCGTCCCTGTTTTTTCCAGGAGAGCTCTTTGCCCAGGCTCCCGTGGAGCAGTTCCCCGGGATCGCTGTGGAGGCCGTGACGGACTCCAGCAGATACTTTGTCATCCGGATTGAAGATGGGAACGGTGCGTCCCACACATACCCGGGGACCCCTGAGAGCCCTGGCTGCTCCTGTTTGGGAAGGATTCCTGCTTTCCGTGGCGGAGTATTCCCTGCAGGGGCGGGCAGAGGGAGGAGCTGCCTTCCTCCCACGGCTCTGACCTTTGCCTGAAACAAAAACACTTGGGTTTGGCTGCTCAGCGTTAGCAGAGGACGCAGGAGCATCCCCCTGCTGCTAGTTAATTAAAAAGCTGTTTGTAGTGAAGGTGTAGGTGCAGCCAGTGAGGTGAAACACCTGGACATGTCTTTGAAGAAGGGAAGGCTCTGAGGTGACCTAATGGTGGCCTTCCAGTCCCTAAAGGGGCTCCAGGAGAGCTGAAGAGGGCCTGGGGACAAGGGATGGAGGGACAGGACACAGGGAATGGTTTCCTGCTGACAGGGCAGGGTCAGGTGGGATTTTGGGAAGGAATTGATCCCTGTGAGAGCAGTGATGCCCTGACACAGGGTGCCCAGAGCAGCTGTGGCTGCCCCTGGATCCCTGGCAGTGTCCAAGGTTGGAAGGGGCTCAGAGCCACCTGGGACAGTGGAAGATGTCCCTGCCCGTGGAATGGGACAGGATTTACAATCCTTCCAACCCAAACCATTCTGGGATTCTGTGATCCCCAGTCCTGGGGCGCAGTCTCCAGTGTCCCAGCTCCCTCTGGGGGCAGCACCAGGCACGGGGCTGTGCAGGATGGAGCATCCCCATCCCTCCTCTTGTGCTGCTGGGAACCCCAGCCCTGACTGCTGCTCCCTGCCCAGGCCGCCGGGCGTTCATCGGGGTCGGCTTTGTGGACAGAGGGGATGCCTTTGACTTCAACGTGGCTCTTCAGGACCATTTCAAGTGAGTTGGTGCCTCTCCCTGTGTCCTCTCAGCTCCATTTTTGGCAGGTCTCCTCCAGGAGTGCTGGAGAAGTGGGAGCTGGGATGGGCACGTGTGGTGGGAAGATGAGGAAATTTGCAGCTCCCCCTCTCCCCAGGATTTCCCAGCCTGGATCTGCAGTGTCCCAAACTGGGCTTCCCAAGTCCAAAACTGGGCATCCAAGTTCGCAGTCCAGATGCCCTAATTTATTTCCTCTGCTTCCTGTATCAGCTCTAAGGGGCTGCTGCCCTGAGGGGCTGCTCCAGCTGCTGGGAATGGTGGGATTTTGGGGTTTTGGGGAGGGATGGACATGTGAGTGATCCGTGGGGCTCTCGCAGCGCTGCTGGGAATCATCCCCTGGGCGCTCCCTTGGGTGAGGTCTCGGTTCACACCCTGGCCTTGGCTGAGCTGCTGCCACAGAGGGGATGATCCTGAGCAGGATTTGTTTGTGGGGGGAGCCTGGAGCAGGCTGTGACGTCTCCTTTCCCATGGGTTTAATTCCTGCAGGTGGGTGAGGCAGCAGAGCGAGCTGGCCCAGCAGGCCCAGGACCTGGAGCAGGGACCCAAACTGGACCTGGGCTTCAAGGAGGGACAAACCATCAAACTCAACATCGCTGTGAGGGCCTTTCCCAGCTGATTCCAGCTTTTCCTTTTCCTTTGAGCGGCAGCTGCTCCCTGAAATCCCCAGGCGTGGGCTCGGGGCAGAACCTGTCAGGATAATGCTGCCTGCAGGGATTTGCAGGGAGTTGTGGTGCAGTCAATTCCTGCTGCCAAAACCAGGCCTGTGGAAACTGGGGGTAAAAACCACCCCTGGTGTGGCCCCTTTGGATGCACCAGCAGTGGGATGTTACAGCAGTGCAGGATCTTATTCCCAAATTAAACCAATTTGGCTCCTGGAGTTTTCACGCTCCGGCTCAGGATTTAAATGCCATCCCACCCAAACTTCCTGTTCCTTTCAGAACATGAAGAAAAAGGAAGGAGGTACAGGGAGCACCAGGCCACGTCCTGCAGGGCCTGGAGGCCTGAGCCTGCTCCCACCACCCCCTGGAGGGAAATCCAGCTCTGGGGAGCGCCCAGCCCCGCTCCCGGGGACCCCCATCACAGGTCTGTGCTCACACAGAGCTCCTGAGGGGCTGCTGCACCCATCAGAGCAGGGAAGAAGGGGGGAATTTGAGAATGACGGTGGGAAATCACTCCTGGTGTTCTGTTTTCTCTGTTCCTTACAGACTCCCTGTTGGCCTGGCCTCAGCCCGCTGCTGCTCCTGCTGCTGATGTCTGGGGAGACTTTGCTAAGGCTTCGGGGTGAGCAGGAATGGGACTGGGGGGGGGTGTGGCTGCCCCAAAACCTCCTGGTTTTGCTGGGGAACCCCTCTGGGATGCGTGCACTGCTCCGTGCAGTCCCAATTTCAGCATTCAGAAGCGGCTCTGCCTCTGTGCTGCCAATTCCCTGAGCTCAGCTCCGTGGGCACTTCCTGCTCTGCTGCTCCAGGAGGGTTTTAGGGTGGTCCTGGATGACCCATCTGCAGCCCAGTTTCCTGCCTGGATGCCTTTACCATTTCTAAACACCCTTTTTTCCCTGTTTCTCCCTCTCTCCAGGTCAGCTTCCAACCAGGCTCAGGGGAGCACTGGCTGGGTTCAGTTCTGAGCCCAGCCTTGATCTGCTTTTCCCTGTGGGCGTGCTGGGATCCTCAGGATTCCTTTGGGACCAAAGAAACAGCCTCAGGACATCTCACTCCTGCCGTTAAATCCCTCCCAGCCTTGAAATGCTGGAATAAGTGCTGGAAAGAAACCACATGCCTTAAAACACTCCACAGCCAGGGCCTGGATCAGGGTAGACCTTGGAGGATTCTCCTTTGGGAAAACCATCGGGTCCATGCTTGGAGCCTCCTCAGAGATTCCTCTGCCTTCTCCTTGTGCTTTTGGGCTGGATCAAGCCTTCCTTTGGTGAGGAGCATCCTCCTGGAGTCATCCCACCTCCCAAATCCACACAAACCTTTCCCTGCCAAGATGCCTGGATTTTTTACTGAGCACTTAACTGGGATGTGGGGAGCCTGATCCTGGTGTTTCCATGCTGAAATTCCTCATTTCTTACTCTGGGAAGTTTGTTTTACTCCTCTATTTTGAAGACACGATTTTTTACTCCTTCCCATAGACATTTTATTAAGGACGGAAGGGAGTCAGGCTCTTGGACAGAGCTGAGGTTGAGATTCCTCCTGAAACAAATATTTTCTTACCTATTTATACAAGGGCTTTTCTGAGTATGAAACCCCACTTATTTTTATCCATCCCTTTGGATTTTCCTTTCCTTTCCAACTGGATGAAGGGCATTTTGCTTTCAGAGCTTTCTCCTGGGCCTGGCAGCGAACCCAGGTGAGAATGTAATGCTTCCAAGTGAACAATAAAATGGTTTTGATGCCAGACTGGGATTTTTTTTCCTCCCCTGGGCGGGCTCAGAGCGGCCGGGATGAGCTTTTGTGATTCCCGTTCCTTGCCGGTGCCGAGAGAGTGGGATTGGACACGGAGCACAACAGAACCTGTTGCTTAGCAGTGGTTTCTGTTGGGAAGGACACCCGGAGGGGAAGGTAAGAGAAGAAATGAGGGAAAAGGAGGGGGTTTGGGCACTCAGGGGTGGAATTGGAGGCAGCTCCCGCCTGGCTGGGGGCATCCAAGATACCGTAAATCCTCAATCCCATCTGCTCGCTCCCTGGCCCGGGTAATCTCCGGCTCTCCGAGGGAGAAAGGGTACTTTCCCTGCCGGGGGGGCGTGGGCAGGGTGGCCGGGTGAGCTCCTCCTGCCCGGAGCGTGGCTTGGGACCGGATCCGTTGTTTCAGGAGCGGTGGGGACGCCTCCAACACCCGTTCCGGGGGATTTGGAGCCGGGCTTCGGGATTCATCCCCACTTTTCCCTACTAGGGTGGGGGCAGAAAGTCTTTAATTACCCGGGGGATAATTAAAGCTCCGGCGGGGGGGGGGGGGGGGATGATCCGGGGTCCCGGGGCCATCCCCGCATCCCGCGGGTGTTAAAGCCGCTTCACCCCTTGGCAACCCCGGCTCGCTCCACCCCGGAGCTTTTCCTGCCGGAGCGCTCCCGGGCGTTAATGCGCTTAAGGCGGAGGGCCGGGGCCCTCCGGGGAGAGCCGTGCCCGCTGCGGAGCGGCTCGGTCCCGGGAAAGGACTCGGGCAGCGCCGGGGGCCGGCGTTTGTTCCGGTTTTCCTTTCTTTTCCTCGCTCTCCTCCCGGCGGCAGCCTCGGGGTGCGTTTGTGGGCAAAGCCCGGGAATGCCTGGGCAGTTCTGGGGGGAGGATGGGGCCGAGCCGCCCCCGGGACCTCCAGGAAGAGGAGTGTCCCCGCTCCCACCGTCACGCGGGGAGGGGACGCGCATTTCGGGCTGAGCCCGACCCCGCATCCGCTTCCCGCGGGCGGGCGCCGTGCCCAGACCGCCCCAAATCCCGGGAAAAGGGGCGGGGGACGAGGAGGCCGCGGCGAGGGGGGCCCAGGGCTCGGGAGGTGATCCCGGGGCTGAGGTGGGGTCAGCGCCATCCCCCCGGCGGGGGGATCGGGGATGGGAATGGGATCGGGAATGGCAATGGGATCGGGGATGGGGACGGCAATGGGAGCGGGATCGGGGTCGGGAATGGGAGAGGGAATGGCAATGGGATCGGGGATGGGGACGGCAATGGGAGTGGGATCGGGGTCGGGAATGG